>CM076573.1:110841705-111441705 GCA_034641835.2 Pinus albicaulis | reverse complement strand
ACTTGCATAATCTTGATATGAAATGACACGTATACAAACATTTGGAGCAACAGTTTGTAAGAGTGAGATGTTATTGCAACTCCAGGCAGGCTAATATGGTCATCACCTTGGTAGTTTTTCGAATTATCTAAATATTTTCTGTTTTCTATCTATCTCAATCTGGCCACGTGAGAGAAAGCACAACGAAATAGGTTGAGATGGAAGAGATTTAGACTCTAGAGGTCCTAGTGTCACGAGAACAAAGAGGAGATTCGGAAGCCGATTATAACAATCAACGCATTCATTTTCTCCCTGGATGACAGAGATTCTAGTAATTGGGAACCCAAAAAGATTGTGTGCCACAGTTGCTCCCTATCTGTTGCTTAGGATCACATTTCAAGATTTTCCAGTGCATGGCACAACTTAAAATGGACACAAATGCCTCCCTGTATGCGTTTACCGAAGTTTGATATGCAGTGGACACTCTTGGTGTTCAGATTCTTCTGCGTAACCGCATGGGAAGAACTCCAAGATAATTTTAGCTTTGTATCTCTGCTTTGAAAGTGGAATGAATATAATAATATATTATCTAGCTTGGGGTAACTCCATCAATCTAAATCATATTAAGCCGAACTCCTTAGATCGATCTGGTTACCCAATTCTGAAATTGGTTGGCTATTGGCACTGCAGAATAAAACTATATAGACATTCATGTTTTACACATAAATCTGTGGCTATGATTCTGACTTTCACTTGCTGACATGACATTCTTCAGTCACTAGGTGAGTAGTTACCCAGCTGAATGAATGCATATTGTCCGAAACCTCATCCTGAATAACTCTTATAAATTTGTCATCTTCTTTAAGAATGGTGAAACCTTGCCATGTTGCAGCTGCTTCTTAGGCGGGAGTTTTATTTACAGATTTTGTCTTTCGGATAGCATTAAATTGTGATCTTTTGAAGCTGTTGTTTTCTGTAATTTTGAGGACTTCATAGAGCAACTCTTATTAGTGAAATTTTTGTGCTTCTTGCATCTTGGCTTAGCTGACACATGTATTTTAAGCAGATAAAATTTGCTTCAGTTAAGCTGGCAAGAATGTACATGAAAAGAGTAGCTTTAGAAGTTGAGTCGATGGGAGACTCTGAGAAGGAGGTTACACGGGAATTCCTAATGTTCCAGGGAGTCCGATTCGCCTTCCGAGTACACCAGGTTAGACTTCATTCACTACTTATGATTTGTTAGGTGAGCAGTAGCACATTTATTGCTAATTTTTTCATAAATGGGTCTGTGCTCACAGTTTGCAGGAGGCTTCGACTCAGAAAGCATGTCTGTATTTAAGCATTTTAAGAACCTTGCCGAGACGTGCTACAGGAAATTCGACGAACAATGAATGTGGATGCAGGTTTACCAGCTTGTTAGACTTGCAATGTGCCAGGGCTGGATTCTTTCTCATAACGCCGTTGTGGAATTGTGGATGCACCTTTAGAGGAAGTACATTACGTGCCAATCACTGGATGCAATATTTTCCATTTCATTGTTTATAAGCTGGTTAGACAAAGCAACCGTTCATTGGCCTGCTGCGTTCTCATAATATGATAATGTCCTGTACAATTCGGTTTTTATTTATAAAGCCAGTGGTAAAAATACCACTTCCGCACTTTCAAGCCCCCGTGTCAATCATTTAATGTCGTAATTTCCATCTTCATCAAAGAAATGTCTGAAATAATTTTCATCCACCATTGTGTCCCAAACGGTTTAACCAGAACTTGGAAACAAAACGAAAATGAGAAGAGCGAAAATTGCACGCTCTACTGCTAGCCAATATGATCGCTGTAAACAATTTAACCGAATCTTAAAAACTGTTTATCCAAATCTTCGAAACAAAATTAATGTCATTAAATATGGTATGATTGCGAGAATGGTGAACGTTTTATCTGAAGAAAGGCTTCATTTATTTACTAACCACACAAGAGGGCAAACTTGTACTGATTGGCAATGTGATTGTTCTAAACAATGTATCATAAATATTTAAAATGTGAAATTGGTTTGATAAAATAACAATGTAGCGTGACCATTTAAAATGTTATATAGGTTTGATAAAATAGAATGCTAAATATTCATGAAGATATCTGATTTGAATAAATATGATTCAAGTTAGTTGAAGATTAATGAAGAGGAGTTTACTTGATCGTATAGATTATTACTAAGTGTATATACATAAATATGTATATATATAACAATACTTTATGTAGGTTTTTGTAGGTAAAGGAAGTGTAAAGTAGGGGTTTAAACTACTCCATTAAGAAACAAGTTATTCTATTTAACAAATCATTTAAAGCATTTTAATAATTTAGGGGTTTTGGCTTAATGCTAAATGAAAGATAGAACCCTAGGTAGATGGGTCTGTGTTTACAATGTTGTGGAAGGGAAGAACATTCTCATAAGAGTAAATAAAGATGACACAAAATAGAAGGTAAACCAATTCAATTATTTTAGTCAGATTGGTGGTAGGAAAATAAAGGACTTATTCTTCCTAATTCTTTTAAGGTCCATTTAAGGAGAATGATAATGTCCAACCTAATTAATATCAAAAAAAATAAATCAGATTGCAAAACAATTACATGAACTTATTATTGTTAAAGTGTCTTGCAAAATACAATCAAAGTTTTCTTTCTCTAGAGGATAAAACATGCAATGTTCATATGTATTATTGTAAGCAATTATGTTTTCCGTAAACACATAAGTAAACAAGAAAATGAAAGGTGATTAATAGGGCCTTCCTGAGGCGGTTCTCTAGTATCCAAAATACAATCAAAGTATACTTCTCTAGAAGATAAAACATGCAATATTCATATGTATTATTGTTAATGTGTAGATGTAATGTAAGAAAGTCTGTAAACATTTTTACATGTAGGCTTAATATGTAGAATTTATATTAATATGTCCAATTTATAATATGTAAATCGGTAAACATTTACATGTGAGTTAAAATTAATATAGAGCCCATGAAAGATGATTTGTAAAAAGTAATAACTAATAAAAATAATAAAATTAGAATTTGTTACATTGTAATTTTGTTTTTATTAATAAATTTAAGAATAAATGTTTAGATAAAAAAAATCATAATATACATGTTACATTAAAATATATAAGGAAGGACAATAAGTTAAGATCCATTTTATCTATTAAAATAGAATAATGATTATGTAACTATATTTAAATTTAATTAATAAGCACAAAAACTTACAATATATAACAATATGTTTAATCATCCACATATATTGTTAACTTCTAAATAGGATTTGTTACCATACCATTGGCCAATACCATTGCTCATCAATACCACATGCCCAAAAACCATCTCTCATTTCACACTCAAAACATTTTATAAATATTTTATTTGAATTTAATTTTATAACATTTTTTATTAAATTTAAAAGAAAAAAATATTATAATTACTTTTGAGATATATCTACACCTCTATCACATGAAAATATATAAGATATAAATCGAATCGATAAATTAAGATCTATTTCACCATATAAATTAAAATAATAATTTTATAACCATATTTAAATATTAATTTTAAATATGGACCTATTATAATAATGCTAATTGAAAGGCGCTCTACAGGCAAGTATAGGGGTAATGTGTAGATGTAAAAAAATAATAAGCAAAAAAAATTCATTAAATTTCATTAATACGTAAAAAAATTAATTCTTACACTATAACAAGATGTTTAACCATGGATATTTTATAATATTATTAACCATACAATACCATGGGGCAATTTGATGGCTAATCAAATAACAAGATGTTTAACCATGAGTATTCATCACCACTTTACCCTGGATATCATTAACCATACAATACCATGGGGCAATACGATAATCAATACCAGATGCTCAAAAACCATCTCTCATTTCACAATCAAAATAATACTTAAAATTAACAAGACTTAACCATGGATATTCACCCCACATTACCATAGATATTATTAATCATACCATACCATGGACCAATACCATAACTCATCAATACCACATGCTCAAAATTCATCTCTCATTTCATAATTAAAATATTTTATAATATTATTTTATAATTTAATTTTATTACTTTTTTGGGTCAAGAGTCATCCCAATATGGAAGAGTTGTAATGTCCACTTGTATTATGTTAACTAAATATTTTGACATAATCAAATTACATAAAAGTAAAAAATAAAATAATTAATTAAACAAAAAATTTAATAATTAACTCTGAGAGGGATCAAATTTCTGGAGGTGCAAAACTTTCTTCAAATGTTGTACTCAGAAAAGAGGTTTGCACCTTGAGAAAGTTGATCCCTCTAGGCGCTTGATAGATCTAGAGTTAAGATGGATCTAGGCTGGTTTAAGGTCCATTTAAGGTGAATGATAATGTCCAACCTAATTAATATCGAAAAAAAAAAACAAATTGCAAAATAATTATTGTTAAAGTGTCTTGCAAAATAAAATCAAAGTTTTCTTTCTCTAAAAGATAAAACATACAATCTTCATATGTATTATTGTAAGCAATTATGTTTTCGGTAAACACACAAGTAAACAAGAAAATGAAAGATGATTAATAGGGCCTTCTTGAGGAGGTTCTCTAGTATCCAAAATACAATCAAAATTTTATTTCTCTATACAAGATAAAACATGCAATATTCATATGTATTATTGAAAGAAATTACAATTTTTATAAATAAATAAGTAAACAAGAATTTAATGAAAGGTGAATGAAAGGTGATTCATAGGACCTTAGTGAAGAGGTTTCAAACACAACCTCTACCTGTGTTTTTTTCTTTGACATTTGGGTTAAGATTTCTCCCTTGCTGGTCTTTAACTCCAAAGTGAAGTTGAGTATTTTGGAAGGTCAAAGGGGAGTATGAAGGAGAGTTTCTAGAAGGAATAAAGAGTGGAGGAATGTGGAGTTGTGATCCAAACCAAGAACACAACAAATTGGTCAAAACTTGCTTAGGTGTGGGTGATAGATGCACTTATAAAAGCTTCAAATCTAATCAATAATTAGTTTAGAATTTTAACCATAAACCCCACAAATACTCGTAAAACTTGAGGTGTGAGAAGAATGGGGAAGGATAAACTGTGGGAAAAATATAAAAAGGAGAGCATGAACTTTAGAATGAATTTTAATGAAAATAAAGGTTGTCCTTTGAGTAAATAGGTTAAGGGGAGAAAAATATGAGGATGGTCGCTTGGTAATGATCATAGCATAAGTTTTAGAATAGAATTGATCTTTGTTTTGCACTCTCATGTGTTTAAGGGTCATTCTCAACTTTAGCCTATTGGTTGGGGGAAAGGTGAGGGTGGCCCTTTTAGTCACAATAAATTATTGGTTACTTGCTAATTAATTATCACTCCACAAGTTTTAGAATAAAATTTATCTGTGTTTTGCACGCTTGTGATATTGTTGGATAGAGTCAATGTTGTTGGTGGTACACACAAGGTGAAATGAATCTATGATATCCAAGAAGTTTGTGCAAAAGAATCAATTATGGAAAATTAGCTAGAAAATATGTTAAATAATAAATAATGGGGTTGAAGAACAAAAATTGACTAAATCATATGCCCAAATACGTTTTTCATTAAGTTTGATTTTAGAAAGATAATGGCTAAAGGAAAATCTACAAAGATTTTGGGGTTCGAGAGGGGTGCCCATTTCCCAAAAATGTAATTAAGGAATTAGTGAAGATAAATTAGGTTTAATAAAATATTATTAATAGTTTTTACCAATCTCACAATTACTTGAAAGAGTTCCTTAATGCCTTAGGTAGCCTAATCAACAAAAATCTAGCCTAAGAATGGGAAACAAGGAGGAAAAATTATGCACCACATCAATAGTCACAATCTCTTCATACATCTCATATCATATGCACATAATATGTAAATTATATTTTTTATATTTTATCCTTATGGTAAGTGTAATTGATTTAGTGGATCAAATTTGTGCTCAAAATTCAAAGTTATCATAATGTAACGAAACATGTGCATTTGCGTAGAACTCATCGTTCGGAATCTGGTGCAACTCATTTCGCGAAAAACCGACTCTGTATGCTCCTGCAATTGTGTGTTGTCCGTTTTTTGGAAACGACTAATTTTTTTTTTTTTTGATGTATAGGGTTGCCCAGTTAATAGTCTGTATTGCTGACTGGATCCCTGCCTATGCATGGTTGACTGGACCTCTTCGACTCATAGTAGTGCACCACTTGTCACGTTTTGGTTGGTTTTATATGGAGCACTTTCATTGGTTGATGGTTAGACCAACTAGGGAATGTCACATGGGCCAACCAGAGGTCGCCACGTGGTGCCTTGGTGGCCGACCAAAATTTTGTTATGGGAAGAAAGCACTCCAGCAGATTCAATCATGACACCTTTGAGTGGTAAGATCGATGCCCTACCAACGCGCCATACATTAGATGTGCCTGTTATGATCAACGCGTTTGGGGTGTGCATCGGGGCTAGCCCCAGCCCTGGTCACCCCACCGACAAGAAACAAGGGGCAGGACTAGGGGCCAAGGTTTAGCCCGACACCCCTCGTTTATAATAAAATATTCAGTCCCTAGTTCACGTTGGGAAAATTAACGATCCCACAATTTGCGCCAGAAGTTGGAGAAAAAGTCGCTCAGTCAGCGCTTTTTGGGGCAAAATTTTTATTGGTTACTTGCTAATTAATTATCACTCCACAAGTTTTAGAATAAAATTTATCTGTGTTTTGCACACTTTTGATATTGTTGGATAGAGTCAATGTTGTTGGTGGTATACACAAGGTGAAATGAATCAATTATGGAAAATTAGCTAGAAATTATGTTAAATAATAAATAATGGGGTTGAAGAACAAAAATTGACTAAATCATATGCCCAAATATGTTTTTCGCTTGGTAATGATCATAGCATAAGTTTTAGAATAGAATTGATCTTTGTTTTTCACTCTCATGTGTTTAAGGGTCATTCTCAACTTTAGCCTATTGGTTGGGGGAAAGGTGAGGGTGGCCCTTTTAGTCACAAGAAATTATTGGTTACTTGCTAATTAATTATCACTCCACAAGTTTTAGAATAAAATTTATCTGTGTTTTGCACACTTGTGATATTGTTGGATAGAGTCAATGTTGTTGGTGGTACACACAAGGTGAAATGAATCTATGATATCCAAGAAGTTTGTGCAAAAGAATCAATTATGGAAAATTAGCTAGAAATTATGTTAAATAATAAATAATGGGGTTGAAGAACAAAAATTGACTAAATCATATGCCCAAATATGTTTTTCATTAAGTTTGATTTTAGAAAGATAGTGGCTAAAGGAAAATCTACAAAGATTTTGGGGTTTGAGAGGGGTGCCCATTGCCCAAAAATGTAATTAAGGAATTAGTGAGGATAAATTAGGTTTAATAAAAGATTATTAATAGTTGTTACCAATCTCACAATTACTTGAAAGAGTTCCTTAATGCCTTAGGTAGCCTAATCAACAAAAATCTAGCCTAGGAATGGGAGACAAGGAGGAAAAATTATGCACCACATCAATAGTCACAATCTCTTCATACATCTCATATCATATGCACATAATATGTAAATTATATTTGTTATATTTTATCCTTATGGTAAGTGTAATTGATTTAGTGGATCAATTTTATGCTCAAAATTCAAAGTTATCACAATGTAATGAAATATGTGTGTTTGCGTAGAACTCATCGTTTGGAATCTGGTGCAACTCATTTCACGAAAAACCGACTTCGTATGCTCCTGCAATCGTGTGTTGTCCGTTTTTTGGAAACGACTAAAAAAAATGTTTTTTGGATGTATAGGGTTGCCCAGTCAATACTCTATATTGTTGACTGGACCCTGCCTATGCATGGTTGACTGGACTTCTTCGACTCATAGTAGTGCACCACTTGTCACATTTTGGTTGGTTTTATATGGAGCACTTTCATTGGTTGATGGTTAGACCAACTAGGGAATGTCACATGGGCCAACCAGAGGTTGCCACGTGGTGCCTTGGTGGCCAACCAAAATTTTTTTATGGGTAGAAAGCATTCCAGCAGATTCAAACATGACACCTTTGAGTGGTAAGATCAGTTCCCTACCAATGCGCCATACATTAGATGTGCCTGTTATGATCAACGCGTTTGGGGGGTGCATCAGGGCTAGCCCCATCCCTGGTCACCCTGCCGACGGGAAACAAGGGGCAGGACTAGGGGCCAGGGTTTAGCCTGACACCCCCCGTTTATAATAAAATATTCAGTCCCTAGTTCACATTGGGAAAATTAACGATCCCACAATTTGCGCTAGAAGTTGGAGAAAAAGTCGCTTAATCAACGTTTTTTGGGGCAAAATTTTAGGGTGGTTTGTAGGCAGGTTGAAATTGTAGGATGAATTGCTGGAAAACTTATGCAGATCATAACTTCTTTAGTTTTTTTCCTTTTTGGGAGAAAAAAGAGGATAGACAGGGGTTTTTTACAGTTCTGAAGCCATTGGAGCTATCAATACAACCATTTGTGTATTGAGTACTATAACTTGATGTAAACATCATTTTTTGAGCATAATGAAAGAGGCCCAACCATTGGAAGCTGGACGAGGAGACACAACCCAAGAGGGGTGAACTCCTTCATCATTTGCTATTCAGTGTTGACTGCTGTGGTGAATTGTCGTATGTTTTCTACAGAAACTCAGTTTAAATTTCATGTTTATGTGTTTAATAATTTGACAAAAGAGGCTTAAACCCTAATTGAATCACTTGCAAAATTTACATAAACCTTAAGCAATTTTTAAATACAGATCAGTTTGGTATCAGTGCTTAGGTTTTCTTTGTTGCTATGAGGGTTTAATTTTTTGCAAGTGTATGTGATGCTTACAAAGTTGAAGCTCAAGAGAGGAGAAGGAAAGCTTGTGGTTGTAAGTCCTCAAGTTAGGTCAAGGACAAGGAGAGCAAGTTTGCCACAATCTCCACCACAAATTCTACCTCAAATCTCATTTGAAGCTTCAACAAGTATGTCACATGAAGGAGAACCTTATAATATGTTAGAAAATGAGAAAGATTTCAGGAAAACATTCTTTGACAAGACACAAATGGTGAAAGTTCTCTATGATGAGAGAAACACAAGGTTGTATGGTGAGAGCTCCAAGCCTCCATGAGGAGATGGAGGAGATTGGGACAAGCCTCCAAAAGGGAATGGTGACACCACAATTCTCTTCACCTCCATCCTCACCACCATCTTCACCACCATCTTCTTCAACAACCACTCCTTCACCATAACCTCCACATTCTCCAAAGGGACATGACAAAACTCCATTTTTGAAACTTGACATAAAATTTGAATTTCTTATGTATAATGGTGAGGTAAATGCTGAGAGATTAGATAATTGGGTTTGTCAACTTGAAGTGTATTGCAGGATACAAAGGATCAAGGGTGATGACACCAAGATTCAGTTTTCTTCATTAAGGTTAGAAGGTGCAACTCTTATTTGGTGGGAAGCCAAAACTCAAGAGGAAATGAAGAAACATGGTAAGGTCTTAACCTCTTGGAAGAAAATTCTATCCATTAGCATACATGCAAAAAGCCATCATGGATTGGAAAAATTTTAGGCAATTAAAGGGTCAAAGTGTGCAAATCTATACTCAAGAGCTTAGAAGAAGAGCACTAATATTGGGTGTAGATTTATCATCTCAAGATAATTTGTTGAAATACATTGGAGGTTTGCATAGCTATTTGAGACATACCATACTCATGTTTAACCCTACATGTTTAGATGAGGTTTGTGTACATGCTACACACTTAGAAGCAAGAGGGAAAAATGTCCACAAGAGGGCAATAAAAAGCCATTTAAAAGTGGAGACAAAGGAAAGGGTAAGTTGAAAGGACAAGGGAAGAAGAATGCTTCCATCAAGAAAGAGGAAGAAAAATTAACATGTAAGCATTGTGCAAAATATGTTCACAATGAAGAATACTGTTAGAAATTTCATCCTGAGATGAGACCCAAAAATTTTAACAACAAAGGGAAGTAGAAGACAACTACAACTACACAACATGATTTAGGATCCGATTCGAGAGATGAAACAAAGATCACAACGATGGTTTTGAAAGGTAAGGACATAGCAAGCACCATTTATTCAAGTTGTCCTAATGATACTCAAGATGAGAACAAGAATTGAACTTTTCCATATTCTAGTTATTTCAAAGCATACCAAAATTGATACACTCTTTGATAATGGTTCACAAGAAAATCTTATTTCTGAAGACTTGGTCAAGAAGTTGAATTTAGAAACCATTCCTCATCGAAGACCTTATCCTTTAGGTGGGATATGTAAGAATGCAAATTTGCGGGTGACGAGGAAATGCATACTTATATTTTCAATTACAATAAACTTTCTTGATGAAGTTGAACGTGATGAAGTTCCACTTGATATTTCGGTTATTGTTTTGGAAATCCCATATATTTATGATAGGAAATCTATTTTTCATCGCCATGAAAACAAGTATCACTTGTTCAAAGATTGTATTGAGTACATTGTTAGAGAACATCGACATAAACTAAATATTTCACTTATGAATTTTGTACAAATGAAGAGACTTATTAACTCTAGCAAGAATTTTGTGCTTTTAATGGTCAAACAAAAGAATGATGTTGATAATGAAGACTTTTAAGGTTGTGTTTCAAAGTTGAAATCTGATTTGGTTGAGGTTGTTAACCAATATGATGAGATGTTTCAGGAGCCTAAGGGTCTGCCTCCCAAAAGAGGAACCCAACATGAAATTCAATTGTAGCAAGGTTGTCCTCTTCCTAACATTGGCATGTACAAGATGTCGGTGATGGAAAATGCAGAAATAAAAAAACAAAAGCAAGAATTGCTTGACAAGGGAATCATCTGACCAAGTACTTCGCCATGTTGTTCACTTATTGTTTTGGTGCCGAAGAAATTTGGAACATGGCATATGTGTGTGGACTTCCGTGCATTGAACAAGATTACGGTAAAGAATTGTTACCCACTTCCTAGAATTGATGATTTACTTGATCAACTGAAAGATGTTGTGTATTTTACTAAGCTGGACTTGAGGAGTGGCTATCATCAAATCAGAATCGCTGAAGGCGACATATGGAAGACAACATTCAAAACAAAGCAAGGTTTGTTTGAATGGTTAGTTATGCCCTTTGGGCTTTGTAATGCTCCTGTTACTTTCATGTGTGTGATGAATGATGTGTTGAGGTCTTTTCTAGATAACTTGTGATAGTTTATTTAGATGACATGTTAATTTGGTGCAAATTTTGACACAAAATTGATAAAGAAGTGTGATGCATAATAACTGGTGCAGTATGGTGCAGATTGGTGCAATGGAGTATCTTTGAATCAATCATCTAATAAAGAAGAAAAGAGGGATTGGTGTCCTTGAAGTAGGAGCTCTTAAACACAAGGTTTCTGCCTTGGAGAACATAAGGTCGAAGCCCTAGAGGTTGGAGCCTCATTAAGTCCAAGTTGGTGCTTGGAAATCATTGTACTCATTAATTTGTAAAAGGATCATTATCATTCTTTCTATAAGAAAGTATTCATTTCTATGTTTTTGTGTACAATCTACTGTTTATTGAAAATAAATACCAATTCACCCCCCTCTTAGTATTTCCAACAACCTCAGATCATCAATAGTGACATATGCCCTTACTCTGTCCTTAACTCAACAACTTTAACATAACTTGCTCCAAGATTTCAAGGAGGTTTGCTCAAGGCTTCAAAGATCCGCTCCAAAATAAACACAAAACGTCTGCTACAAATGTCAGTTTATGCTTGTGAAGACAACTTCAAGATATGTTCCAGAACAAGCACAAAAGGTCTACTACAAACTTCTACAAGAATGACTTCAAGATCTGCTCCAAACTTATTCAAGAATAAACTTCAATATGTGCTCCAAACTTCTACAAGATAACTTCAATATTTTCTCCAAACTTCTAAACTCAAAAGGAACTTGATAAACTCAAGTTCAACTTCAATATGTGCTCCAAACTTATACAAGAATAAACTTCAATATGTGCTCCAAACTTCTACAAGATAACTTCAATATTTTCTCCAAACTTCTAAACTCAAAAGGAACTTGATAAACTCAAGTTCCTTTTGAGTTCATCAACTTCAACCTTCAATGTCACAATTTCTTCTTCGAACTTCTTACAATCTTCTTTCTTCATCATTTCAGTCTTCATTACTATCAAAATAATATTTATTGTAGGCTCATAATTTTTTTTAAATAATTGTATAAATAAAAACTTAATGTCTCCTCAAAAAAAACTTTAAATAACTGTATAAATAAACAATTGCAAATCTATTAACACAACACAATTTGATCATTATTATTCATATTCCCTATATTTGTGTTAGCTGAATTGCTGGATTAATTGGATTTTTTTGGTTGAGTTGCTCACTTTTTGTTCTCCATTCTTTGTGTGTTCTTCTTATAAGTAAATTCTCTATGCTAAATAGAAAACACACAAAATATATATATATATATATATATATATATATATAATTTCAATTTAATTAAAATAAAAAATTAATAATCCACTCCCATATCACTGACAATATGCGAATACATATAAGTTGGTTTGGATGCAAATGAGTTTGTTGAGTTTGAAGAAATATTCGGGTAAACCTAGGCCACTACGATTTACCATGCTTCTGGAGCCACTACCATTTACCATTATGCTCGGTGTTTACCATTATGGGGCCACTACTATTTACCATTATTCTGGGTGTAGATATAATGTGTGTGTGCAACTAGTGTTTGCCTCATTAAACAATTTTGTGTATCTATATTTTCACATGAATCCACATCAACTACGTCTTGTATTAATTTATGGTTCTGGGTATTACTCTGAAATCACAAGTATAAGCATAAATCAAAATCGTTTCCAATATTTTATATGGGAGAAATTACAAATAACGTGCTGTATTAATTTTCTTTGCATTAATCTGAAATCACAAGTATAAGCATAAATCAAAATCGTTTCCAATATTTTATATTGGAGAAATTACAAATAACGTCTTGCATTAATTTTCTTTGCATTAATCTGAAATCACAAGTATAAGCACAATCAAAATCGTTTCCAATATAAAATATCAACCTAAAGTTACTCATCGTACCCTCCAAAGTTTCACCCAGCACGAGGATTGCTTCTTCCTGCATTACAAATTAAAAAAAGTGGATAGTTAATTATGGTTAATATATAATAGTGAAACCATGAAAACATTTTTTTTTCCAAAATAGAATGGGTAATTGAGAGATAGTGTAAAGGGGATAGTGTGAAGGTTTTATTATTCATTTTCTAATTTCATTCACGTAACTAAAATTTTTAATTTATATTACATTTACAAATTCTATTCATCTGTGTAAAATATTTAAGTTATCTAATTATTATTATGTATTAAACAAAATATAAATTTGGGCCAAATACCATAGAACAAATTATTATTAATACCATGGGTCAAACACCATATTTGTAAAAGAGGTACAACAAATCAATAAATATAAAAGAAGTGTAAAGAGGCATGGTAAATAAATAAAAATATATCAAATAAGATTAGAAATCGACCTTAATTATATACCAAGCATATGGACCAAATACCATGAACCAAATTACTATTAATAGTATGCAAAAAAAAATATTATTAACCCCAATATTAATATTAATATTGTTATAAAATCTAATATTCATATTAATATATTATAATATTAATATTATTAAGTTTAATAACTTTGAGTTAATACAATATTAAATTTATTATATTATAATATATATTAATATGTCATGATATTTACATTAAATCTAGATATATGGGAGGAAAGAACAAAGACATAGAGTGATAGAGGTGGATAAATAGGGGAGTGACAAGGGAGATATGACTCGATAAACTGAAGGAGGGGGGAGTGGAGGAATGAAGAGAGAGAGAGAGAGGGAGAGGAGTGAGAGAGGTAGATAAGGGTAAGAGAGTGAGAGGGAGACACAGATGGAGGTGCGAGAGAGAGGAGAGATGGAGGGAGATAGTGAGAGGATTGGAGGGCAGAGAGAGAGAGAGAGAGAGAGAGAGAGAGAGAGAGATGGGGGAAGAGAGAGGGAGGTAGGAGAGAAAGGATGAGAGATATGACTTGAGAGAGAGGAGGAGAAAGGGGGATAGAGAGATGGAGTTGGAAGGGGAGAGAGGGAGCAAAGAACACCTACATAGAGAGTGAGAAGTGGAGAGAGAGGGAGTGACAAGGGAATATGAAGAGAGAGTGTGTATGTTTAGGGGTGAGATAAAGAGACATAGAAGGAGAGATGGAGACAAGGGGGGAGAGAAGGAGATAGAAGGAGGAAGGGAGGTATATAGTAACATATTTAGAGAGAGGGAGAGAGTGATGGGGTAAGAGAGAGGATTGGAGGGAATATAGAGAGAGAGAGAGAGAGAGAGAGAGAGAGGTTTGGATGAAAGAGAGAGAGAGATAGAGAGATAGGGGGGGAAGATAGAGGGAGGCAGGAGAGGAAGGATGAGAGAGAGGACTTGAGAGAGAGGAAGAGAGTGATGGGGGGAGAGAGAGGATTGTAGGGGAGAGAGAGAGTGAAAGAGTGATGGGGGAAGAGAGAGGGAGGTAGGATAGAAATGGGAAGAGAGGAAGTACAAGGGAGAGGACTTGAGAGAGAGGAGAGAGGGAAGGAGATAGTAGGAGATAGGGAGGGATAAAGAGATAGAGTTGGAGGGGGAGAGAGGGAGGGAAGAAGAAATACATCAAGATTGAGAAGTGGAGAGACAAGGGAGAGGGAGATAGAGTGTGTATGTTTGGGGGTGAGATAAAGAGACAAAGAAGGAGAGATGGAGAGAAGGGAGGAGAGAAGGAGAGAGAGAGAGGCATATAGTAACAAATTTGGAAGGTGAAGAGAGAGAGAGAGAGAGAGATATTGGTGGGAGAGAGAGGGAGAGAGAGGAAGGAATAGATATAGGATGTGAGAGAGTGGAGAGAGGTAGGGAAGGAGAGGTGGAGATGGAGTGGGAGAGAGAGGGAGGAAAAAAGAAAGACATAGAGAGAGAAAGGTGGAGTGATAAGGAATATGGAGAGACAAGGAGAGAGGAAAGCAGGAGGGAAGAGATATAGAAGCGAGGGAGAGGGAGAGAAGGGGAAGAAATAGTGAGAGGGAGAAGAGGAGGGAGTGATAAATAGATAGATTGGAGAAAGAGAGTGTATGTTTTGGGGGTGATACAGAGAGACAGGGGGAGATATATATATAGATGGAAGGTGAAGAGAAAGAATATAGAGATGTAGACAGGGATGGAGGGACAAAGAGATTGATAAATATGGAGTGAGAGATTGTGTGTGTTTCGGGGGGTGTGATAGGGAGACAAAGAAGGAGAGATGGAGGGATATATAGATATAGATGGAGGTGGGAGAGAGGGAAGACTATTTCTTGCACTAAATGTATTGATTTTAGTGTAGATGATGATTTATAATCTTATTTGATTTCTTTCACTAGATGCATTAATTTCGATGTAGATGTTGATTTATAATTATATTTGATTGCTTGCACTAGATGCATTGATTTCAATGTAGATGATTTCTAATATTTTTTTTATTTCTTGTACTAAATACATTGATTTTAGTGTAGATGGTTATTTCTAATCCTATTTGATTACTTTCACTAGATGCATTGATTTTAGTGTAGATGTTGGTTTCTAATCCTTTTTTCTTACTTGCACTAGATGCATTGATTTGAGTGTAGATGTTGATTTTTAATCATATTTGACTACTTGAATTGGATGCACTGATTTCAGCATTGATGTTGTTTTCTATTCTTATTTGATTGGTTGCATTAGATGCATTTATTGCATTGTATATGTTGATTTTTGATTTGAGGTAATTGGGTGTATGATGGTGCATTAATTTTAAAGTGATTGGATTAATAGTTTTTTTTTGCAAAGAGATCTTTCATTGATAATCACATAGGCATATATTTCGTCAACGCGTTTCGAACCAACCAGTGTGGTTCATCTTATAGCATGCATTGATTTCAATGTAATCACAAATAATTATTGACAATGTACATTGATTCGGTGTTATAGTAACTCAACCTATTAATAGTGGAGAGCGAGAGAGACAAGGTATGATTTTAGTACAACAACTCGAGCTAAATATTTAAATGGTTTATGGTTATGAAAATATGACAAAACTAACAAGGGTGACAATAAGAATAGTAGAATATAATAGTTTGAGATTGATCACAATTAAGACTATTTGTAATTGACTACATTATTCTTATTCACATTTTTTATCATTCAACAATATTACATTATTACTTTGCTATCAAAATTTTTATTTCATCATTTTTCATCATTAAAGTTATTAACAATATTTATCATCTCAACAAACTAAGGTGACTAAGAAAATTTAAAATTAAAATAAGCTGATAAATCTAAGATATATTTAGCATGTTTAAAATGGTTATATTAATATTAGATATACTTACATATTATTGATAAATTTAATCATATGTTCGATATATTTTCCTTGGCCGCACATGAGTGAAACCAACCCAGATCCATCTTAACTCCAGATCTATCAAGCATCGAGAGGGATAAAATCTCTTAAGGTGAAAATCTTTCCTCAAGTTTTTCACTCAAAAAAGAAGTTTGCACCTTGAGAGATTTGATCCCTCTTGGCGCTTGATAGATATGGAGTTAAGATGGATCTATTTTTGTTTTTGAGCTTGCTATTTTCCTTTTCATTACTCTTCAATTTTTCTTGAAGATCTTCATCTTCTTGTTTGATCTATAAATATTTTTTAAGTCCCCAAAAAGAATTTGTTCTCATATTTGGTTCTTCATCATATGAATCATTGACCTCTTCTTCATCATGATCATTATCTTGATTTTCTTGTGTTATGACTTCGAGAAAATCTCTTGCATCAAGTTCTTTTGTATCACTTTCATCTGAAGAGTTGTTATCTTCTTTAGAATACAACATTTTTCTTGTGGAAGTTTTTATTTTCCTTAAAAGGACATCCCTTAGCATAATGAATTATTCTGCCACAATCGAAACATTCAAAAGGTAACTTGCCTTTGTGTTTTCTGGTTCCTCTTTTGAGCTTCATGATGAAATTTTATTCTTCTATATCTGATTCATCATCGAGAGTTCCTTCAACCTTGAGTTATTTGTTTCTTATATTCTTTGTGGCTTTAAAAGTCGTTTATCTAGTTGATGGTCCATCTTTTGTATTTATTGTCATTTTGTATGTTGTAAGAGTGCTATGTAATTCTTCCATTATCATCTTAGTCAAGTTTTGGTTTCTTCTATGGTAGATACCTTGGCATCATATCTCAAGGGAAGTGATCTCAAGACCTTTTGTACAATCAAGGGATCATTAAGTTATTCTCCTAATCATATGATGTAGTTGACAACTTCATTTATTATGAGAAAATAAGTCAGAATATCTTCTTTTTCATCCTGATCCAGATTTTATGCAGGAACGCAACAAAATACACATATAGCCATAGATATAGAGATGTAGCGGAAATAGTGCTTCATTTTATTAATAAAAGAATGACTGAAATAAGCTTATAAACATAATGGAAACAAGCTAGGGTGCTGGTAGCGTATCTATGAGAAGAGATTTGGCGTATGTAGGCCTCTGAACTATGTTACATTGAGGTTCGAAGGTCTATTACAGACATAATGGAAATAGATGAGCTCGGGTACTAGTAGCACTTATCTCTGAGAAGAGATGTGTCGACTACCAGCCCTTGAACTGTGTTACAATGAGGCTCGAGGGCATATTTATTGTTGAGAAACAATGTAAAATCCGAAACGTCCAAAAACCTAACCCTAGGAGATGAAGCACCAAAACTGTGGGTCCTGTTTGGGTAAATTGGTGTTTCAACTTCCCGGGGACGTAAGTTTAGCATTCGATCTCCGTTTTACGTTCTCAATAGCTCGTTAGAAATATTTGTCCGAGGGCTACAAAGTTTGAGTGAGCAACATGGTATGACCCATGTTACTCCCTGTTTTCCCAAAAATTTCCGTTTAGGGCCTCAAAACAGCTTCGAAAGTTCAAGACCCCAAAAACTGCTATAAATAGTAAGTTGTGCTGAAACTTACAAATTGAAATAACTGATGGTGGGGGTTCAAATGGACTCGGTGGGTGGCCACCAATATCCACCTGGATCATTAAGTCCCCAAAACGACTCCGGGTGTGTAGGACCCAAAAACCTGTTAAAAATAGTAAGTTGTGCTGAAGTTGAAAAACTGAAAGAACTGATGCTGTGGGTCCAAATGGAGTAGGTGGGAGGCCACCGATATCCACCTGGATCATTCCTCCCTCCTTAGGAAGCAATGGTCTCCATTGTGTTAAGTTCCTCCATGGGGGGTGGGGGGGGGGGGTGAGAATTTTGCTGAACTTGGTGTTGGATTTGTCGTGGATGTCGCGGACCTGTTGGCGGACGTGCTGGATGTAGATGTGCCGTCGCTGGGCAGCTGTGGAAGGATCTATGAAAAATTATCCATCATCGCGTTCCTCTGTTTCTCGAGGGCCTCCTCGAGCAAGATTTTGATAGGATCTCTTGCTCCCTCGTCTTTCTTTCCTTTTGCCATGGGGGGTCGTCGGGGTTGCGAGGTTGAACTTCTTATACCCTGGCCACGTTGGGGACATGAAAAGAAAAACAGGGAAAGAGCAGACTGCTCTGATACCATTGATCTAGATTTTATGCAAGAATGCAACAGAATACACATATAGCCATAGATACAGAGATGCAGCAGAAATAGTGCTTCATTTTATTAATAAAATAATGAATGAAATAAGCTTACAAACATAATGGAAACAAGCTAGGGCGCTGGTAGCGTATCTCTAAGAAGATATGTGGCGTACGCATGCGTCTGAACTGTGTTACATTGAGGCTCGAAGGCCTATTATAGACATAATGGAAATAGATGAGTTGTTGGAAATACTAAGAGGGGGGGTGAATCAGCATTTCTTTCAATTAGAGCATTAGTTAATATTCAATTATTATCAGTTTTTGTACAATGATAGCACAAAACAAGAGGAACACAAATGCACATAGTTTTTTAAGGTGGAAACCCACTCCGGGACAAAAACCACCTAATGCTTTTTCTAATAATTCTTTTCAACTCCAATTGAAAATAAAGCTCCAACTTCCTAGAATCTAGAAAAGCATTCTTCTCCAACTCCCACTAGATGGACACTCCAACGCCCGAGATTCTTCAGTAGTCACTGAACAGATGCCACAACACCCAATGAGCTACAACTCACCCTAGCACCACCCTACCACCCTATTGAAGAATAAAAGAAGAATGGACTCCCGTACCAGGGAAAATGGTCCACTTTACAATGATATAGAATGATGTAGAAGAAGAAGATATACTAGAACATAACCCAAACTTTGACACAACCACCTAATGATGATCCTAGACCTCCCAACACTGCCTCTTCAACCCTTGGCAGACGGAGACAGCAGCTGATTTGGCACAATAGTATTTACAATAAACTCAGTAAATAATTTATATGGAATGCGCCAGTAGAACTTCTGTGATGAGCTTCTTCTGATTGTTGTACTGTCGTTCTTTTTATGTTTGTCATCACCACCCTCTCTTTTTTGCTTGTTTTTATTTTCTACCATAGAAAGTCTGGTCCTTTTCAATCCTTGACAACACATGATCTAGCTTTTTCTTGCCTTCTAGGAGCTCGATATTGAATCTGGTGTATCTCTGTTATTTCAGATCCTCAATATCTAATTTTTGGTCTTGTAGTATTCCTCTGAGTCTTCTTTCCAATGCCACAGGTCTTACCCAATTTGGATTCTTCAAGATAGATTTATACCCAATTTCTCACACTGCCCTAATTATGGACTGTTTCAGTAGAGCGCACTTGTAGGGCATGCCACGTGTCAATGTTTCTTCATTTTCCTCTGAAATTGATAGAGAGAAAGATATAGACTGTGAAATATCTGCCACTTTTTACAGAATTCCAATCCGATACTCAGAGAGAGAGTTATGATGATTTTACCAAGGTCACTTCTTTTAGATGAATTTCAGGAGTCTACAAAAACCCTTACTTCCACAGATCATATCTCCAAAAATATTGCGTAACTTGATCTGAAATTTGTACTGCAGCTTTCTCAGGATTTTGGCTTCTCCTCATAAAAATTTCAGCTTCTGAGCCTTCATAGAAAAAATGTTAGAGCAAAAATTCCACGATTACCTATTTCAGATGGCCAAATCCCATGCATAAGGAGGAAATGAAGATCACAATTTATATGAATGCTTAAGTTGAGAGGGGCTTCAAAAAGTGAATGTGGGAGGGATATTAGGAGCTTAAAAAATATTAATTATGACTTTTCAATGACCCATGCCTCAACCCCATGGGGTTTTATCCCACTAACTGGGGGTACAAACTTCAAACATGAATATCTCTCAAACAGTGAAGAAATACATGGCGTGCCATATATCAACGGAAACATCTTGAGAAGTAGAAACCATAAAAAGAATTATTGATCTAGAATATATTAATTTGGTAGGTCAAAATTCCCATACAATATTGGGTTAGCCCCTGGTGCTTCTTGGGTTGACATCAATGACAACCGCTGATCAACAATCTCCCCCTTTGGCATTGATGGCAACACAAGTACTCCCCCTACGATCATGAAACCTCTTCCTACAACATTATCTCCCCCTTTGACATCAATGGCAAAGGGTAACTCCCCCTGAAACACAACCATCCTACGGACCTGTACACACTTCCACTCACGCTGACATACAACCGTCCTGCAAACCTATACACACTTCCACTCCCCCTTTATATTCTGAAAAAGGAAAATCTAATGAGAACTTGGGAGAATCCCAAGCTTCTGGCAAAGATATTCTAATGTTGGCGAATATTTAATATGTGATTCTTTTGGTGCTGCTTGGAATCTTGCTACTTTTCCAACTGCTTGCATAACATTTGGTCGGGAGGCTGTTACATATAGAAGACTACTAATCATAGATCTGTACAACCTTTGATCCACATCCTTATATGAGTCATCAATTCTAAATTTGCAACCAAGTAAAGACATCTCTAAATCACTTTGCACCTTTGTAGCAAAATTCTTACTTAGTCGATCATCTTTGCTACCAATTATTGTATCATCCTCTTTAGCTATTAGACATGCTTTAGTTTCTTCATCCAAAACATATATGTCGTTTGGAGCTCGACTTGCTATAGCCACAATTTCACCATACACGCCTTTCCTGATTTCACATTTCGTGGAGTTGAATAGTATTGTGTGTCCTTGATCACACATTTGTCCAACAATGAGCAGATTGTGATTCATGTTTTCAACCAATAGAACATTCTTGGCTAGAACATCTTTGCTTCCGAGAGTGACAGTACCTGATCCTATAACATTTGAAGATCCATCATTTCCAAAGGACACGGTTCCATCCTTCTTCTCTTTCAGAGATACAAATTTATTTCTATCTCCAGTCATATGTGTTGAGCAACCGCTATCAACATACCACACATCTTTGTTCTTTTGAGCCTTGAGAGCAAGAGCACAATTATCATTCTTCTTCTTCTTCCATGTTCGTTCATTCTGTGGCTTCGAAGATTCTTCTGGAGGATTTTAAAGTCTGCACTCTTTGGCTATGTGTCCAAAGTTTCGACATTTGTAACATTCAATATTATTTCTTAAATATTCAAATCTATTGATATTTTGCTGAGCCCTGGGAGGTTCATATTTGACAGATCTCCTAGAATTTTTGCTGAGCCCTGGGAGGTTCATTCTTTGACATTTGAGTCACCTGCATATATATTCTCAAGCTTGTCCCATACATTTTTGGTGGTTTTACAACCCAACACCTTATGATATAATATTCTTTTCTTTTGCATCATTTACCAATTTATTCTTACCTTGTTCATCCGCAGTTGATGTAAATCCATTTTGAACAGTGTCCCATACTTCGTAACCTTACACCAAGAGATAGACCTCCATTCTTCCTTTCCAAAGTGCATAATTATTTTCATTGAATAGAGGGTACCATTATTTGGTATGCTCATCGACCTCCTTCCAGTTGTGCTTCTCCTTTGTGAAGGAACAGCTCTAACACCAATTGTTGGAAGTATTGAGAGGGGTGAATCAATATTTCTTTCAGTGGAAACATTGATTAATCTTCAATTATTATGATGTTTGCTTACAAACAGTAGCAGCAAACAAAGAGGAACACAAATACGCACAATTTTTAAGGTGGAAACCCACTCAAGGAGACAAAAACCATAAGATCTGCTTTTTCTAATAATTCTTTAATATTCAACTCTAATTGAAAATAAAGCTCAAACTTCCTAGAATATAGAAAAGCATTCTTCTCCAGCTCCCACTGGATGGATGCTCCAATGCCCGAGATTCTTCAGTATTCAACTAAACGGATGCCCCAACACCCAATGAGCTACAACTCACCCTAGCACCACCCTACCACCCTATAGAAGAATAAAAGAAGAATGGACTCCCATACCAGGGAAAATGGTCCACTTTACAATGATATATAATGATGTAGAAGAAGAATATATACTAGACCATAACTCCAACTTTGACACAACCACCTAATGATGATCCTAGACCTCCCAACACTGCCTCTTCAACCCTTGGTAGATAGACACTAGTACAATTTTTACAATAATGTATTTACAATGACTTAGTACAATGATACCTTACAATGATTGTATGCAGTGCTGCCCACTTGAAGACTTCATATGATGAACTTCTTGTTGTTGTTATGAACCTTGGTTGCTACTCTTATCATGCCACCCCCTTTGCACTTTCTTGTTTGATTTTACGTAAGTAAGTACCGGTCCTTTGCAATCCTTGACAACACATGATCTAGCTTTTTCTTGCCTTCTAGGAGCTCGATATTGAATCTGGTGTATCTCTGTTATTTCAGATCCTCAATATTTGATTTTCGGTCTTGTAGTAGTCCTGTAAGTCGTATTTCCAATGTCACAGGTCTGACCCAATTTGGATTCTTTAAGAGAGAGTTATACCCAATTTCTCACACTACCCTAATTATGGATTGTTTTAGCAGAGCGCACTTGTAGGGTGTACCACGTGTCATTGTTTCTTCATTTGCCTCTGAAATTGATAGAGTGAAAGATACAGACTGTGCAATATCTTCCAATTTTTACGGAATTCCAATCCGATACTCAGAGAGAGAGTTATGATGATTTTACCAAGGTCACTTCTTTGAGATGAATTTCAGGAGCCTGCAAAAACCCTTACTTCCACAGATCATATCTCCAAAAATATTGTGCAACTTGATCTGAAATTTTTACTGCAGCTTCCTAAGGATTTCGAATTCTCCTCATAAAAATTTCATCTTCTGAGCCTTCGTAGAAAAAACATTAGAGCGAAAATTCCATGATTACCTGTTTTAGATGGCCAAATCCCATGCATAAGGAGGAAATGAAGATCACAATTTATATGAATGCTTAAGTTGAGAGGGGCTTAAACAAGTGATTGTGGGAGGGATCTTAGGAGCTTAAAAAATATTAATTATGACTTTTCAATGACCCATTCCCCAATCCCATGGGGTTTTAGCCCACTAACTGGGGGTACAAACTTCAAACATGAATATCTCTCAAACCGTGAAGAATTACATGGCGTGCCATATATCAACGGAAACATCTCGACAAGTAGAAACCATCAAAAGCATTATTGACCCAGAATATATTAATTTGGTAGGTCAAAATTCCCTGCAATATTGGGTTAGCCCCTGGTGCTGCTTCGGTTGACATCAATGACAACCGCTGATCAACATGCGCTAGGGTACTAGTAGCAGTTATCTCTGAGAAGAGATGTGTCGGCTACCAGCCCCTGAACTGTGTTACAATGAGGCTTGAGGGCCTATTTATTGTTGAGAAACAATGTAAAATCTGAAACGTCCAAAAACCTAACCCTAGGAGATGAAGCACCAAAACTGTGGGTCCCGTTTGGGTAAATTGGTGTTTCAACTTCCCAGGGACGTAACTTTGGCATTCGATCTCTGTTTGACGTGCTCAATAGCTCGTTAGAAAGATCTATCCAAGGAATACAACTTTTGAGTAAGAAACATGGGTCATAGACCCATGTGATTCCCCGTTTTCCCAAAAAGTGCCATTTAGGGCCTCAAAACGGCTTCGAAAGTTCAGGACCCGAAAAACTGCTATAAATAATAAGTTGTGCTGAAACTTACAAATTGAAATAACTGATGGTGGGGGTTCAAATGGACTCGGTGGGTGGCCACCAATATCCACCTGGATCATTAAGTCCCGAAAACGGCTTCAGGTGTGCAGGACCCAAAAACCTGCTAAAAATAGTAAGTTGTGCTAAAGCTGAAAAACTGAAAGAATTGATGCTGCGGGTCCAAATGGAATAGGTGGGAGGCCACCGATATCCACCTGGATCACATCCATTTTTAGGTTTTCAAACTAAGCTCTAGATTTTTAAGCTTGACCTTATCATCACCTTCATACAAAGTTTTATGTATATCCCAAACTTAATTGGAGTTGGTGTAGGACATCACCTTGGAATTAATGGTTCTTGGAAATCCATTTGTGATGGCATGAAGATATTTTAAATTGCAGTTGAAAAACCTATTCTCGTTAGGATCAGTTGGAGGATTTTAGTATGAACTTTGTAGCCATTTACGATGGAGAGCCAAACATCAACTCTTATAACCTTCAAGTAGGTTTCCATGAAACTGCTCCATAATGGATATTAATTTCCATCGAATATTAGAATTGTCCTTGAAGAGATTCCTTCAATATGATCCATGCTTGTTTATGGTATTCCCTCCAGTGATTAGACTATTAGAGGGTAATCTGCTCTAATACTTATTGTTGGAAATACTTAGGGGGGGGTTAATATTTCAAATTTTTTTTCAATTTAGTATCAAAACCATTAACTAGTAACATCAAATCAAAGGAAAAAAATATATATGACCAATATATTTATATTGTAAGGGAAGCTACAACTTCCAATTTACTAGCTAAAACTGGAAGGGCTACAACCCCAAGATTTTTACCAGCTGTTAGGGTCCTATAATTTATAGGATCTCAAGGTGATTGGATATTTTATCTCAGTTATTTGATATTGTAAATAATTTTTCAATTTGCAAATGATTTCCAAAAAAATTATATAAAATAAAATGAAAATAGGGTATTTAAAAAAAATGAATAAAAAGACAAAAGAAAAAGAAAATAAAAACAATGAAAAGAATAAAAAACAAAGATGAGAACCACACAAAAGAAAAAAGAAAAAAGAAATAATACTGAAAGTGTTGTAGACAAATAGTTTCATTTTGTTAAATAAGATAAAGGTTGTGTGCAGCTTGTTCCAATGCCACAATCCTTACTCATTGTTTAATCATACAACTTAATCATGTTTAAACAAGTCTAAATTTTTGTTAATTAGACTAGAGAATAAGATTAGCCAAACTCTTTAATCTTGGCTAAATATTAGTTAGGTAGAAAATAACACTGATTCAATTGTTTAAACTGGATCAATGGATAAATAAGGGGTAGGATAGAATAGGCTTTAGTTTTTCATAAGAAGTGAAAAGAGGGTTGCAAGTCTAAATGCACCCTTAGGAAGGAATGAATAAAATGTTAGTTTTAACACTAGGTGAAAAATGCAATTTAAAGGATAAATAGGGTTGATTTTTATTCAAAAGGCTAATTAGTGTAATTTTAGCCTAAGTTTGAAAATATTATGAATGCTCAAAAGGCCTAATGTTTTATTTCATTGACATTTTTACCCAAAGTTTCGCAATCAAATAAAATTCATTACATGAAAAACAAGTTTGTCATATTGTGATTAAAGAGCGTTCATTTTGAAATTGCATGATCATTAGCCGCAACAGATCAATGGCTTAGGTTATTTTTAGGCCCCCCCTTCAATATTATACCTTTATCATCGAGGGGGGGGGGGGGGGTTGTTCGAATAGATGGTTTTCCCCCATCGGGTCCTATGCTACGTGGAACCCTTGTAGGTTTTCACTCTATACAGAAATTATCTACAAACGAATCTTAAAACAGAAAATAAACAATAGCGAGAGCATAAAACATAAAACAGATAAACACAAAGATTTTCCCCTGGATCCCAAATCGGGATGACCAACTTGATATTTCATTATATTCCTTTTAGTGTTACAACACTTATATATACATGCCGAAGCATACATAAACTCCAATCCATTAACCCTGGATGAGAACATAACAGTAGTTCCCTTGACTAGATCTACAAAATACCAGGGGCCGAAAACCATCATACCCCAAAACCATGTGCAAACTCATGCACAAAACATGGGTGGGTCACTTTATGGGTGGGGCCACAACACACCAGAATTTTGTTTGAGGCCTTGCCCCGGAACAGAACGAGGGGGTCGTCACCCCCTGTGACTGTGCGCATGTGATGCAACGTACGGTGTGTCTGGGGCTGGTTGTGGAAAGAATATAACACATACCCAACATTCTCCCTTGTTGTTTTCTTTCATAAGGGCCACAGGAGAGCTTAGTCGTTGGGCCAATTCTTCAACACCCATTGTTTCTCTACACCAAGAGAACTTTTGAGTGCTCACAGACTTCATCAATGCATCTGCAACATTCTTCAAAGTGTCCACCTTTACTAGCAACACCCTTTTAGCCTCAACCATATCTCTAAAAAAGTGATATTGAACATCAATGTGCTTTGTCTTTGAATGATAAGCAGGGTTCTTAGCCAAGAAAATTGCACTTTGGCTATCACAGTCTATCCTTATAGCTTATTGTACCAACCCCATACTTGAACACAATCTCTGCAACCAAACTGCTTCCTTGCTTGCATGAGTGGCTGCTATGTATTCTGCCTCTGTAGTTGAAAACGCCACTACAGACTGTCTTTTACTCATCCAACTGACTGCACCTCCAAATAGGCTAAACACATACCCACTTGTAGATCTTCTTTGGTCCAGATCTCCAGCCCAGTCTGCATCAACAAAACCACGAATGTCCAACATTCTTTCCAATCCTGGTCTTCCCTGGTAGCACAAGCCATAATCACTAATGCCACGTAAATATCTGAAAACCCGCTTCACTGTTGTCCAATGCTCCTTCCCTGGGTTTGACATAAACCTGCTCAATACTCCCACTGCATGTGCAATGTCTGGTCTAGTACAGACCATTGCATACATCAAGCTACCCACTGCACTTGCATATGGAACACGGGACATATCCTCCTCTTCTTCTTGTGTCTTGGGACACTATTCAGTAGATAGATTTGCACCTACAGGAATAGGAACACTCACCGGTTTACTATCCTGCATATTGAACCTCTGCAATATAGTCTCGACATACTTCCTCTGGTTTAACCAGAGCTTCCTCTTTGCCCGATCTCTCTTAATTTCCATGCCCAAAATATAGTTTGCAGCACCCAGATCCTTCATGTCGAATTTTGAGAACAGTTGGGTCTTCAAATCTTGGATAATTTCTTTGTCATTTCCAATCAACAACATATCATCCACATACAAGACCAAATAAATAACATGGTCACTAATTAATTTAAAATAAACACAGTGATCCTCCTTGCTTCTGGTGAAGCCAAGTCCCAGTATATAGGTATCAAATTTCTGATACCACATCCTTGGTGACTGTTTTAACCCATACAGAGACTTCTTCAGCTTTTTTGCCACATACCCGGTTCTTTTCTTACCCATTAACCATAAAGCCTTTAGGTTGCTTCTGTAGATCTCCTCTTCTGAGATCCCCATGAAGAAATGTTGTCTTCACATCCATGTTATCTCAAAAATCGGAAATGCAGCGTGATAGATAAAAGTAATCAAATACCAGTAACTTTGGCAACAGGAGAAAAATATCACCAAAATCAATTCCCGGCACCTGGGAATAACCTTTGGCTACCAATCGAGATTTGTATTTCTCCACCTTTCCTTCTACATTCATCTTCTTCTTAAACACCCATTTACTCCCGATGGGCTTCCTTCCAGCCGGCAACTCCACCAAATCCCATGCCTCATTTTTATGCAAGGATGCCATTTCATCAATCATGGCCTCCTTCCAGATTTTTCCATCCTCTGAATCTACTGCCTCCCTAACAGTTATGGGATCATCATCAATTATAGTTAAGGAAAAACCTGAACAGAAAGTATATGGACTATACCTTTCTGGTTGCCTTCTTTCCCGAAGTAATCTTCTCACAGCTGGAGTTTGTGGCTCTTCCTCTTATGAGTCTTCTTCTGTTGTAAAGTCTGATTCATCCTCCTTTAGCTCAAACTCTATCTTCTCAAGTTTCTTTGGTAGGAATTCATTTGTAAAAACATCTTTCACCTCTAAACACCACATCTCGTGCTTAACCTTCCTTGTTTCTGGGTTCCAAAGCTTATAACCCTTTAAACCATCCTTATACCCAATAAATATGCACCTTTCAGATTTATTATCCAACTTGGTCCTTTTATCCTTTGGAACATGTACATATGCATCACATCCAAATACCTTTAGATGTGAAAGAGAGATTTTCTTACCAGTCCATACCTCATGTGGAGTCTTACCCTCCAACGCTGATGAAGGTGATCTGTTAACTAAGTAACATGCAGTCTCCACTGCCTCTGCCCAGAATTCTTGTTCTAGCCCAGTACCACTAATCATGCTTCTTGCCTTTTCCATCAGTGTTCTATTCATTCTTTCTGCAACTCCATTTTGCTGAGGTGTGTATGGAGTGATGTTCTACGTGCTATGCCACACTTCTTATAGAACTCTTCAAATTCCTTCTTGCGAGCTCCCCACCATTGTCATCTCAACGCTTTTATCTTGTTCTCCAACCTAACAAGGGGAGTGCTCGATGTTGAATTTTCAAAGACTTGATTTATTCATAAATATATCCATGTATTCCTTGAGAAGTCATCTATATGAATGAAACATAGTGCAGAGCTTTCCGGTGATGGGCGAAGCGAGAATCCAAACACTTCACTGTGCACAAGCTCTAATATCTTGTTCTTCCTCTTAGCACCAGAAGGAAAACTCACCCGATTCTGCTTCCCATATACACAATGTTCACAGAAATCAAAATCTAGAGAGAAATTAGACATACCTTCTACCATACCATTTCTATGCAGTATCCGAAGGCCCTTCTCTCCAATATGTCCAAGCCTTTGATGCCATAGCATGGTTTTTTCTCCAGAGACAGCTAGGCTTTCCGCTCCACTTTTAGGAACCACATAACTATTACACCCATCAATAACAGTGCTACCTTGTAGCTTGTACAGATTTCCAGTCCGAACTCCCCGCATTAATACCAGTGCTCCCTGAACCATCTTGCAGGCATTTTTCTCAAACACTGTTTTTACGCCTGCATCATCCATCTTTCTTACAATCGGTTACGGCAATCCGAAATATGAAAAACTTAGGGAAGTGTTCTAATCCTTCTGCTCACCGGCTTCGGCTTAATTTTCCACGTCCCAAGCGATTAAACGCCTATCATCCCCAAAGACCATTCGCCATCATATTTATCATAATCACATAACCACTCACCCCATGAGAGTGAGTGGCGGATGCACTCAAGTCAATCGACCATGAATCATGATACCCGCCATGTGTTGAAGAGTCAATACCTCCCATGTAAGTGATTTTGCCTCTGTGAGGAAGGTAATCATTAGATCCTTTCTATTAGTTCTAGGGAGCTTTAGATTTGCATTCCTTTTTGTAGTGTCCTTCCTTTCTGCATTTCCAGCACACCTTTACAAACTTTCCAGGAGATTTAGATCTCCCTCTAGATTTATATCTCCCACTCGAAACCTTATTCTTGTTTCTGTTTTGGGACCTTCCTCGTACAGATAAGGCATCTCCATTCTGGCCCTCCATATTTCTTCGTCTCATTTCCTCTGACAGCAAGGCTGAGACAATGCCATCAAAATTCAAGGTAGTTGTATTGCTACCTATTGCAATAACCAGACTGTCCCACGAGTCTAGTAGAGAACACAACAAACTGATGCACTTATCTTCATCTGAGATTTTAATATCAACAAATGACAACTAACTTACCATAGTATTGAAAGCGTTCAGATGCTCTATCACCAAGTCTCCATCCTTCATCCTCAGGTTATACAAATTTTCCCGCAGGAACAACTTATTCACCAGAGACTTAGATTGGTACAAAGTCCCAATTTTTTCCCACAAATTCTTCGTCGTAGCTTCCCCAGATACATTTAACAATACTGAATCTGAGACACACAACTGTATTGTGCTCTTCGCCTTCCGATCTAGTTTCTTCCCGTCTTCATCTGACATTGCCGTTGGTTTAGTACCTGGATCTACCATGATCCAATGATATTTATCCACTAGCAGATCCTCCATCTTGAGCTTCCACAACTCAAAACTCTGACCATTAAATTTTTCGATCTCTATCTTTCCGCCGCTCGCCATCTTCTTTCGCTGCAAGAATCGATTCCATAGATCTCCCACTAAATAGGGTCTACCTTAGGCCCAAGAAAAAAACCCTCAGCAGCAAAGGCGTCCCCTTGAAGCCGAAATAGCTCTGATACCAAATGTAGGTTTTAACCCTGTACAGAAATTATCTACAAACGAATCTTAAAACAAAAAATAAACAATAGCAAGAGCATAAAAAATAAAACAAATAAACACAGAGGTTTTCCCCTGGATCCAAAATGGGGACGACCAGCTTGATATTTCATTATATTCCTTTTAGTGTTACAACACATATATATACATGTCGAAGCATACATAAACCCCAATCCATTAACCCTGGATTAGAACATAACCATAGTTTCCTTGACCGGATCTACAAAATACCAGGGGCCGAAAACCATCATACCCCAAAACCATGTGCAAACTCATGCACAAAACATGGGTGGGTCTGCCTATGAGTGGGATTGCACACCAATTTTTTTTTTTTTTCTGGGGCGCTGCCCCGGACCCCGACAGGGGGGGCCGTTGCCCCCCCTGTGACCCCCCTGCTGTGCCCGACGCAACGTAAAGTGCGTGTGGCTAGTCGTGGAAAGAATATAACACATACCCAACAACCCTCACCATGTTTCGCACCCCCCTGCCTCATACCACTTACTGCCCTTGACCCCCTTTGAAAAACTACTCCTCCTAATCCCTTTCTCGTTGTCCCTACCCTCGCTCCTTCCTCCACTCATTCCCTGCCACATGGTCCTATCCGTTGCCCAATCAATCCTCTTCCTGGGAAATTACTGTTAATATATTTAATTCACTCGGGTAACTATTTGAATCCAACAGACTTACAGCTACAAAAGAAACCAAAAAAATCTTTAAAAACCCACTTACGTCCCCATTTCTCCTTTCTGCTGCATAATTCTTTGCAAATTCATTCAAATTTACAGGTTTCCAATGCGCTTTGAAGTCTTCAAATGATTAAAGTACATGATCAAGCAACTAAAGTCCCATTTCCTTCTCTGATCAATGACAGACCTCAAATATTCCCAGTAATCTTCATTTTTCCCCTCCCTGTTCTGTAAAATCCTCCATTAATAGAGATTCCTCACACAAAAAAAAAACTAGGAGGACTCTGTCAATCCTCTGATCCACCCCCTGTAGATTTAGATCATATCCCCTTAGTTGATATGGATTATAAATTTTTTGAGACACATCGTGAGTTTGAACTCTTTGAACTCTATTGTTTTCTTGAAGACAAGTTTCTGGATAAAATAGATGAAATTGGACTCCGGGAGTCCAATCTCCCCCACTACATTTTTACCTAAACCTTCCTTCTCCTAAATTCACAAGAAGATGCCAAGCCTGTTATGTACATAACCAGAGAGAAGTCATAGACCCTACTAGTGAAATTCTCTTCACCATTACTGCCAAAGCCATATATCAAATGATGCAGGCCCCCTCTATGGAAAACAATACCCCATTCTCAATAAAATCCTTAACAGAATTATACCAAAAGCTTGATTTTGAAAAAAGAGCCAGGATTTTTTACCTTTTCCTACCAGAAAAAACTCAATTACCAAGAAAAAATCCACCATATCCTTCCTCAATCTTCCCTGATCAAGCCAAATAAATTATATCTGTGATATCCTATATTCTAGTTTATTAGTCTGATTAATGGGTTGATGAACCCATCTTAGGTTTCCTGTCCATATTTTCCACATATATTAAGCCTTATATTATCTTCAATTCAGTCAATGTCTAGCTAATAGTGTTCATGAAAAATTCCTAAAGTTACCAACTGAAGGAGTATTCAAATGTACTTGAATTTGGTTTACATGTTTGTATACTATCAGGCAGACATGTTTAAATTTTCCATGCATAAATTAGATGAAGAAGGGAATTAGCAGTCAATCATATCCTGGACTTCCCTAGTGATGAAATAACAGAAAGAATTCACATACAAACAATACATTGTGTAGTTTATACACTGTTGTCAAGGTAAATCCCCTCTGTGGACAAAGGTGATCCCTTTAGCCTAAGAGAGTAGGCATAGCAAAAAACATGACAATCTACAAGACCCTTTCCTAGATTACAATTGAAACTCAAGAAGAAGGAGATGGCCTACCTCGACTTGATGTTATGATGTTGCTCCTTGTTGAAACCTTTGGTCTTTCACTCTTCCGGGCTCGATTATCACTGCTATTAGCATTTGAATACCTGCACAAAGGACCAAAACATAACAAAAAACATAAAAGTACAAAAAGCATATATCAAAAGTAATCTATCTAACAAATCAAGGAGCGTTAGAATAAATGGAATTAATCATACAAATTTATGGAAAGTGAATGTGTAGTTGTATATAAATAGATGAAAGGGAGAAGTTACAACCAAGCCTTGATGTTGAAGACCTCCCTTTTGATTGATCCAAGTCCAAGCCAAGACACCTCAAAACAACCTTCTCCAAACTAGTGTAGGCAATATGACTCTCTCTGTTGCTTCTAACCTTTTTGGGATTTATGAGGATGGATTTATAGGAAAAAAGGAGTTTATTATCCACAAATGAAGAGATAAGCCCCTCATATTAAGGGAAAAATCCCATAACTATAGAAGAAAGAACCCAAAAGAGAGGGGTCAAGCTTATTAGTAAAAAAAAAAACACCAACTCGCTGGTTCTCGAAACCTCTAGGAGTCAAAGCTTCACTTCCATTTTAAAAATACTACCAAAAGAGGATCAACACAGGTTTTACAATCATACTCGCATTGATTAGTGCTAGTGTAATATAGAAAATATGTCATCAGTGCTGGGAAGAAGTACACCAGGGAGCGCTGATCCATAAAATTAGGTTTTTCAACTAACTCTTCTAGAATGAATCAAATGGGGTTTTTCTTCAGTATTAGAGGGTTGTATTGACAATGTATGTTTCATGATGGAAACATGGCACAGTGGTCACTACTAGGGCGCTTCGGTATCAAGGAACAGGAAGCAATCGGGAGAGGTGACAAAATGTTGTGTAATAGATGCCCCCTAAAGCTTGAAGGTAGAACGAGAGTGATGGTTGAAATGCTTTACTAGTCAAGGCAAGGACTCTAATCATCATCAGGAAAAATATACAAAACCATTGGGTTGATGCAATGGTGGAGGAATACAAAACCATTTTAAAGAACAGTTTTTGGGAAGTGGTGAAAATACCAACAGATAAATCAGTTGTGGGTTTGAGATGGATCTTCAAGGTAAAGCAAGTAGAAAATGGAAGCATAGATTAGTATAAGGCTAGATTTATGGCCAATGGGTGCTCTTAAGTTGAAGGAGTTGACTATGAGGAGACTCTTTGCTCCTGTAGCAAGGTACTCATCCATTAGATGATTTTTTTCTCTTGCTATGAATATGGGGTTAAATATCCAATAGATGGATGTAAAACAAAATTCCTTAATGGATTTGTTGAGGAGGAGGTGTACTTTGAGCAACCATAAGGCTTTGGGACTTTTGATCGAGAGTCTCATGTGTGCAAACTCAAGAGAACATTATACAATATCAAACAAGAAGCTCATGATGTAAACCTCTATCATATCTTGGTAGAAGTTAAATTTATCATTATTGTCTTATATGTTGATGATTTTATTTTAACTAGTGATGAAGAGTTAATCACATCTTTCAAGGAGGACCTTGCAGGAGAATTTGAAATGATGAACATGGGTCTCATGCACTACTTCCTCAGATTGGAAGTATGGAAAGGTGATGAGGAATTGTTTGCCTCCCAAGGAAAGTATCCAAATGAGATACTACATAAATTCCACATGGAGAGTTTCAAACCCATGGAGATACCTCTAGCGACCAACTGGAGGAAGGAGGATGCCACTTCAGGTGAGGAAGTGCATGTTACCATTTATCGAAAGCTAGTGGGTTCACTGATGTATCTTGTGAATACATGACCAAATATCTGCTATGTAGTCGACCAACTAATCTAAGATATGGTTAGGCCAACCAAATTATTTTGGAGGGAAACTATGCATGTTTTATGGTACCTCAGAGGCACTTCAGTTTGGACTATGGTAAATAAAGGCAGAGGGAGTGAAGTTTTGTGGCTTCACAGATATAGAATGGGCAGGGAGTTCATTAGACCGAAAGATTCCATCAGGTGGAATTCTTAGTGTTGGACCCGCAATTTCTTCACAGTACAATAGGAAGCAAATATTTGTGGCGCTTAGCTCGACAAAATAAGAATACATGGCTACTAGTCAAGCAATATGTGAGGCGATTTGGATGAGAAAGAAACTTGTTGGATTGTTTGGCCATATGATGGATCAAATTGTGACCCACTGTGATAATCAAATTTTCATCATGCTCTCCGAGAATCCTATTTTTCACTATCGGTCCAAGCATATAGATATCTAGTATCACCATTTGTGGGACCGTGTGAAGAGGCGTATAATGTTTTGCAGTACATTCTAACAGAGGAATAAGATGCTGACATTTTGACAAAGGCCGTGTCAAGAGGGAAGTTCTAGTTCCAAAGTTGCATGATATGGGTGGTTGATAATACATTTCTTTTTGAGAGGGAGTGTTGAAAAATGAAGCAAGAAATTCTCAATTTGATTTTGCCTTGATTAAATTGAGAAAAATCAAATTTGCACATCAACAGAGAACTTGGATGCAGTTAACCTGTGTGACATGGATTATGTCACCCATTTTCTTCAGTAAATTCGAGTTGGAGGAGTTGGAGTTTAGTTAAGCATGTGTGATTGTGTGATTTCTATTTTGTAGCAATCAAGATCATTAATCTCAAGTTGCTTTCTGTTAAACTACTTCCAACTATTGGAGGAACTAGTGGATGGTCAGTTAAGTAGTGGGAATTCAGTAAAACATAGTGATCATCTAGTTAACTGACCAATTAACCCAAAATATCTAGTGCATGTAGATAATTCAAGTTCCCTGGGCTTTGTGGGGATTCCAAGGAAGTGTAACATCAGTTGTAGACTAGTCTTGAGTGTATAGGTATTGCATTCAGTCAGATGATCAACCTAAGGAATTGTGCAATCCATTTTGGAGAAATTCTTAAATAATATGGGCCTAATTTCTTGAGGAACAACACAAGGAAATAAGAACTCAAGCAAAGGCACAAATTGACTGAGTCTGGGTCGGATCTTATTAGTGAGAAAAGAGATAGCTTTTGCACTTGTAGGTTGTTCTAACTTGAGAAAAGTAATTGTAATACATATTTATTTATCATATTAATGCAAGCAGGCATTGGGGTTGTTAGCAGATTTCTTTCCCCAGGAAAAATACTATTTACATGTGTGTGATTTCTTATTGCATGTTTTATATTTTTTTTCTGGATTGTGAATTACTTTCTATAGCGCAGTAGAGTAGGTTTGTGTCTTGTGATTTCGATAAAAATTTCATGAGTAGTTGCAAATCTACACCATAATTCTACAGTTAACAGCATGTAACCTTCAACATGTTCAACCAAAACCATATTTTTAACCTTTTTTTCGGTGCCATAATTTTATATGTCACTTCAATTCATTTGAAAATGACGTGATTTATATTTTTAACCAACCTTATAGGGGTATTCATATGTTAGGAAGGTATTTGGTATTCATTGAAATGATTTAATTAACTATGTGATTTGTTTTCTCTTTTAGTTGGTCTGTATGTCTTTTAAGTTATGGTGATTATTGGTTGATAATTTTCCTAGGGTAACTGAACTATATGTTAGCCCAATGTTTAGATACAATCTTCCTAATATTTCACTTAATCTCTTTAGGAATTTGTTTGAATGAACTAATAGTGTGTTGTTAGAAGTTTGAATAACCAATTATGAGGGTATGCTATTTTGTTATAGTTGTTTTGTTCTTATCACTCTATAAGAAAGCCTAATCTATTTATCTACTTCATTTTTTTACTTCTACTTGATCTTCCCTTATGAGGATACTCTTAGTAAAATCCTGGTTTTTTCCATCTTATTCTCAAATTTATTCAAACCTAGCTCTATTGTTGGCATAATTCTCATTAGAAAGGAGAATTATCAAGAATGGTCCATAAATATTAGGTACACCCTCATCTTTAATGACTTATGGAAAGACAAATGTGAAGGAGAAGGTGATAATGCACCTATTAGGCCACATCAGACAAATAACTATCCATTTGGGAGAACAAGGAAAAAAAGTCTTATGCCTTAATTGTTGCTTCTATAAATGAAGAGATGAGTGGTCATATTATTCCAATTACAAATAATTATGATGCATTAAAGAAGTTAAAACATTTATATGACTCACACTCAAAATTGGAAGTGGTTCAGTTGATGATTAAGCTCTTCAACCTTGAGTTAAAATACAATGACCCCTTGGTAATAGCCTCAAATACTAGAGCCATCATGCACGATGTAGAAGCCACTAGAATTAAAATGGGCATTCCTCTCACATCCTTTGCCAAGGCCCTCTATCCCACATACTCTCACTATCTTGAATCCTTACAAGCTAGCGTCAGCTCAAGGACATTACTTTTGACACTCTTGTGGAGAAGTTTGTAAGACTGGAGAAAGATTTTGGGAAGAGGAATATAGCTTCTCAATCTCCTAAAGAAGCATCATACATTGCAATAAAGATAAGAATCATTCACACTAGTAGAAGAGGACATGGAAGGAATAATCACAAAGGTAAAGTTCCAATCTCCACTACATTCATTACGATATAAATTGACACGATCCATGGCATCAACAACAAGGAAATTTTGGTCGAATGCGAGCCCATGTCTAGTTCTTCCAAGTTTGTTATACATTGAATGGTATGACTTCTTTCAACTTTTATGTGCGTTGAAAGGCATTTTATTTGGCACATTGAAACTTTTATGGTATATGAAAGTATATAAAGTGTGTTGTGCATTGGAATACCGTAAATTGTACGCATTTTTCGTTGGTGAATGAGTTTGGAGGGCCAACATATGGTGAATGAATTATGTTGTGTTTATTGGGGTTGACATATGGTGAACAATATTTTGAATATCTTATGTGAATGGTATGCGTTGTTGAATGGTTGTAAGTGATATAAGGTATGCCTTGAATTCCATTAGATTAATTTTAAAATGAGGCATATACATTTTATGAAGACCATGTCCCATTATTGAGATTTAAAAAAAAAAAAAGGCATATAACGTATGATATATGGTGTGAATGGCATATAATTTTATGGCATGGTTTGAATAATATTTTTTTAAAGGCTACATTATGGGATATAATATATATGAATATTTTATGAATGGCATGAAGTGCATACGTTGATTTATGGAAATTGCATAAGTTGAGTGGTATATTATGTTAGGAGTGGTGATATATATTATGGATGAAAAATTAAAATATTGACTTGGTATCGCGTAAAGTTGAGTTTTTCCATTCATATAATAAATTCAACCTTTTACCCAACAAGATAAAGGTTGCATTATTTTGGAAATCAAAAGCACAATCTTTTTTGATGATGCATTCACTAATTTCCATTATGGGAGTAGTTCTCATTGGAAAAGAGAACTATTATGAGTGGTACCAAAAGGTAAAATAAACCTCGATTTTTAATGAGTTGTGGAAAGTATATGTGAAGGAGAAGGAGACAATGCACCTGAAAATCCTACTTCAGATAAGGAGCTTTCCATCTGGGAAAATAAGAACAACAAGGCATATGCCTTGATTGTAGTGTTCGTAAATGAAGAGGCGAGTCGACATATTTTTCCATTTTCAAATGCCTTTTAATCCTTAAATAATTTGAATGAATTGTATGATTCACACTCTAAACTTGAATTTGTTCAATTGATGATTAAGTTGTTTAATATTTAGTTGAAAAATGATGACCCTCTTGCCTTCTCTTCAAACGTAAGATCCATTATGCATTACATAAAAGCCACTGGTTTTGAAATAGGAATTCCTTTCATAAATTATGTCAAGGCACTATATACCACTTATTCACATTATTTTGAGTCATTGCAAGCAAGTGGAAAACTTAAGGAGATTACCTTTGACTCCCTTGAGAAGAAGTTTGTTGAAAGAGATAAGGATTTTGGGAAAAATGCAGCTCCTCAGTCTTCTGAATAAGTTGTGTGCCTTGCACAGAAAGAGAAGAATCACACACAAGATTCTTCTAGAGGAAGAGGTGGCTGAAGAGGAAGAGGAAGGAAGAATTTTAGAGGAAAAGGGGGGCAGACATTTCCAAGGAGAAATGTATGATCTTCATTGCATATGATGCAATAGAGATGGAAATGATGCTTCCACATGTAAGCTACGTTGGGACATAATTGAGAGGAAATAAAGGAAGAAAAGGTTAAAATACCTAGTAAATGGAAAGGAAAATCACGATATTCCGCTCATTATGTTGTGGCACATTGCAACATTGGAGTAACTCAATATTTATTCAATGCTTCACTTGTTTCATGGAAACGTTCTTGGTTCTTTGATTTAGGAGAAACTTGCCACATGAATTTTAGAAGATATTTATTTGAAGAATTCACTGATAATGTTGATGGAGTAGTATACTTTGCAGACAAGTCAAAATTCAAGCCATCAGGGCTTGGTACCATAAAGCTCAAACTTCCTGGGCTTCTAGAATTTCTTCTACATGATGTTCTATACCTCTCAGAGTTGAGGAGAAAATTTCTATCTTTGGTCCACATTCGCTAGTAAGGACACTCCATTCATATATTTGATGGAAAGTTTGAGATCATAAAATCATCAGATCACTCATCATTACTGGGATGGAAGAAGTAATATTTTTGAAGCTGCAAGGAACCTATGCTCATACACAAAACCTTTTATACAATTCTCACTATGATGAACAAATATTTCCGTCAAGTCTTTCATGGCATGCTTTCCATCTGGGAAAACAAGAACAACATGGCCCATGCCTTGATTGCAGTGTTTGTAAATGAAGAGGTGAGTCGATATATTTTTCCATTTACAAATTCCTCTTTATCCTTAAAGAAGTTGAATGAATTTTATGATTCACACTCTAAACTTGAATTTTTTCAATTGATGATTAAGTTGTTCAATCTTTAGTTGAAAAATGATGACCCTTTTGTTGAACCCTTAGTTAAACTGAGAGGGGGGGGGGGTGAATCAGTTTAACACATACATGGACTTTTAAAACTTTTCTTTTAAATCTTATTTACACCTTCATTTCATGGTCAACTTAATATGTGAGCAACAAGTATTACTATCAAACAGATTTGTTAATGTAATAGCAGATTGAATATGAGAGCAGCAAGTATTAAGCAGATGAGATAAACCACATCAACACATAAACATCATGCACGGAGACACCAGATATAAGTGGAAACCCATAAAGGGAGAAAACCACATCTTATTATTGTTGTGATGCAAAGGCAAGCTCCAACTCCCTCTCACCACTGTTTTCTGCAGGCACCAACCTACAGGAGGCTCTATCCTCAATTCTGCAAGCTACAACTTGCAAGGAAGCTCCAACTCCCATCAATTTTATGCAGGCACCAACCTACAGGAGGCTCCAACCTCAGTCAGCTACAACTGACATTTTATCAAGCTACAACTTGATGTGGAAGCACCAACTCCCATCTATTTTCTTCAGGCACCAACCTACAGGAGGCTCCTACCTCAGTCAGCTACAACTGACATCTATCAAGCTACAACTTGATAGGGAAGCTCCAACTTCCTAATCTTTCAAAAGAAAAAACACTTGCTGATTTACCTTGGATATCAGCTCTGTTCTGTACTTTCTCTTCTGTTGTTCATCAACTCTTATATCAGACCTGCATCATATCTGCTCAACCCTTCCTTCTTCTCTTCTTTTCTCCTCAATTCTTCATACTCAGCATTCTCTATATTCACACTCTCTGACCTCTTGCAGCTTTCTTATTTTCTTCAACTATCTTCAATTCTGCTGCACACTCTCTCCTCTTCTCATTCTGTTTTCATCAATCTCTCCTCTCGGATATTACCCTCTTTTTATACAAGATAGCTTCATGACTATTTGTATTCTACTGGGAATTCGAAATGGACAGTCATGTCTCTTTGCCTTCTGCCTTCTCATCTCTTTTCAGCTTACTCAGAAAAATGTAACTGTAGGTGCTTATTTTAATATTACAGTGGGATATTTGCTCTCTTTCGGAGACTTGCCAATGCATCACAAACAATAAAAACAATTAAAACATTTACATTCGAATTACAATGTGAACTCCAGCTCACTCATTTTGTCTCTTGGCTTGCTGCACATTTGTCTTTTCTCTAACTGTCTCTTTGTCCCTTTCTCTTCTCTGTATGCCTTTCTGTTTATGGCTGCTGCATAACTCCTGAATTTATGAATTGCATTTTTATTTTATTTTTATACCAGCGCTTTATATATAAATGAATCTGCTGACTGTAATTCAATCCTTTACACGCAGCAAGTGTCTTGTTGATGTGGCGAGTTCCGCAGGCTGGAACATACATATATTACAATTGTATTACATTAATAATCGCCCTCCCGTTAAGCTGAGGCCCGTGGGTCTACAGACCACGCGGCATGTTTTAATACAACCGCAACCATGTTTTATATAACTCACAACAATTATTTTATATAAACAATCGCCCTCCACCTTAAGCCTTTGGTCTTATATTACAATCCAATAAATCAAATCACAGCCTCTAATATATGAAGGGGTCCGGCCCCACATCTCCGTCGGCGGATCGGTGGTGTCAAACAAAACTTGCGATTGCGATTGATCAAATGGATGCGATGACCACATAAAACATGGCTCATAGCCCAATCGGGTCTGAACTTTGAAAAAATGCAATCGGGGCACACAGTATAAAAGTTCCGATTGCGATCAGAACACGGATGCGATTTGCACATATTAACTCCCGCATATAACAGGATCGGGTCCGCCACTTCAATCGCAACATATTACACAAGTCGTGCAATCAATCGGAAAGTTCCTATTGCGATTAAGATTCCGGATGCGATTGAACCTATTAAATCCATCGTATAATGCCATCGGGTCCGCCACTTCAATCGCAACATATTACACAAGTCGTGCGATCAATCAGAAAGTTCCGATTGCGATTAAGATCTCGGATGCGATTGAACCTATTAAATCCATCGTATAATGCCATCAGGTCTGCCACTTCAATCGCAACATATTACACAAGTCGTGCGATCAATCGAAAAGTTCTGATTGCGATTAATACCCCGGATGCGATTGAACCTATTAAATCCATTGTATAATGCCATCGGGTCCGCCACTTCAATCGCAATCGCAAGTCTTTTAATATGTGTTGAGATTGGGCACTGTTCATTGTATTTTGCCGATGCGATTGGGAAAGGACTTCAAACAAGTTTGAATTACAATTCATACCTCCATCGGGTCCGGACTTCCAATCGCAATCGCAACTCATATGTTCTCCGATGCGATTGACCAATGCCGATGTGATTTGACCGTAACTCAAATATGTATTATCCCTCGTTTATACACCCATCGAGTCCGGGCTTCAATCGCAATCGCAACTCTCAGTTGGTTGCATGTTCCGCTGCCCTTGCGATCTCCGATTGCGATTGGGGAGGGGTCCCACCTTATCAAACTTTGTTTTATGCGCTCCATAATATAAATGCCTTGGACCTTTGTTTATGTGATGCACTGCACATATATGTTTATATATATTTTTTCCGCTGGAGTGAAGCGATTCCCGGAATAAGTTTGTGTTATATTATATGTATAACGCCGGTTGGAGTGTGCGATTCCCGGAATATGGTTATGTATTATATGCATTGTATTGCCGCTGGAGTTAAGCGATTCCCGGAATAAGTTTGTGTTATATTATATGTATAACGCCGGTTGGAGTGTGCGATTCCCGAAATTATGCATATGAATGTATCTGCCGGCTTGGGCGATTCTCGGAATTTTATAACGGCTCTGCCTCTGCCTCTGCTGCTCCTGTCGCTCTGCCTCTGCCTCTGCTTCTTTTTGCTACCCTGCCTCTGTTCTTCGCTGTGCCTCTACCTGTTTCTGCTTCAACACTGCCTCCTTTGCTGCCTTTGTTACTTCTTTGTCTCTTCCTTTCTGCTATATCTGTTGTCTTAGTTTCTTTGTGCTCCTTTCTCTATTGCGTATATAGAATCCACTCCACCTGTTATACTTGTAGCACATCCTATGGGGTTTCGATCTTCTATGCCTTCAATTCAATAGTTCTTTTCCTCAACTTCGAACTCCGCTACGTTACCAGAGTTCTGTTCCTCATCTTGATTTAATTCTGCAGAATGAATTGATGTATTCTCCCCAACAGTGCTTCACAGTCTTCCCACTAGAATAATTGTTCCTCATCACTCTGTCTCATTCCTCGGCTACTTGTCTTATGCTCTCTTTGTTTCATCTGCTCCTTGACTGATGCTACTCCTTAATTCTCCTTTTGCTGCCTCAGGTGTTCTTCCTTTGCCATCTCCTTTGCCTTGTTGCTGCCTCAGGTGTTCTTCCTTTGCCATCTCCTTTGCCGTCAATGACAACATTTCCAACAGTCTCCCCCTTTGGCATTGATGGCAACACATCCACCAATAATCCAATGCTTCCTCCAAGTCTTCCTCTGTCTAGCTTCTTTTAGAAGACCCTTTCTTCTATTACCTGCTTTTCCTCCCCCTTTGACATCAATGGCAACGGGTTGCACATTTCTTAGTGTAGATTCTCTCTTTTCATTTTCTCTCTCTGAGATGTGTTTAGGCATTCTTCTTCTGACTTTGTACCATGCTGCTCTATACTGGTGTACAATATTTGTTGAGAGAACACTTTTGAGAATATTTTAACTTGTATATACACATTAAGTTGATATCATTCCAAAGTAATGACAGCTATAATTAGACTTGTATAATAAGAGATGCATCATTGGATCAAGACTTAAAGATTGTGAATGCTCCGAGTGACATATCAGGCTTGCTTCAACTATACTTTGGTTTATATCTGATGTAGTGTGCCAATATATTTCTGTTGAGGAAGATTGCAGATGGAATATGTCTTCTTCTACAATAGATATCTGTAGTCAAAATCTATTCCGTTGTGATGATGCCAATATATCTTCTATTGCTGTGGTTCACCTGTACTGCCTATTGTTGGTAATCTGTGCTAAACTGCTGACAGGGATAATACACTTAAAGACTGAAAGGTCCTTGTTGTTATTGTAAATAAATGAATCACACCAGAGCTTACAGCTTATTGTGAGGATAGGTAATATCTTTCAATATAAGAGACTAATGACTTTCACTGCTTACACACTCTTCCAAAACAACCCCTGCAAATCCTTTGTGCTTGAGGTTCTTTTGCCATAGTTCTTTGATCTTGAGGACCTGTATCATATTGTTGTTCCATGATAACTCTTGATATTCTATTGATAGATATGCGACCTGTACCTAGTACCAATTGATATTACCTTGATAAACCATGCAGAAATTTCATTTTAGCTTGCACATGAACCCATAGTTTCCATTATTGATCTTCCCACTGTTCACACCAACAATCATCAATATACTAAATCTGATCTTGGCATCATTAACCTGCTACTTATTTTGTCATCCTGATTTGAAAGAATGTCACTGCATTTTATTTTCTATGATAGTTCCAGAATCACTGCTGCTTTATACACTGCTTTATATACCAATTCAATTGTTACCATGGCTTCTTGATGCCTTTTTAATAATCGCAACCAGACTTCATAACAAACCTTTGAAGATTTGAATATACCACTCGCTTTATAGTTCGCCGCCCGACCTTGTATTAATACTCCATGCTTTGAAAAACAAACTTTATAATAAGACTTTCGGACTGGCCCACCTATGCACCGTACCTCCTCTATCTTCCACGCACTTTTATTAAACTTCGCGTATCTTCATCGAATAGTCACCGCCGGATGTCCCCTTTTCAAATCAACGGTCCTGAGAAATTCCGCTCGGTGTCCCGGTACTGACGTTAACTTGCGAAATCGCAGGTTAAACGGTGGCTTCCAACACCACCTATGCCACGTGTCAACAATCTTATGGAATCGCTAGCCCTTTAGATAATACTGCCTCCGTACCAAAACTGGTGCGAAATAATCCGGAAACCATAAGTGGTTTTGCTACAGTGTTTCACCAAGGTTCCGGTCTTCTTTATTAAATAGTTGTTTTTCAGTATATTATAATGATTCGAACCCACTCACGAAGGTTTCGCTCCACCATTCACATTGCGCATTTGACTATGGTTCCGCTTCACCATTCACAACCCTTGCACCATACATAACCTTTGCCGATTTCCACCATACATAACACGGTTTCGATTATTCTTATGCAGAGGTTTCTTATGCATTTCTTATAAATATTCTGCTACAGGGTCTCATTCATATGGAATTCTAGTCACAGGATTTAACTAGTCAAATGCCTTTGCTGCCTCTGTTCTCCTTCTAACAATTTTGCTGGCTATTGTGAGTTTCAGATGGTCTTCTTCTTCCATAGATCTTTGTTAGAGAAACTTCCTTTCTCTTACTGATCTCATAGCTGTTATCATTCCAAGGAGATCTTCTTAGACTACTTTCATGGGGTAAATATATGAACTGCTCTCCCCCTGGGATGTTGCTTCATATTTGTCACTGGATGGATTTTTGCTTTGCTTCCTAGAGCAACTCCCCCTGAGACTATGGCGGATTTATTATGTTATTGAGATGATAGGCTCCCCTTTTCTCTTTTCTTTCCATACTCTATTGGGGTTCATCATAATGTCTGCACTCCTTTTTGATTCATAGTTTTGTTTGATTGGATTGGATTTCATCATCTGTCTGGAGTTCTTTAATATATATGGCAGTTTACAGTCTTTAGCTTTGTGACCACGCTTGAAGCATACATAACATCTTATTTGACCAAGGTGCATTTGAGCTGATGTATAATATTTCATTCCCCTTTTTGAACATAATTTACAATCAACATATTTATGTCCAAATTCATTGCATGCATAACAGTAGCCATGGAGATGATTTGTATACCTGGTGGAAGATTGTCTTTTCCCTTTGCTTGCTTGAGGGGTTCTTCTCTTTTGCTGCATCTTTTGCTGGTTGGAGTTGATAGACCTTCTCTTACATTGTGTTGCATTATGTCCTGGTTTATGACAAGAGAAACATGTGCTATTTTTCATAGGAGGAAAGAACCTCCTTTGACAACTTCCAAATTTATTCACTTCATCCTTAGGAGCATGTGAGCCTTTAGTAGCTGATTGTTTCATCCCTTCATTATTTGTCTTCTCATGTTGTTGCTTGGTTATGTTTGTTTCTTTACAAATCTTGTTCTTGCTGGCTTCTTCTTCAGTGGGAATCTTCTGAGCTGCTTCATCTTCCTTTGTTGCCTTTACAAAAATGACATTCCTTTTATCTTCAATCTTGGACTTGTTGGTTTCCCCTTCATATCCTATCCCGGCCTTTATGTGAGGTGGTCTTTGAGCATTGAGAATTTGGTCCAACTGTCTAGAGCTTTTCATTAGAGGTGTATTCATTAGTAGTTCTCTTTGGGCTTTTTCTAAGTTCTTTCTTAGGCTCATCACTTCTTCTTCCAATCTTTCACATTCCTGAATTTTCTTTCTCATTTGTTGCAGCAGAGTGTCTTCTATCTTCCTTGCTTCTTCAAGGTGTGTCTTCAGGCCAACAATTTCTTTCTTATCTTCAAATTCTCTCTCATCACATATTTGCATCACTATCTTAAGGTCTTTGTTTTCATTCTTCAATCTTTCTATTTCAGTCAAAGCAGTGTCAAGTTTGGCCCTTTCTTTAGCTGCAATTTCTTCATGGTTCTTACTACCATTCACACTAGCAGGTACTTCATTTGATTGAGAATCTTCTTTTTGACATGAATTTCTCTTTTTCTTAATTCTCTTATCCTTCTTGTCAGTGCAGTCCTTAGTGTCTACTCCATGTATGAAGTGCAGTCTATCCCATATTTCTTTTGCAGAGGTTAAATCCATTATCAACTCAAGGTCCTTGTTATGAAGATTGTCATATATCACATTTTGCCTTAGCATTCCTCTGTTGTTCTTTCACTGTGGGTGATTCTGTGCAGTAACCATCACAAACAAGCTTCCATACATCTGGATCATCAGCCATAAATCCTGTCTTAACCTTATCTCTCCATTCAGGAAAGTTAGTTGTATTTAGCACAGGTACATTTTGATAGTCCATGACTCAACCAGATCTCCTTCAAGCTATTAAGCTCACACCAAAGGAACTGGCTCTGATACCAATTGTTGAACCCTTAGTTAAACTGAGAGGGGGGGGTGAATCAGTTTAACACATACATGGACTTTTAAAACTTTTCTTTTAATTCTTATTTACACCTTCATTTCATGGTCAACTTAATATGTGAGCAACAAGTATTACTATCAAACAGATTTGTTAATGTAATAGGAGATTGAATATGAGAGTAGCAAGTATTAAGCAGATGAGATAAATCACATCAACACATAAACATCATGCACAGAGACACCAGATATAAGTGGAAACCCATAAAGGGAGAAAACCACATCTTATTATTGTTGTGATGCAAAGGCAAGCTCCAACTCCCTCTCACCACTGTTTTCTGCAGGCACCAGCCTACAGGAGGCTCTATCCTCAATTCTGCAAGCTACAACTTGCAAGGAAGCTCCAACTCCCATCAATTTTCTGCAGGCACCAACCTACAGGAGGCTCCAACCTCAGTCAGCTACAACTAAAATTTTATCAAGCTACAACTTGATGTGGAAGCACCAACTCCCATCTATTTTTTGCAGGCACCAACCTACAGGAGGCTCCTACCTCAGTCAGCTACAACTGACATCTATCAAGCTACAACTTGATAGGGAAGCTCCAACTTCCTTATTCTTTCAAAAGAAAAACACTTGCTGATTTACCTTGGATATCAACTCTGTTCTGTACTTTCTCTTCTGCTGTTCATAAACTCTTATATCAGACCTGCATCATATCTGCTCAACCCTTCCTTCTTCTCTTCTTTTCTCCTCAATTCTTCATACTCAACATTCTCTATATTCACACTCTCTGACCTCTTGCAGCTTTCTTATTTTCTTCAACTATCTTCAATTCTGCTGCACACTCTCTCCTCTTCTCATTCTGTTTTCATCAATCTCTCCTCTTGGATATTACCCCCTTTTTATACAAGATAGCTTCATGACTATTTGTATTCTACTGGGAATTCAAAATGGACAGTCATGTCTCTTTGCCTTCTACCTTCTCATCTCTTTTCAGCTTACTCAGAAAAATGTAACTGTAGGTGCTTATTTTAATATTACAGTGGGATATTTGCTCTCTTCCGGAGACTTGCCAATGCATCACAAACAATAAAAACAATAAAAACATTTACATTCGAATTACAATGTGAACTCCATCTCACTCATTTTGTCTCTTGGCTTGCTGCGCATTTGTCTTTTCTCTAATTGTCTCTTTGTCCCTTTCTCTTCTCTGTATGCCTTTCTGTTTATGGCTGCTGTGTAACTCCTGAATTTATGAATTGCATTTTTATTTTATTTTTATACCAACGCTTTATATATAAATGAATCTACTGACTGTAATTCAATACTTTACACGCAGCAAGTCTCTTGTTGATGTGGCGAGTTCCGCAGGCCGGAACATACATATATTAAAATTGTATTACATTAATAATCGCCCTCCCGTTAAGCTGAGGCCCGTGGGTCTACAGACCACGCGGCATGTTTTAATACAACCAAAACCATGTTTTATATATCTCACAGCAATTATTTTATATAAACAATCGCCCTCCACCTTAAGCCTTTGGTTTTATATTACAATCCAATAAATCAAATCACAACCTCTAATATATGAAGGGGTCCGGCCCCACATCTCCGTCGGCGGATCGGTGGTGTCAAACAAAAATTGCGATTGCGATTGATCAAATGGACGCGATGACCACATAAAACATGGCTCATAGCGCAATCGGGTTCGAACTTTGAACAAATGCAATCGGGGCACACAGTATAAAAGTTCCGATTGCGATCAGGAAAACAGATGCGATTTGCACATATTAACTCCCGCATATAACAGGATCGGGTCCGCCACTTCAATCGCAACATATTACACAGGTCGTGCGATCAATCGGAAAGTTTCGATTGCGATTAAGATCCCGAATGCGATTGAACCTATTAAATCCCTCGTATAATGCCATCGGGTCCGCCACTTCAATCGCAACATATTACACAAGTCGTACGATCAATCGGAAAGTTCCGATTGCGATTAAGATCCCGGATGCGATTGAACCTATTAAATCCATCATATAATGCCATCGGGTTCGCCACTTCAATCGCAACATATTACACAAGTCGTGCGATCAATCGGAAAGTTCCGATTGCGATTAAGACCCCGGATGCGATTGAACCTATTAAATCCATTGTATAATGCCATCGGGTCCGCCACTTCAATCGCAATCGCAAGTCTTTTAATATGTGTTGCGATTGGGCATTGTTCATTGTATTTTGCCGATGCGATTGGGAAAGGACTTCAAACAAGTTTGAATTACAATTCATACCTCCATCGGGTCCGGACTTCCAATCGCAATCGCAACTCATATGTTCTCCGATGCGATTGACCAATGCCGATGCGATTTGACCGTAACTCAAATATGTATTATCCCCCGTTTATACACCCATCGGGTTCGAGCTTCAATCGCAATCGCAACTCTCAGTTGGTTGCATGTTCCGCTGCCCTTGCGATCTCCGATTGCGATTGGGGAGGGGTCCCACCTTATCAAACTTTGTTTTATGTGCTCCATAATATAAATGCCTTGGACCTTTGTTTATGTGATGCACTGCACATATATGTTTATATATATTTTTGCCGCTGGAGTGAAGCGATTCCCGGAATAAGTTTGTGTTATATTATATGTATAACGCCGGTTGGAGTGTGCGATTCCCGGAATATGGTTCTGTATTGTATGCATTTTATTGCCACTGGAGTTAAGCGATTCCCAGAATAAGTTTGTGTTATATTATATGTATAATGCCGGTTGGAGTGTGCGATTCCCGAAATTATGCATATGAATGTATCTGCCGGCTTGGGCGATTCTCGGAATTTTATAACGGCTACCACCTCCACCTCTCGCTCTTTGTAAACTCTGCTCTTCTTTGCTTCTTTCTTCCTCTGCCTCTTGTTCTTCGACTTTGCCTCTACGTTTACCTTCCTTCTTGCCTCTTTCTTTGCTTTGTTACTTCTTTGTCTCTTTCTTTACGCTATATCACATTTATCTTAGTTCTTTGTGCTCCTTCCTCCTTTCTCTGTTAGTATAATAGAATCCATCTGTTATACTTGTAGCACATCCTGAGGCTCGTCTTCCTTCCATTCGCAGTTCTTTTCCTCAACTTCGAACTCGCAGCTACGTTACCGAGTTTTGTTCATATCTTGATTTAGTGCAGAATGAATTGATGTTACTTCTCTTACCATGATGCTTCAAATGCTTCACGGTCTTCCACTATGTGATGTGTTCCTCATCACTCTGTCTCATTCCTCGGCTACTTGTCTTATGCTCTCTTTGTTTCATCTGCTCCTTGACTGATGCTACTCCTTAATTCTCCTTTTGCTGCCTCAGGTGTTCTTCCTTTTCCATCTCCTTTGCCTTGTTGCTGCCTCAGGTGTTCTTCCTTTGCCATCTCCTTTGCCTTGTTGCTGCCTCAGGTGTTCTTCCTTTGCCATCTCCTTTTCCATCAATGACAACATTTCCAACACCTTTTGCCTTAGCTTCAAACGTAAGATCCAGATAAGGATCTTTCCATCTGGGAAAACAAGAACAACAAGGCCTATGCCTTGATTGCAGTTTTCGTAAATGAAGAGGTGAGTCATGTTAGACTCCTGTATTTCACAGTATCACCAGGTGACTGGTTATTTTATCAAATCTTTCATATTGAAAATAATATTCCATGGATATAAGTTATTTTCAGGAAAAATGGGAAATCCTAACTGTCAAGAGCTTCAAAAGAACAATCAGCTAGTCAAGAGGAACAATATGTGCCTCTCAGTTCAGTAGAAGGTGAAAATGTTGTTGATAAGGAACACAAAGAAGCAACAACAGAACTATCATTAAGGAAAAGGAGAAGATCAGGCAATAATGAAGTATGAAAAGCATAAAAGAGAGGCAGAGAAGCAACAGAGAGGCAAGGAGCATCAGAACATTAGCGAAGACAAAGGAGTAGAGAGGAGCAACATTAGAATCAAAGGACAACGAAGGCTGCAGAGAAAAAATTAAGGCAGAAAAACAACAAAGGAAGAGTCGTGAATGCTAAGCAGGTCAAGTCGTGAACGCGGGGCAAGTAGTGAACGAGTCAAAGTATTTCACGAACAACAAAGAAACGAACAAGAAAAACCAGAGAAACAAAGTTGGAAAAGCACAACAAGGAAGCAACAAGGACCATTGGATCTGAACATCGATCAATGACGAAGATTAAATTTCAAATCGCAAGTTTAAAGGATGGGCCCCAAGGGTAAATGTTAAATTCAACAAAGTGCGATATGCGACGCCAGTGGGACTCGATTGCAATCGCAAATAGTAAATGTTAAAAAATGGGTGCAAAGGGTAAATGTTAGAGTCAGTGAAGTGCGATATGCGATGCTGGTGGGACTCGATCGCAATCGCAAATCACAAATGTTAAAGGATGGGCGCAAAAGGTAAGTATTGTGCCATGCGAAGTGCAATGGAGGCCCATATGCGATGTAGTTTCAAAGGAAAAATCCAAAATATTTCAAATCTGTATGCAGATCCTTTTCTGTGTTAAATCACATCGGAGGAGGAAAAGGAGATTACAACGAGAAATTTATGGAAAGCGAAGTGTGATGTGCGATACTAGGTTGGACCCGATCGCAATCACAAATCGTAAATTTTACAAGGTAAGTGCCAAGGAAAAGTTAAGTCTTGCATCGTGCGAAGTGCGATGTGGCGCGGATGTGATGTATTTCAGGGAAAAGGCCTAAATATTTTCAAGTCCGGGCAGATGCGGTTTGTGTGATTGTGTTTGAAGAAATAAGGCAAAACACGACATGAAGGACTTGTGGTAGAATAAGTGTGCCACGTCATCCCACCTCTAATCTCCCTCCACTTTTCCTCCTTCTCTGCTCCTCGTCTCCGCATTCGACGGTTCTTAACGATTTTCACACTCCCTTCGGTCTTCAAACATGGGTGAGGGGGTCCGAAAAGGGCGGTATCCATTATCTCCCAATCCACCACGTGTCACACCCTCACAATTTCGCAACCCCCTGGGCCATCACCGCTTACCACTTGAGGCCCCCTCCGAAAAGTTGTTTCAGCTGTCCTCCCAAACCATTGCCACCCTGTGACCGTGCCAATACCTACGCGCCACATCCTCCATCATCCATCCATGCCCACCGTCATCCCTTCATGTCTAAGCTTATGAGGTTTGTGCACCATCTTATGAAGGAATACGCCAAAACATGGTAGAAGGACTTGTAATAGAATAAGCCCCGACAAGGTGTTCAAGCAAAGGAGGTCGAGTCGGGAAAAGTGCGTTCATACTGAACACATCAACATAATCACCCCAATAATGAAAAGTGACTAGCGCTGCACCAGATTTAATTACGAAATGCCAGTTTTTTGAGAAGTAGGGCCGGATGTCAGAACCACCATTGATTACCTCTTCGTGACCATCACAACACCTTTAAGATTATTGTGTGATCTTATGAAGAGCCACCGAAGCATTTAGATCTACGAAGAGTTGCCCAAAATTAATTCCAGAGGCAGTATTGTTGTTAGTGGTTTCTGCTCAGGCCTTGCATGGCCACACTTGTCTATTTTCTGCTAAACTGTAATCAATGAAAGGTTTCTGAGTAGGGTAGGGAAAATGACTTAGTCTTTAGATAAATACTGCATACCTTAGCAATATCAGAGGTTGGAAAATAGGACCCTGGTGAAGCTTTCATTGTAAGAACTATTGGAGCACTGTATCTGTTTGAGCTGGGCATCAATAATAAGAGACCGTTTGCCAGATCCTTGAGCTAATGGTGATGTTATTTCCTTTGTGTTAATGTTTTTCCTATGTCTTTTCATGTTGTGCATCAATTTCTTTGATTTCAAAACAGAAAATTTAGATTAAGATTTGTTGAGAGAGCACCTTAATTCTGTCTGTGTTTGTTATCTTAATGTTTTCCTCTGAGACCTGAATGCAAAATTCAGAATCAGTTTTCTCTATATTCACGTTGAACCTTAATATCCTCCTCCTTTCCCATATTCACACTACCAGTAAGATCCAACCTACATAGTTAGCTTGCCCTGTGAATTCCCTTGAAAAGTTGATGCACAATTCAACCTTTTATGACTCCATATCCCAATGGATTAGTTTCACAGCTCTATATGTACAACCACCTAATCAATAAAAACAAACAACCCTCATATTTTCTATAACTGGCCTAATATCAACACTTATAATTATCAATTTAAATCATAAAATAGAGAGAGCCCTCTCTGAGTCTAGGAAGGCTAGGTCCTGGACCCCAAAGCAGTTTGATGTTGTCCTCTATCATTTGTTCTTACCAATCTTACAAATTACGGAGTGATAACATAATGGAGACCATACTAGGGACACACTTATTGAAAAAGCTTAATGTTTCTTCAGAACTCTGAAAACCCAGTCAAAATTAGATGATTCAAGTATGTTCCAAGATTGGTATTTGGTTGTTGATGGTGGACAACAACCAGACACAAGAAAGTTGAAATCATCCACCTGGCAACTCCACAGTTTTCAGTTGACTTAAAGACTCCACTAGTAGAAGAATCCATATTGGTTGTAAATATACAGTGACCCCACTCTCTGGCTGATTGACAATATGGATCCAAGAATACAACATAGGTATGCTCCAATGAACAGAGATCACATTCGTGGATTCCCACACAAAATGCCTCAGGTAAATTGGGATAGAAATCTTCCTATTTTTCAAGATGAGAAGGTTGATGATGCTTTGTTACATCCCATTAAATTTCATATACACTCATGGAGGTTGAAAGTCGAATGACATGAGGATTGACTCATGAATATTTTCATGCTAACATTAGAAGGGAAAGCAAGGGAATGGTATGAAGGTCTGAACCCTGGTAGTTTGTTTTCTTTAAGAGATTTCCACAAGGTGTTTTATGAGCATTATAAAGAAAATTCTCCATCTTTATCATTAGATGAAAATTGTTGTGATCAATCTAAGGATATCATACAATACCTTGTAAATATTGATGAAGATTTATGGAATTGGCATCGTGAGGATCTCTTACAAGAAATTTATAAATTTAATTCTCAAGTTAACTGTCATTGTTATAGGTCAATTTGGGCATCATTCCCAATGACCTGGTTAACTGGACATCATCTCCAGGACCAATGAATAAGGTCTATCATCCCCTATCATTTCAGTTGCTACATTCCCTAAGATAAAGAACAAGACAAATCATTCATGAATTTCATCTGCAAAGGTTTTCAAGATTTGAAGTTTATAATATATCATATGAGAACTCACAATGCTGCCTCTAAAGGGACTAAGTGCATTGCATATCCAGGTAGCCCCATTCAAGGCTGATCTGCAAAGCACTTCTCGACACTCATAGGTGCGTTGGTCACATTGGGAGCGAAATTCTCATTGTTTCGGAATATTCACTTGTCCAGTGCCTTCTAGAAGAGTTCACATGTGTCAAACTTCGAATCCATGTGTCCATTTTACATCTACCAGATTGGGAACATGTCTTTCCTATTATTGGAAATTTTTTGATTATAAAACTTCCTTAAGCTCCTCTATAAATTGAGCACATATCTTAGTGTTTGCGAAGGAAGAATTTGAGTAGAGAAATGTTGGTGGAATTTCAATTGAGGAGTTGATTTGTGTAACATGTTGCTGGAGAGATCTGCATTGTGATGAGGCTGGGATGCTATTGGAGATGGTCACTTCAAATCAATCACTGGGTTGTAACCTCCCCTTCTATCCATTAATAAATATTGATGCATACTTTCCCACATATGTATCTGTATAAGTTCATGTTTTACATATGATGAATTCTTATCTGACGTATATGGTTTATGCTTCATGATTTAGCTAAATAACTTGAATAGACATCTGTATTATTGCTATCTCTTGCTGTTTAGTGCTCATTCTTGAAAGAAATATTTTGCATAGCCGATTGGAATTTGAAGCTACAACAAAAGTGACAGAAGGAGACTTTAGAAGCGCTTAGAATCCAAGTAAGCATCTTATTTCATTCTGTGTGTCTGTTCATAGTTAGGAAAAGTAGTTGCAAAGTATTTAATCTGTTGTTCTAGATAAGCACCTGTAGAGGGAAGAATGATTTATCCATAATTCATAATTCCACATAACAAATTGGCCACTCCGCTGGGGAGTTTACCCTTCATCCTAGGTGTATTTTCCTCTGATTTTCTCTGTTTATTCACCTTGTATTTTTTACTCAGAAATATTAGGATTTTTAAAATCCATGATTTGAATTATAAGTGTGTTAAACATCTATTTTTTTCATTATACACTGCGCCCAATGCACTGTTGGATAGGACACAGTGCTTTGCATAACATTGTCTCCCTTTCAGGCTTGCGTTGTAGAGCACTGTCTCTCTTTAGAGACTACGTTGCCTCCTGAAACCATCCAAATTCCTTTGAGTTTTTCATTGCAATTTTTTTTAGTTTGTTCTCTGCAGTGTTTTGAAAAGCCTGAGCCTCATATTGACTAGTGAAATTATCTACCTCTTCCTCCCTTGAAAGAAAAAATTGTTTAATGTTTGTTTAATGCATTTTTCTTTATCATTGACGAATTAATTTCAAAATATTTTCATTATCGCATTAGATCCATTTGCCTTTGAAAAGGAAATCCTCGTAAATTATTCGTTTCTTGATAGGAGAAATTGTTGTTTAATTCCTCATTTTCCCTTCAAAAGAGAAATTGTTGTTTATATTCCTCATTTCTCAAAAGTAAAAGGCATTTGTTTTTGTTGATTTAGTGCACTTAGTTTCTTTTCTGCATTCATAAAATTAAAGGAAATGAAAAGAAAAAACCTTCATTTGCATGTAGTAGTTTGTGTGTTTTGCTAAAGGAACAATTAGGAAATCTGCATTTAGTTTGTGCTCTTTGATTTGTTTTCTCTCAAATTGATTGCTCTTTCCCTCTAATAGCTAGGAATTTCATTGAAAAACTAAAAGTGAAATATTGCTTATCATTCTTAGTTTGCATTTTAGGAATTTCAAATAAATCATCGCGCTTTGAAAGGCAAATTGATAAACAAGATCAACTTAAAATTTATCTCAATTTACCTAACAAAGCATTGGAACCATAACGATAACATTTAGAAGGTCTAGGCTAGAGACGTGTTCCGGCATCATAAAACATAATAGCTGTTGTTAACTTGTCTGCGATACATTCTGAGTGTGATACCTCACTCCACGTACGTAAGTGTATCGTAGCTCTTCCACATAATTTCTGGGTATATCGGACAGTTTACAGTACAAAAAGTATAAAGTGGTGCTCTCACTGTGCGGTTTCACATCAGATAGCGCTAATGTGGACTTGGGCCTCCACGTACCTTCGGGTATATTTGGGAGGAAAAATTTTAGGTGTTATCCATCCATAGTGAACCGATTTGTCCACCTTGTAAATTGTGATACACTGAACACAACATTTGGGGAGATTTCTTTCCCGTACTTCTTGGTTCGCTAGGGGGTATTCTGCAGTTCATAGTTTCTTGGTAAACCCTTTTGCCTATCATTACCCTTTTATTTTTTTTATTTGTTTTTGGTTAAAATAAATTAGTAATCGTGGAAGAAAAAAATCATTTCCCTCGTCGTTCACGTAGACTAGCATTAAAACCACCTTTACCACCAGAAGTTACTTTTGGTAGGCGAAGGCGATCACGCTCTACTGAATCAAGTAAAATTTGTACCTCTAGTGAAACATCATATTCCCATAAACCAGAGTTAGCTTAAGTGGTTTCTACACATCATGGTTTTTCTATTGTTGTCTAAACATAGTCTTCATAGCTACTCGTGGTCACGATCCATCCAATCAGTGAGACCATACCTCCTAGACCTGACGTTGTTCAACCAGAAATTGATCCAGATCCTGTCTCTTGTTTGCCAGAATATCTGAATCCTGAAGTCATACAATCGAAAGTTGTTCCTGCCTTGGTCATCCCACAAATTTCTGTAGCCATTGAATCTCCCATATCACACAGTCAACCACTTGAAATTTACTTTGGGCTTGATGGTGAAATACTTCCACCTGGTTTAAGTGCGATTGAAGAAATCCCACAAGATGAGACGCCTTTAACTCCAACCCATTTTGGGGAGGACCTTTACCTATACGAGTATTTTCCTCAATCGTTACCATCTACTTTTGTTGATCCTGTTCCTATTCAAACTCCCGTCGATTCAAAAGGGTATACATTTGGTCAAGTAACCATGCCTGAACCAACATCTTCGGTTGGTCCATCTGTTCCAATTACGTCAGCACCTGCCCTCACTACCCCGTCGATGTTCACAACTTCACCAGAGTCATATTTTCATGGTGGCCCTATGGTCCCATCAGGTTACAAATCATTATCTAGAATTTTCTCTAGTGCATCTTCAAACCCATGGAATTTAACAATGTCATCATCTGGTATTTTAACTAGTAATCCTATAGTGAATACTGAACGACTTGATTCTTTATACACATTGTTAGGGAAATATCAAGTTGGTCATTATGGGTCTATTCCTTCAAGTACCATATCAACTGGACTCCTAGCATTTGGAGAGCAATATTTTCTGTCTTATTATCCTCCTCATGTTGGGGGGGAACCTTTGGTCACCCAATATGACAGTACTCCATCACTTTTTGGTCAACCTAATGTTGAAATGAATGTTTGTCAATGGCAGCCCACTCTACCTATCCAACCACAAACGATTGTACACTCATATCAACCAGTTCAACCTGTTACACCCACATCATTTCCACTTGTTAATACATCTTTACCCCTGTTATAGAATCAAAATGTTGTACAACAACCTTATCAAGCGGACCCTTCAACTCAATACCCTCAAATATTGGGTCCACAGACTCCAAATCCTTCGGTTAATTTACAACAACCTGTATCTAGAATCATTTATTCACAAGCTAGTTTATCATTTTATGGGATGTCACAGCCACAACTTGGTTATACCTATCAACCTATTCCAAGTTATCCTAATTTGGGTTATATCATTGGTGGACAGACCCCTTGGTAGCCTCAGGCGTAAATGCGTCAAAATTCATTTCAACAAGTATCATATCCAGGTTTTGGTCAACATAATCCTCAAGCATTTGCTTTTCAAAACAACCCCTATATGGGTTACCAGCAGCAAATTCCTTATGTTGTTGCTCAAAGACCTGTTGCTCAAGTAATTCCATATTACCCTGGCTATGCTAAACCTGGCCTTAATAGATAGTTTCCCTTTTTTGCAACTTTAGAGTTACCAGATTTAAATCAACTAACTAATGATCCAATTAACTATGCTCCTTGGTGGTCGGTGATACCTCACAAATTACCCTATGATATTCCTAAATTCAATGGAAACCCCGGAGAAGATCCATCAACTCATGTTATGACTTATCATTTATGGTGTTCATCAAAATCCTTGAATGATGATTCTGTTAGACTACGTCTTTTCCAGCGTACACTCACAGGTCTGGTTGCAAAATGGTACATTGAATTACCTAGAGCTTCTTTTGATAATTTCATTTCCCTAGCTACTGTCTTTTTGACTCATTTCCAGTTACCCATACGATATGAAATTGGAATGAAACTCTTGACCAATTTAAAACAGACTAATGCTACTCATATTTCTGATCATATTCATGAGTGGCGCCATCATTGTAGAATGGTGAAGAAATTTGTTCCGGATTAGCTCCTTTTTGAATGGTTCATTAAGTCCATGTTACCATCTATAACTGAGGATGTGGATAAGGGTGGCGTCATCATAGAAGAGAAAGTTATTGTTCATGCCTAATATTTAGACTTGATTTACACTTAGTTGGGCACGCTCTATGAAAAATATCCTAACGCACCGAGATGTAATTTTATTGTTCCTCCTCAATTAAAGGACTCTCATGCAGGAGACGAATTGATTGGTACTACAAGAACACATCATAATACTGCATCTGATCCTACACATTCTTCTGAAATTAATGTCGTGTTGTTTGACAAGGGAAAACGTGACAAGCAACCTGGAAGTAAGAAAAAGGGGAAATCTAAGAAAAAGAAAGCTTCTAACTCGCAGGAAAAATCATTTGATCAATCATCTGGACCTAGGAAACCTCGTTATCCATGCATAATATATAATGAGGAACACTTTTTTAGGGATTTTCCTCACCGCATTGAAGTCTTAAAAACCATCAAGAGTTCCCATGCGTTAGTTGTGTTGACAGACCCACTTCCAAATCTGGACACAAACATGGTTGCTACGGATCCAGCTTCTAGTTCTCAAGTACTTATGTTATCCGTCACAAAAACTTTAACAGATATTTTGGTGTCAACACGTAATAAATATTATGGTAGTCCGGCCACTGATCAACCTACTACCTCGAGTACGAATCCATCTACAGAGTCAGTACTGTCTACTTCTATTCCTGAATTGACAATCAAGCCACCAAAGGGAGTAATTCACAAATCGACATATAATCCTCGAGTAAGAGCCGCACAAAAATGTAATATAGTTGAAGATTTGGCTCAATCCCCTTCAACTATGTCTGCTCTTGAGGTATTACAAAATTGTTCCTCCCAAAAACAGGCTTTATTGTCTGTTATTGGTGGAATAGATCCGATTGATTCTAATCTTGTCATCTTTAATCATATGGGCTATGTGCCGCAATTACCAGCAGAATTGGCATTCTCCATACAAGTAAATGTTCTCAATCACCCTGTTCATTGCACTATTATTGATGAGGGAGCATCTACATGCATTATGTCTCTAAATTTTTGGAAGTCACTTGGCTTTCCGTGCTTATCACAGTCATCAAAAACATTGAATGCTTTTGATGGACGTACATATAAGCCTTGTGGTATTATTAATAACCTTCATGTTGAACTAGGGGGAAAAATGGTGAATGTTGATGTCGAGGTTGTTGATAAACCCCTTGACTATAATATTCTACTTGGAAGGCCATGGGTATATGAAATGACTACGGTTATTTCTACATATTTTAGAATGTTTGCCTTTCCATATAAAGGTACTATCATAGTCATTAGTCACCTATCCTTCTTTGCCTCCGCCTCGTAGGTAACTAGAAGTGTTCTGTTCATTCACGCACCCAAACTAGCACTTCAGAACATTGGTGTAGGACTCTTAAAGGATTCCACTCTCATGGGAACCTTTGCATTACCACTGCCCACGACGTTGACAAAAATTGCAAGTATAGAGACCTGCTACATGATCTCTTCCACTCCATCTGGCTTAAGGGAGAGTACAAGTGATTCTGAAATTGTTACGTTGGATGAGTTCCTGCCGCCCAGCCCTATTGAGCTAGCATAGAAATCAATATATCTGGCTTGGGTAGAAAATCCGAAATCAGCGTCGCCGAGTGTTTGGGTTGATCGTTCCTTAGATTTTGGTACTCCCTCTGATCCTTTTTCCTTAATATTCTTGACAGATGAGAATATTTTGGAAGCCATGATGTCAGAAGGAGAACCATGGGAAGATTATCATCATCATTCCCATCTTCCTGATTATGAAGAAAACTATCTTAGTGAACTATATCACCCATCAATCAAAAATTTATTTTTGAATTCTTTACCTATTAATGCAATCGATTCCGAGCAAAATCTGTCAAATATTGAAGAAACCATTTCTATCGATATTTCAACCAAACCTGGATTTGTAGAAAATATTCATGTTGGTGTATCTTGTTCTCCATCAGAACTCGAAGCATATCGCTCTCTATTTCGTGAATTCTATGATGTATTTGCTTGGTATTTTTTACAGCGGTTGCTCAACGCATATGACTGGAGATAGAAAGAAATTTGTATCTCTGAAAGAGAAGAAGGATGGAACCATATCCTTTGGAAATGATGGATCTTCAAATGTTATAGGATCAGGTATCGTCACTCTTGGAAGCAAATATTTTATAGCCAAGAATGTTCTATTGGTCGAAAACATGAATCAAAATCTGCTCAGTGTTGGACAAATGTGTGATTAACGACACACAATGCTATTCAAATCCATAAAATGTGAAATTAGGAAAGGCAGGTATGGTAAAATTGATGGCAACATGAGTACTGCCCCTGCAATCATGACACCTCTTCCTACAACATTCTCTCCCCTTTGAAATAAATGGCAAAGGGTAACTCCCCCTGAAACACAACCATCCTGCGGACCTGTACACACTTACACTCCCGCTGACACACAACTGTCCTGCAGACCTGTACACACTTCCACTCCCCCTGACACACAACCGTCCTGCAGACCTGTAATCTAATGAGAACTTTGGAGTATCCCAAGCTTTTGACGAAGATATTCAAATGATTCACGATGTAAAGGTTTAGTGAAGATATCAACAATTTTTTCTTTTGTAAAAACATACTCAAGTTTGATATTATTTTCAGCGACTTGTTCTCTAACAAAAAGATATTTGATCAGAATGTGTTTTGTTTTTGAATGCATGACAGGATTATTGGAGATGCTGATGGCACTAGTGTTGTCACATAATATGGGAATAGGCTCACTGAATTGTACTTGAAGATATTGCAAAGTTTGTTTCATCCAAAGGACTTGAGTACAACATGATGTTGCTGCAATGTATTCTACTTCCGCTGTAGATAACGAGATTGAAGTTTGCTTTTTGATCAACCATGATATGAGACAACCACCTAGATAGAATGTTGCTCCAATAGTACTCTTACGATCATCAACGCTTCCTACCCAATCTGCATTTGTAAAGGCTTGAATAATGAGATTGTTACCCTTTGGATACCACAAGCCATATTCTTTTGTGCCCTTTAGATATCGAAGAATTCTTTTGATGGCAATAATATGTGATTATTTTGGTGCTAATCGGAATCTTGCTACTTGTCCAACTTCTTGCATAACATCTGGCTGAGAGGCTGTTACATATAGAAGACTACCAATCACAGATCTGTACAAAATCTGATCCACATCCTTAGATGAATCGTCTATGCTCAATTTGGAACCTGTTACCATCGGAGTAAGGACGTGTTTGCAATCTTCCATTTTGAATTTCTTGAGCGTTTCCTTGATGTACTTGGATTGACATATAAATATTCCTTTCTCTTGCTGAGATATTTGAAACCCTAAGGAGTATGTCAGCTCACCAAATAAAGACATCTCAAACTTACTTTGCATCTTTGTAGAAAATTTCTTACTTAGTCGATCATCATTGCTACCAAATATTAGATCATCCACATATACCTCAACGATTGTTAAATTATCTTTATCTATTTGTACATAAATATTGCTATCAACAGTACCTTTCTTGAACCCTTGTTGACATAGATATCCATCAAGACGAGCATACCATGCTCTAGGAGCCTGCTTGAGACCATATAGAGCCTTCTTTAACCTGCAGACATAGTCTTCCTTTTGTGATAGTAGAAAACCTTCAGGTTGTTCGATGTAAAATTCTTCTTCTAATTCTCCATTCAGAAATGCTGACTTAACATCCATTTGGTAGACTTTGATTTTTCTTGAACATGCATAGGCCGGAAACATTCAGATGGCTTCCATTCTGGCAACTGGTGCAAATGTTTCATCGAAATCAATTCCTTCCACTTGTGCATAGCCTTTGCAAACCAATCTTGCTTTGTTTCTGGTAACCTGCCCATCTTCATTCAATTTGTTCCTGAACACCCATTTAGTCCCAATGACATTTTTATCTTTTGGTCATGGAACTAATTCCCATGTGTTATTCTTCTCAATTTGATCCAATTCTTCATTCATAGCTGCTACCCAATGTTCATTCTGTTTGGCTTCCTCAAAAATACTAGGCTCAAAGGTTGCTAGAAAAGCAACGTGAGCTTGTTGTGATGAATGAAGCTATCGACCTTCATTTATGTCACCAATGATTTGATTTGATGGATGGTTCTTTTGAATCCACTCTTTTGTTCTCCTTGGAGGAGCTTCTTGTTGTTTTTATGGTATACCTTTATGATCATTGTTTACTTCTTCCTCGTTGATAGTTGCTTCTTGTTCTACAATTTTATTTGTGTCTTTTTCAGCCTCTGTCTCAAGTTTCAAACATTCTTGATCCTCATCATTACTCGCTAGAACACCTTCTTCGTCAAATGTAACATTTATGCTCTCCACTATCTGTTTTCGTCTTAGATTTGAACATTTAAGAAATTATATGGAATGTTACAAATGTCATAACTTTGGACACATAGCCAGAGACTGCAGACTTGAAAATCCTCCAGAAGAATCTTCGAAGCCACATAATGAACAGACATGGAAGAAGAAGAAGACTGATAATTATGCACTTTGGAAAGGAAGAGTGGAGGTCTATCTCTTGGCGCAAGGTTATGAAGTATGGGACACTATTCAAAATGGATTTACATCAACCATGGATGAACAAGGTAAGAAGAATTTGGTAAATTATGCAAAGGAAAAGAATATTATTATGAGTGGAATTATTGAATCTGATTATCATAAGGTGTTGGGTTGTAAAACTGCCAAAAATGTATGGGACAAGCTTGAGAATATATATGCAGGTGACTCAAATGTCAAAGAAGAAAAGCTTCAAATCTATAGAGAAAAATTTGAGCAACTCAAAATGAAATAAGATTGCAACATTGCTACATACTTCCAATACGTTGATGAAATAACCAATACTCTGGAAGGATTGGGAGAGCCAGTTGACGAGAAGACTATTATACAGAAGATTCTTAGAACATTACCAGGGAGATTCAACCCAAAAGTATCAGTCTTAGAATACAGTGCAAATCTGTACAAACTTAGCAAGGAAGAATTACATGGAGTTCTCATAGCATATGAAATGAGACTTGATGAAGAAAAGGGTACTTCAAATCTAAAAACTGCGTTCGTTGCATCTAAGAAAACCAATAAGGACAAACAACCATCAATTGAAATGACACGCACCTGCAAGTGTGAAGAAAAGGGAGATGATGGAGAAGGTCTTTCAGATGAAGAATATGCTTACTTTACGAGGAAACTAAAACCTGGTAAGGGAAAATTCGAAGGTAAACTTCCATTGATATTTCGGTTGTGGTGAGGTTGGGCATTTCGTAGCAAAATGTCCGAACAAAAGTGATGACAACTCAAAAGGAAAGAAAGGCTTTAAGAAATTCAACAAGCAAGGTAAAAATAAACGATCCAAAAGGAACTTTCTCTCTAAAGAAGATAGCTCATCATCCGATGATGAAAGTGACAGCAAAGAAGAAGCCAATGAGAAAGTATTGTTTATGGCCAAGCACAATAAACAAGAAGTATCAAACAATGAAGAAGAAGGGTTGACCATAGAAAAATTTTATGAGGAGGTAATCAAGCTTATAAAAGATCTCAATGCTGAGAAGATTTGTTCCAATACTCTTGAAGAACAAGTTCAAGGTCTCAAAATTGAGGTTGAAGAACACAAATGTATTGAAGAGTCACTTCAAAAGAAGTTGGAAGAAAGAAACCAAGAAAGGGAAGCATTAGAAGCCAAAGTAGTCTCACTGCGTAAGGAAGTGAAGAAGGGAAAAATTGTCCAAAAGTATGCCAAAAGCTCAAGGGCATTGGAAGAACTCATCAACAATCAACGATCTTACAACGACAGAACTGGCCTCGGTTACAAAGAAGAAGAAGCAGGACCTTCTACAACAAAATACAATGAACCTATGAGATCTGACATACATGAAGACTTCATTGGACAAGATTCGCAAGCACATCCTTGGAAGACGATTCCTCAACGAATATTTTCATCTAGGTACCAGCATATTTTTCATGGCTATTGTTATTCATGTGGAAAATTTGGTCATAAAGCTATAGAATGTCGCACGTACCCTAGGAACCAATACAATTCCAAGAGATTCTTCAAATATGAACCTCCCAGGGCTCTGAAACCAATTGAAGATTAACTAATGCTCTAATTGAAAGAAATACTGATTCACCTCCCCCTCTCAGTATTTCCAATAATTGGTATCAGAGCTTGGTTCCTTCAATAGCAGTTTAAAAGTTGGAAGGAGGTCATGGAGCATACCAAGAATGATAATTGTGCTTTCGCTTTCAAGGCTCAAAAGAACAAAGATGTGTGGTATGTTGATTGCGGTTGCTCAATGCATATGACTGGAGATAGAAATAAATTTGTATCTCTGAAAGAGAAGAAGGATGGAACCGTGTCCTTTGGAAATGATGGATCTTCAAATGTTATAGGATCAGGTACTGTCACTCTCAGAAGAAAATATGCTCTAGCCAAGAATGTTCTATTGGTTGAAAACATGAATCACAATCTGCTCAATGTTGGATAAATGTGTGATCAAGGATACACAATACTATTCAACTCCATGAAATGTGAAATCAGGAAAGGCGTGTATGGTGAAATTGTGGCTACAACAAGTCGAGCTCCAAATGACATATATGTTCTGGATGAAGCAACTAAAGCATGTCTAATAGCTAAAGAGGATGATACAATAATTGGTAGCAATGATGATCGACTAAGTAAGAAGTTTGCTAAAAAGGTGCAAAGTGATTTTGAGATGTCTTTACTTGGTGAGCTGACATACTTCTTAGAGCTTCAAATATCTCAGCAAGAGAAAGAAATATTTATATGTCAAGCCAAGTACGTCAAGGAAATTCTCAAGAAATTTAAAATGAAATTAGATTACAGGTCTGCAGGACGGTTGTGTGTCAGGGGGAGTCGAAGTGTGTACAGGTCCACATGATGGTTGTGTCTCAGGGGGAGTACTTGTGTTGCCATCAATGCCAAAGGGGGAGATTGTTGATCAACAGTTGTCATTGATGTCAACCCAAGCAACACCACGGGCTAACCAAATATTGAATGGAAATTTTGACCTACCAAATTAATATATTCTGGGTCAATAATGCTTTTTATGGTTTCTACTTGTCGAGATGTTTCCGTTGATATATGGCATGCCATGTAATTCTTCATAGTTTGAGAGATATTCATGTTTGAAGTTTGTAACCCCAGTTAGTGGGCTAAAACCCCATGGGGTTGGGGCATGGGTCATTGAAAAGTCATAATTAATATTTTGTTGTAGAAGGTCTTGCTTCTTCTTTCTAACCGATGCCAGTTTTGTCGTTGTAACATTGTTGATTGTTGATGATTTCTTCCAATGCCCTTGAGCTGTTGGCATAGTTTTGGATAGTTTTTCCTTTCTTCACTTCCTCACGCAGCGAGACTACTTCGGCTTCTAATTCCTCCCTTTCTTGATTGCTTTCTTCCAACTTCTTTTGAAGTGACTCTTCAATGCATTTGTGTTCTTCAACTTAAATTCTGAGACCTTGAACTTGTTCTTCAAGAGTTTTGGAACGGATCTTCTCTGCCTTGGGATCTTTTATAAGCTTGATTGCTTCCTCATAAAATTCTTCTATCGTCCATCCTTCTTATTCGTTGTTTGATACCTCTTGTTTATTGTGCTTGGTTTTATTGTGCTTGGCCATAAACAATACTCTCTTATTGTCTTCTTCTTCAATGTCATTGTCTTCATCAGATGATGAGCTATCTTCTTTAGAGAAAAAGTTCCTTTTGGATCCTTGCTTGTTGAATTTCTTAAAGCCTTTCTTTCCTTTTGAGTTGCCATTACTTCTGTTTGGACATTTTGCTGCAAAATGCCCAACCTCATTACAGCTGAAACATATCAATGGAAGTTTACCTTTGAATAGTCCCTTACCAATTTTTAGTTTTCTCGTGAAGTAAGCATATTCTTCATATGAAAGACCTTCTTCATCATCTCCTTTTCTTCACACTTACAGGTGCATGTCTTTTCAATTGAAGGTTGTTTATCCTTATTGGTTTTCTTAGATGCAACGAACGCAGTTTCTAGATGCGAAGTACCCTCTTCTTCATCAAGTCTCATTTCATATGCTATGAGAACTGCATGTTCGTTCGTTCTGTGGCTTTGAGGATTCTTCTCGAGGATTTTCAAGTCTGCAGTCTTTGGCTATGTGTCCAAAGTTTCGACATTTGTAACATTCAATATTATTTCTTAAATGTTCAAATCTATTGATATTTCGCTGAGCCCTAGGAGGTTCATATTTGACAGATCTCCTGGAATTGTATTCGTTCCTAGGGTACGTGCGACATTCTACAGCTTTATGACCAAATTTTCCACATGAATAATAGTAGCCATAAAAAATATGTTGGTACTTGGATGGAAATTTTCGTCGAGGAATTGTCTTCCAAGGTTGTTCTTGAAAATATTGTCCAATGAAGTCTACATGCATGTCAGATCTAATAGGTTCATTGTATGTTCTGGATGAAGCAACTAAAGCATGTCTAATAGCTAAAGAGGATGATACAATAATTGGTAGCAATTATGATCGACTAAGTAAGAAGTTTGCTACAAAGGTGCAAAGTGATTTCGAGATTTCTTTAATTGGTGAGCTGAAATACTTCTTAGGGATTCAAATATCTCAGTAGGAGAAAGGAATATTTATATTTCAAGCCAATTACATCAAGGAAATGCTCAAGAAATTTAAAATGGAAGTATTAGATTGCAATTCTATTTGAATGATTGTGTGTCGAAATTGAGGTATTATCTGAGTCCATAGGATGGTTGTGTTTTAGGGGGAGTACTTGTGTTGCCATCAATGCCAAAGGGGGGGATTTTTGATCAGCGGTTGTTATTGATGTCAACCCAATTAGCACCAGGGGCTAACCCAATATTGAATGGGAATTTTTACCTACCAAATTAATATATTTTGGGTCAATAATTCTTTTGATGGTTTCTACTTTTCGAGATGTTTCCGTTGATATATGGCACGCCATGTAATTCTTCACGGTTTGAGAGATATTCATGTTTGAAGTTTGTAACCCCTGTTAGTGAGCTAAAACCCCATGGGGTTGGGGCATGGGTCATTGAAAAGTCATAATTAATATTTTTTTAAGCTCCTAAAATCCCTCCCAAGTTCACTTGTTGAAGCTCCTCTCAACTTAAGCATTCATATAAATTGTGATCTTCATTTCATTACGAGTTGCTCAAATTTTGCTACATAGATTTGAAGCTTTACTTCTTTGACATTTGAGTCACATGCATATATATTCTGAAGCTTGTCCCATACATTTTTGGTGGTTTTACAACCCAACACCTTATGATAAGCAGATTCAATAATTCCACTGATAATAATATTCTTTGCTTTTGCATCATTTACCAAATTCTTCTTACCTTGTTCATCCGCGGTTGATGTAAATCCATTTTGAACAGTGTCCCATACTTCGTAACCTTGCGCCAAGAGATAGACCTCCATTCTTCCTTTCATGAGTGCATAATTATTTTCATTGAATAGAGGTACACCATTCATGGTATGCTCCATGACCTCCTTCCAGCTGTTAAACTGCTATTGAAGGAACCAAGCTTTGATACCAATTGTTGGAAATGCGAAATCGGTGAATCAATATTTATTTCAATCAGAGCATTAGTTAATATTCAATTATTATCAGTGTTTGTACAATAATGTTGTAGGAAGAGGTGCCATGATCGCAGGGGGAGTACTTGTGTTGCCATCAATGCCAAAGGGGGGGATTGTTGATGAACAGTTGTCATTGATGTCAACCCAAGTAGCACTAGGGGCTAACCCAATATTGAATGAGAATTTTGACCTACCAAATTAATATATTCTGGGCCAATAATTCTTATGATGGTTTCTACTTGTCGATATGTTTTCGTTGATATATGGCACACCATGTAATTCTTCACGGTTTGAGAGATATTCATGTTTGAAGTTTGTACCCCAAGTTAGTGGGCTAAAACCCCATGGGGTTGGGGCATGGGTCATTGAAAATTCATAATTAATATTTTTTAAGCTCCTAAAATCCCTCCCATGTTCACTTTTTGAAGCCCCTCTCAACTTAAGCATTCATATAAATTGTGATCTTCATTTCATTCTAAGTTGCTCAAATTTTGCTCTATAGATTTGAAGCTTTGCTTCTTTGACATTTGAGTCACTTGCATATATATTATCAAGCTTGTCCCATACATTTTTGGCGGTTTTAAAACCAAAAAAATTATGATAAGCAGATTCAATAAGTCCACTGATAATAATATTCTTTGCTTTTGCATCATTTACCAAATTCTTCTTACCTTGTTCATCTGCGGTTGATGTAAATCCATTTTGAACAGTGTCCCATACTTCGTAACCTTGCGCCAAGAGATAGACCTACATTCTTCCTTTCCAAAGTGCATAATTATTTTCATTGAATAGAGGTACACCATTCTTGGTATGCTCCATGACCTCCTTCCAGCTGTTAAATTGCTATTGAAGGAACCAAGCTTTGATACCAATTGTTGGAAATACTGAGAGGGGGGGTGAATCAATATTTCTTTCAATTAGAGCATTAGTTAATCTTCAATTATTATCAGTGTTTGTACAATGATAGCAGCAAACAAGAGGAACACAAATGCACACAGTTTTTAAGGTGGAAACCCACTACGGGACAAAAACCACCTAATGCTTTTCTAATAATTCTTTTCAACTCCAATTGAAAATAAAGCTCCAACTTCCTAGAATCTAGAAAAGCATTCTTCTCCAGCTCCCACTGGATGGACGCTCCAATGCCCAAGATTCTTCAGTAGTCAACTGAACGGATGCCCCAACACCCAATGAGCTACAACTCACCCTAGCACCACCCTACCACCCTATAGAAGAATAAAAGAAGAATGGACTCCCGTACCAGGGAAAATGGTCCACTTTACAATGATATAGAATGATGTAGAAGATGAAGATATACTAGAACATAACCCAAAATTTGACACAACCACCTAAATATGATCCTAGACCTCCCAAAAATGCCTCTTCAACTCTTGGTAGATAGACACTAGTACAATTTGTACAATAATGTATTTACAATGACTAAGTACAATGATACCTTTACAATGATTGTATGCAGTGCTGCCCACTTGAAGACTTCATATGATGAACTTATTGCTGCTGTTATGCACCTTGGTTGCTGCTCTTGTCATGCTACCCTCCGCTGCACCTTGCTTTGCTTTTCTGCTGTAGAAAGTCTGGTCCTTTGTAATCCTTGACAACACATGATCTAGCTTTTTCTTGCCTTCTAGGAACTCGATATTGAATATGGTGGATCTATGCTATTTCAAATCCTAAATATCTAATTTTTGGTCCTTTATTAGTCCTCTAAGTCGTCTTTCCAATGCCACAGGTCTGACCCAATTTGGATTCTTCAAGAGAGAGTTATACCCAATTTCTCACAATTCCCTAATTATGGACTGTTTCAGAAGACTGCACTTGTACGACATGCCACGTGTGACTGTTTCTTCATTTGGCTCTGAAATTGATAGAGATAAAAATGCAGACTGTGCATTATCTACCACTTTTTACAGAATTCCAATCCAATACTCAGAGAGAGATATTTATGACAATTTTACCAGGGTCAATTCTTTGAGATGAATTTCAGGAGCCTGCAAAAACCCTGGCTTACACAGATCATATCTCCAAAAATATTGTGCACCTTGATCTGAAATTTTTATTGCAACTTAATCAGGATTTCAGCTTCGTCTCATAAAATTTCAGCTTCTAAACCTTTGTAGAAAAAATGTTAGAAAGAAAATTCCACGATGACCTGTTTCAGATGGCCGAATCCCTTGCATAAGGAGGAAATGAAGATCACAATTTATATTAATGCTTAAGTTGAGACGGGCTTCAACAAGTGAACGTGGGAGGGATTTTAGGAGCTCAAAAAATATTAATTATGACTTTTGAATGACACATGCCCCAACCCCATGGGGTTTTAGCCCACTAACTGGGGGTACAAACTTCAAACATGAATATCTCTCAAACTGTGAAGAATTACATGGCGTGCCATATATCAACGAAAACATCTCGACAAGTAGAAACCATAAAAATCATTATTGAACTAGAATATATTAATTTGGTAGGTAAAAATTCCCATTCAATATTGGGTTAGCCCTTGGTGTTGCTTGGGTTGACATCAATGACAACCGCTGATAAACAATCTCCCCCTTTGGCATTGATGGAAACACAAGTACTCCCCCTGCGATCATGACACCTCTTCCTACAACATTTTCTCCCCCTTTGAAAAGAAGACTTAGAGGACTACTACAGGACCAAAAATAGGATATTGAGGATCTGAAATAACAGAGATACACCAGATTCAATATCGAGCTCCTAGAAGGCAAGAAAAATCTAGATCATGTGTTGTCAAGGGTTGCAAAGGACCAGACTTTATACGGCAATAAAGAAAAGCAAGGTGCAACAGAGGGTAGCATGACAAGAGTAGCACCAAGGTGCATAACAGTAGCAAGAATTTCATCATATGAAGTCCTCAAGTGGGCCGCACTGCATACAATCATTGTAAAGGTATCATTGTACTAAGTCATTGTAAATACATTATTGTAAAATTTGTACTAGTGTCTATCTGCCAAGGGTTGAAGAGGCAGTGTTTGGAGGTCCAGGTTCTCCTTGGAGGAGCTTCTTGTTGTTGTTTTGGTATATGAATATCTTTATTCAATTTGTTTCTGAACACCCATTTAGTCCTAATGACATTTTTATCTTTTGGTCGTGGAACTGATTCCCAGGTGTGATTCTTCTCAATTTGATCCAATTATTCATTCATAGTTGCTACCCAATGTTCATTTTGGCTGGCTTCCTTAAAAATACTAGGCTCAAAGGTTGCTAGAAAAGCAACGTGAGCTTGTGGGGAGATTTTTGATCAGCGATTGTCATTGATGTCAACCCAATAAGCACCAGGGGCTAACGCAATATTGCATGGGAATTTTGACCTACCAAATTAATATTTTCTGGGTAAATAATGATTTTTATGGTTTCTACTTGTCGAGATGTTTCCATTGATATATGGCACGCCATGTAATTCTTCCCGGTTTGAGATATATTCATGTTTGAAGTTTGTAACCCCATTTAGTGGGCTAAAACCCCATGGGGTTGGGGCATGGGTCATTGAAAAGTCATCATTAATATTTTTTTTATGCTCCTAAAATCCCTCCCACGTTCACTTGTTGAAGCCCCTCTCAACTTAAGCATTCATATAAATTGTGATCTTCATTTCCTCCTTATGCAAGGGATTCGACCATCTGAAATAGGTCATTGTGGAATTTTTGCTCTAAATTTTTTTCTACGAAGGTTAAAAAGCTGAAATTTTTATGAGGCAAAGCCGACATCCTGAGAAAGCTACAGTAAAAAATTTAGATGAAGGTGCACAATATTTTTGGAGATATGATTTGTGGAAGTCAGGGTTTTTTCAGGATCCTGAAATTCATCTCAAAGAAGTGACCTTGGTAAAAGCTTCATAACTATCTCTCTAAGTATCAGATTGGAATTCCATAAAAAGTGGTAGATAGTGCACAGTCTGTACTTTTTGATCTATAAATTTCAGAGCCAAATGAAGAAACAGTGACACGTGGCACACCGTACAAGTGCGCTCTGCTGAAACAATCCATAATTACGGCATTGTGAGAGATTGAGCATAACTCTTTCTTGAAGAATCCAAATTGGGCCAGACCTGTGGTTTTGGAAAGAAGACTCAAAGGATTATTATAGGACCAAAAATCATATATTGAGGATCTGAAATAACAAAGATACACCAGATTCAATATCGAGCTCCTAGAAGGCAAGAAAAAGCTAGATCATGTGTTGTCAAGGGTTGCAAAGGACCAGAATTTATACGGTATCAAGGCAAAGCAAGGTGCAACAGAGGGTAGCATGACAAGAGCAGCAACCAAGGTGCATAACAACAGCAACAAATTCATCATATTAAGTCTTCAAGTGGGCAGCACTGCATACAATCATTGTACTTAGTCATTGTAAATACATTATTGTACAAATTGTACTAGTATCTATCCACCAAGGGTTGAAGAGGCAGTGTTGGGAGATCTAGGATCATCATTAGGTGGTTGTGTCAAATTTGGGGTTATGTTCTAGTATATATTCTTCTTCTACATCAGTCTATATCATTGTAAAGTGGACCATTTTCCCTGGTACGGGAGTCCATTCTTCTTTTATTCTTCTATAGGGTGGTAGGGTGGTGCTAGGGTGAGTTGTAGCTCATTGGATGTTGGGGCATCTGTTCAGTTGACTACTGAAGAATCTCGGGCATTGGAGCGTCCATCCAGTGGGAGCTAGAGAAGAATGATTTTCTAGATTCTAGGAAGTTGGAGCTTTATTTTCAATTGGAGTTGAATATTAAATAATTATTAGAAAAGCATTACGTGGATTTTGTCCCAGAGTGGGTTTCCACCTTAAAAACTATGTGCATTTGTGTTCCTCTTGTTTGATGATATCGTTGTACAAACACTGATAATAATTGAAGATTAACTAATGCTCTAATTGAAAGGAATCTTACGATTCACCCCCCCCTCTCAGTATTTCCAACAGGTATTATGAGGAAATTCCAGGCATAGATACTAGTATTGTTGAACACACTATTAATATGTATCTTGATGTCAAATCGGTGCGTCAACAGTTTCATCCCGTTCATCCAAAGAAAGTCACTGCCATCAAAATAGAAGTTGAAAAACTTTTGCGTGATGGTTTCATATCCCATGTTTCACTGACTGAGTGGGTTTCCAACATCGTTCCTGTCATGAAAAAGCAAGGAACTATTAGAGTGTGTGTCGATTATGAAGATGTTAATCTTGCTTGTCAAAAAGACAACTATCCTACTCCATTTATTGACCATATTATTGACGATTGTGCTAGATGCGAAATCTTTTCGTTTATGGATGGATTTTACAGCTACAATCAAATCAATATCCTCCCAGAGGATCAACATAAGACAACATTACTCTATCCCTGGGGCACATTATCTTATAGGAAACTTTCGTTTGGTTTAAAGAACTCTAGGGAAAATTTTCAGAGAGAAATGGACTATGCTTTCAATGACATCAAGCACATTTTTCAACCTTATCTAGATGATTTACCAGCGCATTCACGAAATTGGACTGATCACCCGATGCACTTGAGAGCCATATTTTTGCATTGCTGACACTAGAAAATATGCCTCAATCCACATAAATGTGTGTTTTGTGTTGGTTCTGGTCGTTTTATTGGTTTCATAGTCTCAAAAGAAGGAACTCGAATAGACCCATTGAATGTTCAGGCCATTCTTGATTTTCCTGTGCCATCAAATTTAATTTAGATACAAAAACTTCAAGGAAAGGCTAAATTCCTAAGAAGGTTCATTCCAAACTACGTCAAAATGGATAAAGGATTTACTCGAATCTTGAAAAAGGGGGTTTACCTTTCATTAGGACCAAATTGCGCAAAATTCTTTTGATGATGTCAAGGATACTCTTGTCCGAGCGTCATTAATGTACCCCCCTAATTATCACAATGATTATTTCCTATATATCGTCGCGGTTGAAACAACCATTTCTATGGTTTTGGTCCAAGTAGAAGATGGAATTGAACATCCGATCTATTATTTGAGTCGTAATCTCAATGTTACTGAAGTTAAGTATTCATACGTAGAAAAATTTTTCTTGGCATATTTTTAAGCTGTTCAAAGATTTCGCCATTATATCCTGCTCCAAAAGACCATTGTCGTTTCGAATTGCTACCCCATGACTTATATCTTATCACGTCAATTGATGGGGGGAAAATATTCAAAATGGATTGTCATTTTGCAGGAATTTGATTTGGAATTCATCAAATCCAAGTCAAAGAAGTCTTTAGTTTTCGCTGAGCTTCTCTGTGACCTTCCCTTTGATAGTACTATAACTACGTCAGAACCATAAATTCCTGATGAGTCTCTATTTCTGATCAGATCATCTAATCCTTGGTATGGAGATTTTATCTTTTATCTCCAAACTCAAACTTTTCGACCTGATACCTCTCGCTCTGAACAATGACATATTTGATACCAAGACAAATATTATCTGATTTTAGTGATACACTTTATCATTGTGGTGTTGATACCATTTTAAGGAGTTGCCTCACCCATGAAGAGGTCGAAAAGGTTTTAAATGATTGTCATGCTGGGGCTTGTGGTGGACATTTAATTGGATATGCTACTGTGCAAAAGATTCTCCACGCCGATTAATTTTAGCCTACAATCATATCATGACAGCTCTTCCAACAACATTCTCTCCCCCTTTGACATCAATGGAAAAGGGTAACTCCCCCTGAAACACAACCATCTTGCGGACCTATACACACTTTCCACTCCCACTGACACACAACCGTCCTGCAGACCTGTAATATAATGAGAACTTGGGAGAATCCCAAGCTTTTGACGAAGATATTCAAATGCTTCACGAGGTAAAGGTTTAGTGAAGATATCAAAAATTTGTTCTTTTGTACAAACATGCTCAATTTTGATATTCTTTTTAGCGACTTGTTCTCTAACAAAATGATATTTGATCGGAATGTGTTTTTTTTTTTAATGCATGACAAGATTCTTGGAGATGCTGATGGTGCTAGTGTTGTCACAAAATATGGGAATAGGCTCACTGAATTGTACTTGAAGATCTTGAAAATTTTGTTTCATCCAAAGGACATGAGTACGACATGATGCTGCTGCAATGTATTCTGCTTCCATTGTAGATAACGAGATTGAAGTTTGCTTTTTGCTCAACCATGATACGAGATAACCACCTAGATAGAATGCTGCTCCACTAGTACTCTTACGATCATCAACGTTTCTTGCCCAATATGCATCTGTAAAGCCTTGAATAATGAGATTGTTACCCTTGGGATACCACAAGCCATATTCTTCTGTGCCCTTTAGATATCGAAGAATTCTTTTGATGGAAATAATATGTGATTCTTTTGGTGCTGCTTGGAATCTTGCTACTTGTCCAACTGCTTGCATAACATCTGGCCGAGAGGCTGTTACATATAGAAGACTACCAATCATAGATATGTACAACCTCTGATCCACATCCTTAGATGAGTCGTCTATGCTCAATTTGCAACCTGTTACCATCGGAGTAAGGACGGGTTTGCAATCTTCCATTTTGAATTTCTTGAGCATTTCCTTGATGTACTTGGCTTGACATATAAATATTCCTTTCTCTTACTGAGATATTTGAAGCCCTAAGAAGTATGTCAGCTCACTAAGTAAAAACATCTCAAACTCACTTTGCATCTTTGTAGAAAATTTCTTACTTAGTCGATCATCATTTCTACCAAATATTATATCATCCACATATACCTCAAAGATTGTTAAATTATCTTTATCAATTTGTACATAAACATTGCTATCAATAGTACCTTTCTTGAACCCTTGGTGACATAGATATCCATCAAGACGAGCATACCATGCTCTAGGAGCCTACTTGAGACCATATAGAGCCTTATTTAACCTGCAGACGTAGTCTTCTTTTTGTGATAGTAGAAAACCTTCAAGTTGTTCGATGTAAACTTCTTCTAATTCTCCATTCATAAATGTTGACTTAACATCCATTTGGTAGACTTTGATTTTTCTTGAACATGCATAGGTGAGAAACATTCGGATGGCTTCCATTCTGGCAACTGGTGCAAATGTTTCATCGAAATCAATTCCTTCCACTTGTGCATAGCCTTTGCAAACCAATCTTGCTTTGTTTCTGGTAACTTGCCCATCTTCATTCAATTTGTTCCTGAACACCCATTTAGTCCCAATGACATTTTTATCTTTTGGTCGTGGAACTAATTCCTAGGTGTTATTCTTCTCAATTTGATCCAATTCTTCATTCATAGCTGCTACCCAATGTTCATTCTGGTTGGCTTCCTTAAAACTACTAGGCTCAAAGGTTGCTAGAAAAGCAACGTGAGCTTGTTGTGATGAACGAAGCTGTCGACCTTCATTTATGTCACCAATGATTTGATTTGATGGATGGTTCTTTTGAATCCACTCTTTTTTTCTCCTTGGAGGAGCTTCTTGTTGTTGTTCTGGTATATCTTGATGATCATTGTTTACTTCTTCCTCGTCGATAGTTGCTTCTTGTTCTTCAGTTTTATCTGTGTATTTTTCAGCCTCTGTCTCAAGTTTCAAAGATTCTATATCCTCATCATTACTCGCTAGAACAACATCTTCGTCAAATGTAACATTTATGCTCTCCACTATCTATTTTCGTCTTAGATTATAGAATTTATAGGCCTTTATTTTGCGTGAGTAACCAACAAAGATACCTTCATCAACACGTGATTCAAACTTACCCAAATTTTGATCTTCTCTTTTGATATAACATTTACTTCTGAATATTCTAAAATATTTTACATTAGCTGGTTTTCCTTTCCATAATTCATATGGAGTATTGTTGCAATTATTTCTTAGAAGACTTCGGTTGATAATGAAGACTGCCGTATCAATTGCTTGAACCCATAATTTTTCATCCAATTTTGAGTCCTTCAACATTGTTCTACCCATTTCCTGTACGGTTCTGTTCTTTCTTTCAGCAACTCCATTTTTCTGAGGTGTTTGTGCTGTTGAAAATTGCCTTTTTATTCCATTTTCGTCACAGTATTGCTGAAATAATTTGGAAGTGAATTCTCCACCATTATCTGATCTTAAACACTTTATTTTAAAATCATTTTCATTTTCAACCAACTCCTTGTAGATCTTAAAGCACTCAAATACTTCAGATTTTTTCTTTAGGAAATTGACGGCTGTCATCCTGGTATAGTCATTTATCATTAACATGAAATATAATTCTCCGTCTAAGCATTTTGTTTTCACAGGACCACATAGATCAGTATGTATCAATTCCAATGGATGTTACAAAAAGTGTTATTTTGTTTTAAATTGGAATTTTGTCTGCTTGCCATGTCGACATGCCTCACATAGTGTGTTGGAAGGTTTTGAGATTTTCGGCATTTCTCGTACTACTTCCTCTTTTCTTATCTTGAAAATATTGTCAAAGTTTATGCGACCCATTCGTTTGTGCCATAACCAACTTTCATCTTCTTTAGCTAGCATACATGCTTTAGTTGCTTCATCCAGAACATATAGGTCGTTTGGAGCTCGACTTGTTGTAGCCACAATTTTACCATAGCTACCTTTCTTGATTTCACATTTTGTGGAGTTGAATAGCATTGTGTGTCCTTGATCACGCATTTGTCCAACACTGAGCAAATTGTGATTCATGTTTTCGACCAATAGAACATTCTTGGCTATAACATCTTTGCTTCCGAGAGTGACGGTACCTGATCCTATAACATTTGAAGATCCATAATTTCCAAAGGATATGGTTCCATCCTTCTTCTCTTTTAGAGATAAAAATTTCCTTCTATCTCCAGTCATATGAGTTGAGCAACCGCTGTCAACATACCACACATATTTAATTTTTTGAGCCTTGAGAGCGAGAGAACAATTATCAGTCTTCTTCTTCTTCCATGTTCGTTCATTCTGTGGCTTCAAAGATTCTTCTGGAGGATTTTCAAGTCTGCAGTATCTAGCTATGTGTCCAAAGTTCTGACATTTGTAACATTCCATATTATTTCTTAAATGTTCAAATCTATTGATGTTTCGTTGAGCCCTGGGAGGTTCATATTTGAAGAATCTCTTGGAATTGTATTGGTTCCTAGGGTATGTGCGACATTCTATAGCTTTATGACCAAATTTTCCACATGAATAACAATAGCCATGAAAAATATGTTGGTACCTGGATGAAAATATTCGTCGAGGAATCATCTTCCAAGGATGTTCTTGAGAATCTTGTCCAATGAAGTCTACATGTATGTAAGATCTCATAGGTTCATTGTATTTTGTTGTAGAAGGTCCCGCTTCTTCTTCTTTGTAACTGAGGCCAGTTATGTCGTTGTAAGATCGTTGATTGTTGATGAGTTATTCCAATGACCTTGAGCTGTTGGCATAGTTTTGGACAATTTTTCCCTTCTTCACTTCCTTACGCAGCGAGACTACTTCGGCTTCTAATGCTTCCCTTTCTTTGTTGCTTTCTTCCAACTTCTTTTGAAGTGACTCATCAATACATTTGTGTTCTTCAACCTCAATTTTGAGACCTTGAACTTGTTCTTCAAGAGTATTGGAACGGATCTTCTCAGCATTGAGCTCTTTTATAAGCTTGATTGCCTCCTCATAAAATTATTCTATGGTCAAACCTTCTTCTTCATTGTTTGATACTTCTTGTTTATTGTGCTTGGCCATAAACAATACTTTCTCATTCGCTTCTTCTTTGCTGTCACTTTGTTCATCGGATGATGAGCTAACTTCTTTAGAGAGACAGTTCCTTTTGGATCCTTTCTTTTTTCCTTGCTTGTTGAATTTCTTAAAGCCTTTCTTTCCTTTTGAGTTGCCATCACTTTTGTTCAGAAATTTTGCTAAAAAATGCCCAATCTCACCAAAACTGAAACATATCAATGGAAGTTTACCTTTGAATTTTCCCTTACCAGGTTTTAGTTTTCTCGTAAAGTAAGCATATTCTTCATCTGAAAGAACTTCTCCATCATCTCCCTTTTCTTCACACTTGCAGGTGTATGCCATTTCAATTGAATGTTGTTTGTCCTTATCGGTTTTCTTAGATGCAATGAACGCAGTTTCTATATTTGAAGTACCCTTTTCTTCATCAACTCTCATTTCGTATGCTCTGAGAACTCCATGTAATTCTTTCTTGCTGAGTTTGTCCAGATTTTCACTGTATTATAAGATCGATACCTTTGGGTTGAATCTCCCTGGTAACGTTCTAAGAATATTCCATATAATAGTTTTCTCATCAACTGTCTGTCCCAATCCTTCTAGATTATTGGTTATTTCATCAACGTATTGGAAGTATGCAACAATTTTGCAATCTTCTTTCATTCTGAGTTGCTCAAATTTTGCTCTATAGATTTGAAGCTTTGCTTCTTTGAAATTTGAGTCACCTGCATATATATTCTCAAGCTTGTCCCATACATTTTTGGCAGTTTTACAACCCAACACCTTATGATAAGCAGATTCAATAAGTCCACTGAAATAATATTCTTTGCTTTTGCATCATTTACCAAATTCTTCTTACCTTGTTCATCCGTGGTTGATGTAAATCCATTTTGAACAGTGTCCCATACTTTGTAACCTTGCGCCAAGAGATAGACCTCAATTCTTCCTTTCCATAGTGTATAATTATTTTCATTGAATAGAGGTACACCATTCTTGGTATGCTCCATGACCTCCTTCCAGCTGTTAAACTGCTATTGAAGGAACCAAGTTCCGATACCAATTGTTGGAAATACTGAGAGGTGGGGGTGAATCAATATTCCTTTCAATTAGAGCATTAGTTAATCTTCAATTATTATCAGTGTTTGTACAATGATAGCAGCAAACAAGAGGAACAAAAATGCACACAGTTTTTAAGGTGGAAACCCACTCTGGGATAAAAACCACCTAATGCTTTTCTAATAATTCTTTAATATTCAACTCCAGTTGAAAATAAAGCTCCAATTTCCTAGAATCTAGAAAGACATTCTTCTCCAGATCCCACTGGATGGACGCTCCAACGCTCGAGATTCTTCAGTAGTCAACTGAAAGGATGCCCCAACACCCAATGAGCTACAACTCACCCTAGCACCACCCTACCACCCTATACAAGAATAAAAGAAGAATGGATTCCCGTACTAGGGAAAACGGTCCACTTTACAATGATATAGAATGATGCAGAAGAAGAAGATATACTAGACCATAACCCAAAATTTAATAAAACCATCTACTGATGATCCTAGACCTCCCAACACTGCCTCTTCAACCCTTGGCAGAAAGACACTAGTACAATTTGTACAATAATGTATTTACAATGACTAAGTACAATGATACCTTTACAATGATTGTATGCAGTTCTGCCCACTTGAAGACTTCATATGATGAAATTATTGCTGCTGTTACGCACCTTGGTTGCTGCTCTTGTCATGCTACCCTCTGATACACCTTTCTTTGCTTTGCTGCCATAGAAATTCTGGTCCTTTGCAACCCTTGACAACATATGATCTAGTTTTTTCTTGCCTTCTAGGAGCTCGATATTGAATTTGGTGTATCTCTGTTATTTCAGATCCTCAATATATGATTTTCTATCCTGTATTAGTCCTCTGAGTCTTATTTCCAATTCCATAGATCTGACCCAATTTGGATTCCTCAAGAGAGAGTTATACCCAATCTCTCACACTACCCTAATTATGGACTGTTTCAGAAGAGCGTAGTTGTACAGCGTGCCATGTGTCATTTTTATTCATATGTCTTTGAAATTGTTAGAGAAAACATTACAGACTATGCAATATCTGTCACATTTTACAGAAATCCAATCCAATACTCAGAGAGAGAGTTATGACGAATTTACCAAGGTCACTTCTTTGAGATGAATTTCAGGTGCCTGCAAAAACCCTGACTTCCATAGATCATATTCCAAAAAATATTGCGCACCTTGATCTAAAATTTTTATATTGGCTTCCTCAAGATTTCGGCTTTGCCTCAAAAAAATTTCAGCCTCTGACCCTTCGTATAAAAAAGTTAGAGCGCAAATTCCACGATGACCTGTTTCAGATGGCCGAATCCCTTACCTAAGGAGGAAATGAAGATCACAATTTATATAAATGCTTAAGTTGAGAGGGGCTTCAACAAGTGAACGTGGGAGGGATTTTAGGAGCTTAAAAAATATTAATTATAAATTTTCGATGACCCATGCCCCAACTCCATGGGGTTTTAGCCCACTAACTGGGGGTACAAACTTCAAACATGAATATCTCTCAAACCGTGAAGAATTACATGGCGTGCCATATATCAATGGAAACATATAAACAAGTAGAAACCATAAAAAGAATTATTGACCCAGAATATATTAATTTGGTAGGTCAAAATTCCCATCCAATGTTGGGTTAACACCTGGAGCTTCTTGGGTTGACATTAATGACAACTGTTGATCAACACATTTCACATAACAGAACTCACAGATTCAAATCTCTAATAATCCTTTGCATTAATTTATTCATCAATCTTTCCTCACAATTCCCTTCCCAACCTGCGCACACAACATTAAGGTCCGCACACAACTGGACTAGGATTTCTGGGCACACAGCCAGCAGGAGTCCGTTCCCCAAAACCCAAACAGACTGTTTAAGCAACAGATTGTATCAATATCTCATCAATTCCTATCCTTTTCGATACAAAATACATCTCTATTTATAACAATCTAGCTCCGACTTTCCTATGGTCTACAACCCAAAATTTTCGGACCCCTAGTTTACCCTTTGACCCATTATAATGCATTCAAGGCTTTGACCCACCCCAAAATCCCTGTGCAATATTAAATATAATCAAAAGTAATCAAAATGGACCAGTTTCGCAGCTTGTTAGGAGTCCCCGTTCCAAAAATCCCTCAACATAATCTTGTGACTTGTCTCGAGTCACTGCACTGGTGCGGCTTCCATTTGCGTGCGCAAAGTGTCTAGAGTGCAGATAAGTGGAAGGAGTACATCCAGACTTTGGGCCGCAGCTTTCTGCGTAATGTTGACCAACGTCAAGGAGGTAGACCCATCTGTATTCATAGTGATCCGTTCTAATAGCCTATTGAGATGTGCGATGGTGGACTGAGCATCGTGTGCGAGCTAGAGTGCAGTATCAGACCATGGCTTCAACCATTTTTGAAAAAATTTCTTGGAGTGCCAAAGGTCCTCAATCCTGTCTATGGCGGCTAGGCGCTGTGCGGAACTGGGGGAAGGTGTGGAGGCTCAGACTTGATCCAGGACATCTTCTGCCTGCTATAATTCTTGCTGGATATGCTGAATCGTGGAATGGTGTTGCACTGTCATCCATAGCTTTGTAGGTGTTGCGACCAATTGTGCTCCCTACGTCAGTTGCTTCTCAATGATACACATTGCGTCTGTGACCACGACAATCCACTAGGCCTGTACTTCTGGAGGTATGGCGTATTGCTGCTTGTCCCGGTTGCGGCAGTGAACCTCCCGCATCACCCTGGAGGATAGTATTTGTAGCTCTGAACCTGATAGCTGTGCTACATCTAGTTGGACGTCCTTAGTAGTTAGGTTAGGAGTGCGAATTACGGAAGTGTGGGGGAAGAAACATACATTACTCCGAGTAGGTGGAGCCTGGGAGCTGCGGAGACATCATAGCATGTCTTTGTATCTTAGCATTCCTCGTGGCCCACAGACAATCCTTGCTATCAGAAGCTCGAGCTCTATCCTATAACTACACTCATCAGTCCCAGGTCCTTGCACCAGTTCCTTCAGATGGGTCCGGGTCCATATTTTTAACAGAACAACGAACTTTACAGAGAATATGAATGAACACAAAAACTCGGAACGTCAATAGCTAGAGCCTACCAAATGGTGAATAAATAGCCTGGCGCGAAGCTTTCCAACCATCTGCGCCCCCTCCGGAGTTATTAATTGGTAAGGGAGCTCGTTCATGGCATGTACCCTTAGTCCTGCAGATCGTTCTTTTCATTAATTACTGCATTGACAACCTGTTGCCTATTTTTTGTACTTGCAAGGGTCTGATCTTATGAAATCAGGACATGTTGGCGGTTATCCTTCATGCCCTAGGTTGTGTCCATGAGTTTTCAGACCATAGATGACGCTTGTATGTCGTGCGCGTATCTGGAGTGAGAGTCGAGGCAAGGTGAACCTGCAAGTTGGATATCAGTCTTTTCGAAGCCTTTATTTCACTTGTGGGTAGGATGTCCCTGGCTGCGTCATACGTCCTGGTGTCATTTATTACTTGAGCTGGTTGCTAATGTTCAGACAGGTCTATAATCCTATGTGTGCTGAGGGCTGTGGTACCCCAGTAATTCTGTTTGGGCAAGGTTCGAGTGCAATCTTGAGTGTTGCACCGCAGTAGGTATCTGCATAGGGCAACTAACCTCGGAGCCCAGCTAGCCATAGGGGTCCCCATGTGCAGGATCACCTTACTCCAGTATTTCCTCAGAATAAAGAATACCGGCCTTGGCGTAGGTGTTTCGAATAACATTAGCGGTAATGCTTCTGGCCTATGGTCTGTGGGATTCTTTGGTTCATTAGAAGGTTGATCTTCACCTGCGTCCTCTCGGCAGGGCGAGGTTATTTCTGTGGTAGAGATGCGATAGAGATTCCTGATGGTCTGAAGGCTTCACAAAGTGGAAAATTCATGCAACAGAGCTTTCCAATTCTCCATCTCTTCATCGGAGTCGGAAAAACATTCACTGTACTTTTCCCAACAGAGCATTCATTCATCTATGGGGTTAACTCGATCTTCGTCCTGCGTAGTTATTTTATAAATGTGATCCAATTCCTCCTTCTCATAGGCTGGCTCTGTGTACCGCGCACCTTCTGCTGGGTCTAGGGGTACTATGACATGCGTACCTTTATTTTCAAACACCATGCTACATTTCTTGAGATTTATGACACCTCCCAAGTCTATTTCCCAGTCGAGTCCAAGGAATGTAGGGCAGGGGTCCGCGTCTTCGACTGTTTCTGTTACTTCAAAATCAACTAGGGCTTGTACCCCTGCGATGTCCACTATGAATTTTGGTAATCTACCCAGAGGGATGATATTTTTCTGATTTTCCATTTGTAGCTGAATAGTGGACCATTCCAACTTAGGCTCTCCCATTCGTTGCCATGTTTTTTTTTGGTAAGACGTTCGCATCTGAACCAAGGTCTAAGATAACCTGATCCATCTCATAATCTTTGATCTGTGCAGTCAATCGCATTTATCTCTCGGTGCGTTTCTTATAGCTATATAGCTTGTGTACATCCTTGGTCTCAGGGATCAAATTGGGCCAAGCTGCGCAGGTATTCAGTAATGCTAGGAGCTTTTCTACCGCCTGCGGACTCCTTAGTAACTTCAGACATGCTTTTAAGAAGGGCTCAACTCCTTCAATTTGAGGCTGCGCAGAGGCTGCAAATGATGCTTGTTTGTTGAAAGAAACCCCTTCCCGAGAGGCAAGTCCGCCCTCAACTCCCTGGGTGACCAGCCCACTACGTGCCATAACTTTTACATTCAGATCCGTCTGTCTTAGCTCGGTTTTAACTCTTTGTACGTTTTGTGTTGGGGTAGGTTTCTTTTCCTGCATCTTGGCTATCAAAATTGGGTAGTCTTCTACCTCATGATCCAGCTACCTGCAATACTTGCACGACGGCCTGGTGGGATTAGGGCATTCTTTGGCAAAGTGACCTATTTCCCCATAGTTATAATAGATTAGCTGCCCCCGTCCTCGACCTGCGCTGCTTCACCGACCTCCTCTGCCTCGGACTGGTGATCCTCCAAAGTTCACAACAAGTCTTGGTGACACAGGGTCTGATTGCACCCGATATAAGTTTCCACGATCCATCATTAGGTCATACGTGCAACAGTTCTGCTCATCATGTCCTACTGATCGGCATAATCGACACCATTTTTGCTTTAGTTCTGGGACATACGTAGCTAGCCGAGGGCAATGGTTCGTATCATGTAGTCCTGCTACCCGAAAATCATCACACCAAAGCGTAGATCCGCTTGATCTTGGTCGCAACAGGCCAAGTTCTCTACTTTCCCCTGTGCGTATTGGACTAGGTCTTCCTACTTCCATATAATTGGTCAGTAGAGGAAACTGATCCTTCGTATGACCAGACACCTGGCAGCGTATGCACAAGAGATTTGCGCAGATGTCCTTTCCTCATTCTTCTCGCAGGCTCTGTATTTCCATATGCATAGCCCCAAGTTGTTCCTGGATTTATTGTACCCCTGCCGACATATCCTCCCAGGCTGCAACTTCCAATTTCATAGCAACTTCCACAGCTTTCTCCTGCGATTCAAAGGTCTGATGACTCATTGGAGTGTGCAGGTGGGGTAACAACATAGCAATGAACCACTCTGTATGTTGTCTATCATCATAGTCGAACCCTCCTTCCCTAATTTCCTTCTTCAGTCACTGATCAACCTCCCATATTGACTCAGATGCACCTTGTTTGAAGTCCTTTACTTCAGCTACCAACTGGGAATAAGATTTTGGCTTCTGGAATTGTTGCTTCAGAAAATCTTTGATATCTTGAATGGAGGCGGTCCCATTCACGTAACGTATCGCATATACCGGTCCAGAGCTCTGTCTTCGAATGCTAAATATAGCTGCGCCCTCTTTATCTTGTCCCTTTCCACATTCTGCGCAGTCCAGACAGAGTCCTCCACAAACCAAAATCCGTCCATATATTCTTCTCCTACCCCTTTGAAGGTAGCCAGCTTCAGGTGCGCAGCCATATCACCATCTAGGGGTGGTGGTGGTATAGACGAATTCTTACCTTTGTGCGGCCTAGGCGGCGATGTACCTAGGAGATCTTGCACAGCTAGTTCCTGCAATGGATTGTAGGCGGATCTCCCTCCATCGAGGTTGGTTCGATGGTATTTTCCATTGCGTGTTGCGCTTCCGTCTAGATCCGAGGTCATTCAGTCAGTATGACTACATAAGATGCTCTTTTTGCACAGTAACTTTTTGATCAGCAACGGTAACGTCCTCAAAAATTTGCCTTAGAATCCCTTGAAGAATCATCGTTTGGCCTCAGAGTATGATACAAACTGATCGATGGAAAATTCTGTCACAAATCCTCCCAGCACATTATCCACCCAGTGATCCACCATGTGTGTGATAGTATTATCAGTTTTCTCAAGCTGTTCGAGCAACTCTGGGGTCCACAGAGTGACCTGTTCATCCTTCCAACACTTCTGGAATTCCACCAGTCTGGCCATCCACTCTTGGAGTTCAATCGCAAAGGTCACAAGAAATATTTCATAGCTCTCAGTAAGGACGTACCTATTTTTCCACCTTTCCGCCGTTAACTTCTCACTGCAATTTTATTTTACTGCAAATTCTTGGATCTATCTTTCGAACCAGTCTTCGATCTCTTTTCTTTCAAGTTTCTAGTATTCTCTTGTCATTACCCAATTCCTCTCTCATACTTCTTCCAGTCCCGGCAACGGAACCATTTGTTGGCTTGAGGGGTCTTGACCTAAGTTCGGTGTGTAAGGTTTGCCAACAAACCCCTATACTACTGGCCCTTTCGGCAGTGACCTGCTTTCGCACGTCACAGTCTCACCCGAAGTAGTATGGGTGGGTGCTGGAACTAGGTTTCCACACCCTAAGAAAGGATGGGTAAGGCAAGTAGGGCTACGTCCTGTTTCTGTAATTCTTAGATTACCTTGTCCTACGCAAGGTTAATTATGTTCCTATTCGCATCCACGTGCACTATATCTACAGTTATAGGATTATTATATCATCAACACAATAGTACATAAAAAGAACATAAAAGATCTAGATCCAAAAGATCAGAACATGGACCTTTCGCAACTTAAAGACAGAAAATACATAACACTGCAATTATCAGCAATTCACATAACAAAACTTACAGATTCAGATCTATAATAATCCTTTGCATTCATTCATTCATCAATATTTCCTTACAATTCCCTTCCCAACCTACGCACACAGCAGCAGGGTCCGCACACAGCTGGACTAGGATCTCCGAGCACACAACCAACAGGAGTCTGTTCCCCAAAACCCAAATAGACCGCTTAAGCAACAAATCGTATCAATATCTCATCAATTCCTATCCTTTTCGATACAAAATACATCTCTATTTATAACAATCTAGCTCCGACTTTCCTATGGTCCGCAACCCATGGTTTTCAGACCCCTAGTTTACCCTTTGACCCATTATAATGCGTTCAGGGCTTTGACCCGCCCCAAAACCCCCGTTCTATGTTAAATATAATCAAAAGTTTTCAAAATGGAATAGTTGCGCAGCTTGTTAGGAGACCCCATTCCAACAAAATATATAAGCAATATTTGTACCATAAGGAATCATTTTTCCAACTAAATCTATTATATGTACTAGGATCTTGCTGCAACTTTTGAATGAGTTGTAGAAATTTTAATACAAATTATGTATTGCCTAGATTCTCCTAATCTAAAAATTATATGCCATTGTTAAATATAGAATTGTTGGCAAGGAAAAAGGTCTCTTAAGCAAGACCCAGGTTTAGCTTAGAGGCCAACAATGATTTCCACTGTATTCTAGTACCACGCGCGACATTTTCACCCTGCTCCGAGGAACAGAGAGTCTCACTCGAGGCGTACCGCGACCGTACTAAGGTTGGGAGCAAATTGATATCGATATTGCGGATGAAATATATATATGAACCATAACTATCTTAGAGCTTAAGCAAATGCAACTCTAACTGGATGATATTCTTCGTAAGCGCATTCAGAAAGACAGTCCATAAAAATTTAAAAATAATTCCATAACAATCAAATAGGAATACAACATATATTGGGAACTTCAATCTCTAATCATATTATAGTTCGCCTATCAGCAAAAAACCATTACAATGCTCCTTAACATGAGCTTTAACCAAACAAATTACAAATAAGTCCTATCCAGTGGATTGGATTACAGAGATACAAAGAGATAGAGAATGGAACAACATGAACAAAACTCTCCTACGGCTCCTATTCTCTCACTCCTCCTGTGCCAACCTCCTTCTCTGCTCGGTCGGCTGCCTATTTGTTCTGCTACCAGCACAACTGACAGTTCTTCTTTCTTCTCACTCGACTATCTTCTACTTCTCTCTGTTCATTGGGAGTTCTACTTCTTATCTCCTGCCACATTCTTCTACCATATATGCTTTCTCCCGCAATAGCCGTGCCACCTGTTCTTCATTCCTTCGCAACCTTAACAGCTCCCTGCCTACCGTGGTTGCGTCCTGCCACGTACCATCCGCAACTCAAAACTGTTTGAATTTAAAACAAGGGCCCCAACAGCCCCCGACCGCAATCTATTGACTCGCCCCAAGTCGATCGCTCTTCACTGCCTCTATTTCCATCGGTCCGCTCAGCCCTGCGTCCTTCCCTGCTTGTCCCCTTTCTCCCGACTATCCAAACAAGGGCCCCAATCCTGGGACTTGTGTTAGGGTTGTTGCTTTGAGTTCTTGAAAGGTTGTGAGGGCTTGATTCCATCCTTGCATGAGCGAGTCAGTTTGCGCTGTGACCTACGCAACTACTTCTTCACCTAAAATGGCTGGCAGGCTACCGAAAACGTTTTGGATTTCCTTATCGGCCTTGGAGACCAGTCGTTGCATTGTTTTGGCACTGGTTTTTATCAGCTGTCTTAGTTCCCGAAGAGCTTGCTTTGCAATTGTTGAGTTCTCTTCAATCTGTTGTATCTGGACCTCCAGAGAATTTTATTGAGTGTATAATTGGTCGAGTCCAGTAGGGTCTGTGGCCTCCTGGATCTCCCTCGGTACCTGTTGTAGCTGTAATGAATCCAGTTGAGACTTCAGTGTGAGCGACGTCGACCCTTCAGTAGGTCATATGATTCTTTAGCTGTAGTACTCAGAACTTCCTGCATTTTTGTCACCTGGCTCTGTCTCTCTGATATCTGCTTTGTGTATACAGCCGCGGGGCCTAGAAATACGGGTCAGGCTGCCAATGCTGCTTTGAGTTCTTCGTTTTCCTGATGGAGATTCGAACATGCCACCCTGATGTGGACCGCGCATTCGATTATATAATTCTCCTGTATCCCTTCTAGTATTTGGTTGTTGTTGGCCATTACTGTGGGCCAAACGTCCCGGAATATTCTTGTCACTGTCTCCAGTTGTTCTTGTAATTTCCCCTTTTCTGTCCTCAGCTATTCACGCTCTTCCGTAAGCGCACTGATTTGTAATTGCTGTTGTTCACATTTTTGCTGGAGCTCCACATGAAGCCCTTCCACTTGTTGTACTTCTCTCTGAATTAATTGGTAGAGTTGGGTTGTTCCCCATGTCTCTACACTCTCAGCATCCAAGTTTCCCTGATTTGGTCGTCGTGCTTGAAGTGGCTGTCCGCTGGCAATAGATTTCACTGATTGTGCTTGTGGTGATTGAGGTGGTGTTTTTTGCAGTAGCTTGTTACTAGAGTCGGCCATGTTAATATCGGGCGTCGTTTCTTGGGCTGCCAGATTAACCTGCTGGAGTTGATTATGCTCGAGGAGAGAAGCACCTGCTTCTTCCATATACTGTTCTATTTGATTTAAAAGCTCTGTGAATGTAGCCTGCTGAACCATGGTTTGGCTAACGAGGGATACTTCAAGTGTACCTGAGTTAACTTTCGCCTCGAGGTCCTCATTTGGTCTTCCTCTAAAAAATGGATCTGATACAGTGGTTGATGAAGTGGAGGGCATAGTAATGGGTGGTGTCTGAATGGTGGATGAGGTGGGGCCTGATGCTTGGGAGATGTGAGGTGGGGTATGTGAATATTTAAGAAATCAAGGGGGTTGAAGGGTGGTAGCCCCTTGGTCATCTGGGGTTCCAAAACTGGCTCTTCCCTGATCGACACTCCTATACCTAGAGTTTGCGGTTGATCATCCCCAATGAGATCAACCATTGTACTAGATACTACCATCTTGGCCCTTTTTTCTTTTGGTGCTGCTACTGGGGTTTTCCCAGCTTTAGTCTTCCAGACCAGTGTTGTAGTTGTTGGGGCCGGTGTGCTAAATAGACTGTTGGGTATTGGTGCTATTAGGGGGGTCGTGGCGGAAGATGGTATGGAGTGAGATGCCTGAAATTATGAAAATGTAGGAAATTTAGTGGAATCACTTGTTAACACTCGAGCTACTTTATTAAAATTCTGTACCTTTGTGTTTAACTGCTCAATGATTGGGGATAGCCACAATTACGCCATCCTAGTCATCGTCTGCTCTGAAGTCTCCCTCGGCAGTGGGTTTGGCAACATCCTGTCGAAGATATAAGTGTAGACTCTTCTTCTAACCTCCATCGCTACTCCTAGCCACGAGTATACTTTTGTGTGGAAGGCTGCTTCATCAATTGGGAACTTTAATGGCCTCATCTTGAAAGTATATTCTGGTACGCACGTTGGTCTAATAAAGGTTTTCTTGTGGGTAACTCCAAACCATATTTGCGTGCTATAGCCATCTAGCAGATTCCTTGGTATTCTTTGTTGACTCATCACAACATCAACCAGTTGGCTGTACCATGTTGGGGTTCCCATGTTTTGGCCAGGTTGACAAGACCAAAAGATGAGACAACATAGAACCACTTTTAGACCTTAGGATCTAGCCCTCCTAGGTCTAGAGAGGGATCTCTCTAGATGAGTCAAAGTGTATGTCTTTGAAGCTCTAAGTTGTGATTTTAGGCTAGTTATAGGCTCAGGGTTGTTTGTTTGGTTGTTTGGAATCAGGAAAGAAGGATCCAATACAAGAAAAAGATGAGCAAAGAGGAAAACTAGGCAAAGGTAGATAATTCAGAGAACATCAAGGCCATTGGGCAATGGAGTCAAGAAAAAATTTATATGTAATTAATGTGCAAGCTTTCAGTGGGCTGGTCATCTAGAGCATTTAGATATTATAGGATGATTGGAGAGGTGGAACATTAAGGGCTGAAAATGAAGGAAGGAGAACCATCCAATTATGTCTATAGATCAGGCTAGAGGTCATTTAACTCCAGACCTGCTTGGACAAAATTAGAGGTAGGACAAGGGATCTTAGAAAGGCCTAATTGGGATGGAAAGATCCTAGAGAGGCAGAGACAAGGTTCTAGACCTCCCAGTGTTCTCAATACATTCAACTAGATCCTAGCAAGAACATCTAAACACATATTTCATTAATTCATACATCATAGAGTAGGCAATAACATCCAGTACACTGGTTAAACCAATTGAAATCAATATTCAAATACACATGTAAGCAGAAAAAATAAAGGGCTCGGAGAGCAGCAACATAAGGTACCTATCAAGGGTAAATCTTATGCCAAACTTCTGATGAGAGCCAGTAGAAATGGAATGAAATAAAATTAGACACAGAGATAAGAAAACATCACCAGCTGCTTTAGATCAGGATCCAAAGAAATATGCTTGTTATATTAAAAACAACACCAATCAGGTACATCATTGCCCACAGCTTGAACATTCAATTTGAATACATCAAATCTCAGCCTATCTTACAATATTACACAGAGAACTTGTCTCAAGAGGAAAATGCTTGCGTTTCACTGATATCTCATCAACAACCTTACAATATTTTTTCTCCTGATTTTTATAATTGAAGAGAATAGAAGAGGGGCCGAGGAGGTAGGTGGAGCATTAAATGAAACATTAAAACATAGAAAAGAAGGAGAGGGCCAAAGCCCATTCTGCTTTAATTCTCTGCATTTATCCCTGGTACCCTTCGGAGCGAAAGAGTGATCTTCTTTGGTTTCCATTTACTTTGACATGGTCTTGATGTACTTTGGCTGCAGTAGTACTTTGTGGTACTGCGGTGAATAAACAAACTGGCGCATAAATGACTGAATGGTCCACCATATCGCACTAACCACTTCTCTGGTAGCTTGGATTGTGCTCTGGGCGGAAATCTCTTCGCTGGAGCATGGCATGGAGTAAAAACAGTATGGGCGCTCTGTTCTTCCTCAGAGGAAGACATTCTGCTTGTGTGGAAACCTGTCATTCATTAATTTCCTCGCCTCTGTCAGTGGAAAACTTGCTGCTACATCCATACTGTGCAATTATGGCGGTGTTTCAACTCTTGTACTCCGCAGAAACTCGCAACTGTGTGCAGAAAATCAATGCAATGGAAGACTGGTGGAGCGGAGGGCGAAACATATGGTGGTGCGGCGGCAGAAACAATGGTTTTATGTGAAATAATGGTGAAAATGCAGTGATATGGTGAATAATAGGGTTTGGTGGTTGAATACGGTGCAGACTGTTGGATCATGGTCTGGGAGCGAAGATCAACGACGGAGGTCGACACAGCGGAATGGCTTTGTGAAAACGGACGAAATAAAACATGTAACATTAACCTTAATGTAAATCCAGAACTTTGGTTAAAAGCAGAAATACACAGGAAATGGAGGAAAATGTTATGAAATGCGCGGAGGTGGATGTACGAGGTGGGACCTAGCCGGAGGCGGAGGGCGATCAAATCTTGACCGTCGGATCAGCAGGGAGGATGGATGGTCGGGATGTAATCGGGAGATCCCAATTGGGGCGGCACCACTGTGTGTTGCGATTGCGATCGGACGGAGGTTGCGATTAGCGCCCCACCATCAGATCAGAACAACAGATCGACGGTGAATATCTTATCGCGGGACTTGTTTAACAAACCATCGCATCGGAACTTTTACAACGTTTACAAAGGATTTTAACGCTCTGACCCTTTCTTCTGATGCGATTAGCGCTTAAGGCTTAAGCGCTTGGCCTTAGCGCATGGGCATGTGTGGGAAGTGGTTGGAAGGGGTTGGCGGGAAAGGGGCTTGGCCTATTATAATGTTCTAAAGTGGGTTTTTAAGCCATTTTTAACGAAATTCAAGGTTGGGAAAGGGTAACGATAGGGAAGAAAAAGGGGAATTTAGCCAAACAAAGGGCAAAGGTAGGATTCAAGGGAGATTTTGGGAAGATTTAGGAGGGTAAGGGGGAAATTTAGGAGAAAAAAGGGGACTTGGAAAAAGGTGAAAAAGGATAAAATGGGGGAATTCTGCAGGGGGTACAAGGGGCAAAATACAACCTTTTTGAGCAAAATTTTATCATTCAGCAGGCTCATTGATGACAGATCAATAGAGGGAAACAATGAAAAGAAGGGAACTTTAAAAATACTCCAAGGATGATGTGTTTTCAAGGGAAATGCATTCCTTGAAGGCTTATAAGACATTCTAGCCCCTTGCTTGCTTGTCAAGAAATTTATGAGGGGCTAACAGTGGCTCCACATGGGGATGGCTTCTTCTTGAAGGAGTTAAGAATTCAGAAAATGATTCTTTGGTGTAGGCCAGATGCCTGCTGCTTAAGCCATCTCTCTTATTTGGTTTTCAGCTGCCACAATTATGTTAGATTAGCAAAACATCCCAACAATCTACCTACCCATCCTACAATCCTAGCATTTTTCTTCTAGGGTGCATTTGGACTAGCATACCCTTATTGAACAGAACTTTGAAGGCTTGAAATCTGAAATCTGAAGTATCCTTATTTCTTTCTCGTGACTAAATTTTTCAGCATATTAGAGTCACTTCTTTCTTTATTTCAGCTCTGGTTTTAGGCAGGTTAGAGCTGATTTTTCTTTTTTCTTTGCTGGTCCAGATTTTGTGCATGTTAGGACCAGTTGTTTTTGCTTTCTTGGCTCAGGTTTTGATTATATTAGAGCCAATATTTTGTACCTTAGAGGTTCATGTTTTAAGCATGTCCGAACCTCTATCTTTTCCTCTATTTTTTGGAGCGTTTTCTCTTTATCTTGAAAATAAAAACTGCAACGGTATGTACAATGGAAATGGAAACTGGAACTTGTAGATCAGCAAAAATAGTGTTTAAGCATCCTGCCATTGACAGGACCCCCAAACAGCTCAGTGCCATCTAGTTCTTGTGAGAAAAATGCGTTGGGACCCACAGTGGCTTGGATAATATATGGACCTCGCCACAAACTATCAATATTGCCATGTTTACCTTTGTCCTCTCTCCTTGAATCCCATTTCAGAACCTTGTCCCCAACTTTGAAATCTACAGCTTTGGCTCTTTTGTCAAACTTCCTCTTTATGTTTTCCTGAACTCTGACAGCTCTGCTATAAACCTGCTCCCTTGTTTGCTAAAGATGGATAGTTTCATTAATTCTTCTTAACATACTGTCTTCCTCTGACCGAATCTCTTGGACAAGTTTAATCACTGGAACTCCAAGGCTAGTAGGAAAAACTGCTTTTGTTCCATAAACCAACTGGAATGGTGACATGCCAATAGATTTCTTCGTGGTGAGCCTGTCAGCCCACAAAGCATGTACCAAATTTTTATGCCATGACCTTTTGTTCTCTTCCAGCAGCTTCTTGATGATTGTGACCAGGATTTTATTTGATGATTCAGCTAAGCCATTACCCTCGGGGTAATAGGCGGTTGAATGACCAAGTGCTATTCCGTACCTGTGACAGAAATCAACCATTCTCTTGGATCCGAAAGCAACAGTGTTGTCAGTGATTATTTTCCTAGGACAACCAAACCGAGATAGGATGAAGTCTTCTAGGAACCTAATGATGACAGAATCAGTGGCGTTCCTAGTGGGTATGGCTTCTATCCATTTGGTGAAGTAGTCTGTGGTGGTTAGGATACATTTATGTTGTCCAGAGGAAACAGGATGAATTTCTCCTATAAAGTATAGGCCCCATTGCATGAAGGGACCTTCTACAGTGATGGGTTGTAATGGGAGGGGGAGAAGCTTTCTTCTACCTTCAAAGATCTGGCATTTGTGGCAGGCAAGAATCATTTTATGGACATCACTAAAGAGTGTAGGCTAATAGTAACCAGCCCTGAGTATCTTATTTGCAGTAGCTTTCCAACTCAGGTGGCCTCCACACTCTCCAGCATGGAACTCTTGTTTGATCCTTTCAGCTTCAGGTTGAGGCAAACATTTTAGTAATAGGCCATTTGGATTTTTCCAGTATAGGTTTTCATTCAAAATGCAGTAGTTTCTAGCTTTTAGCTTTATGAATCTGGCCTTGGTTTTGGACATTTCTGGAGGGGCATTGAGATTGGTGAGCACGTAAAGGATATCGGAATACCAAGGAGAGTTCTGAAACTTCTCCTCAACGGTTGGAGGGGGAAATCCTTCCTTCTCATCTAAGGCACTTACCATGTTGATGTCAAGGGCCTGCAGATTGGATTCAGCCATTAATTGGGCTAGGCCTTGACCTTTGATAAGTTTGGTGGGCTTTATCTTGAGGTCATACTCTAATATTGTAGCGATCCATTTTCCCCTTTTCCCATCAAGGTCTTGGGACAAGATATCTTTGACCACTATATTTGGCACATAAGCGATGGTGTGAGAATGAAGAATGTACACCCTAAAGTCTTTTAAGGCCTTTACCAGGGCATAGGCCTGCTTTTCCATTATGTTGTACTTTAAGGGTACGTCTCTTAAGGCTTTGCTGAAGAAGGCGATTGGCTGTTCATGACCTTCTGAATTTTTCTGCAGTAAGACTGAAGCCATAGTATGCTGGGAGGTGAATGAAAAGATCAGGAAATCCCTTGAGAAGTCTGGGCTGATAAGGACAAGGGCTTGAGTGAGTGCAAGCTTTACTAACTCAAAAGATTTCTTGGCTTCAATAGTCCACTTGATTCCTGCACCTTTCTTTAGCATGTCAATCATTTTCCTAAGGTGCTCAGCAAGATTGGGAATGAATCTCCTAAGGAAATTGATCTTCCCCATAAAGGACTGTAATTCTTTAATGTTTCTCAGGTGTGAGATTTGGAGTATTCCCTCAACTCGCTGTGGGTCTATCCTAATTCCTTTCTTGGATATAATGTGGCCAAGAAGTTTTCCTTCTTGTATCCCAAATATAGTTTTCTTAGGATTTAAGGATAGACCGTACCTTCTACATTTTTCAAAAACTTTTCTCAGATGTTTCAGGTGTTCTTCTTCGGTTTTAGAAAAGACAGTCAAGTCACCCAAGTATATAACTATGAAGTGCCCTATCTCAGCTGAGAAAGCTATATCCATCGCTCTCTGGAAGGTGGCTCCAGCATTCATCAATCCAAAAGGCATTTTCACGTACATGAAGGTGCCCCATGGAGTGGTAAAAGATGTTTTGAGTTGATCTTCTGGGAGTAAAAGGACTTGATTGTATCCTGAAAAACAATCAAGCAGGGAGATTCTCTTAGAGCCCACTACCTTCTGTAGGATATGTTCCATTCTAGGCAAAGGGTAGTTTTCTTTCAGGGAGGCTCTGTTGAGGTTTCTGAAGTCTATGCACAATTTGATCTCCCCCGTTTTTTTTCTCACAGCCACTAAGTTTGACACCCAGTCAAAAAACCTTATAAGGACTATTATGCCTGCCTCATACATCTTTTTAATCTCTTTCTCTACTGCAGGCAGTTGTTTTGGATTGATTCTGCGGATTTTTTGTATGAAAGGTTTCTGATTTTTCTTCAAGGGTATCTTGTGTTGTATGATGTTGGTGTCATAGGCCTTTAAGTCTTCATAGCTCCATGCAAACACATCAATAAATTCCTTAAACAGGTCGATGTATTTCTTCTTCATGTTTGCAGGTATAGACTTAGCCAGCTTAATCATTTTAGGCTTATATTCAATGCCTATGTTGCATTCTTCTACATCTGAGTCTGCATGCTCTATAGTGGGCTTCTTTGCTACGTCATCAAAGTCAAAAAGGTTGTCTAGGGGTGCTAGGCCTCTGGGTATATTCTTGTCTTTGGACTGCAGCACCTCCATTTTCTCATTTTCCGCGTTTTCACATCCTATGGTTGAATTTCCGGTTTCTTCAGAAAAGGTGTTTATTTCTATGTTACAAGGTGGGGATTCTTCATCAGAGGGTTCTTCAATAAGGTAGTCGTCTTCGTTTTTAGAGCCTGAACTGGAAAATTCAAACTCATTTCTGTTTGTCAGGAAGTCCTCAATCTGTTTATCACCTTCAAAGACCTGCCAGTATTTTTCGTTGTTTGGCACTGCAGGTCTAAACTTGGTTTGAATGATGATTTGTTGGTCGGCCAGAGTCTTAGGATATGAACTAGCCAGGCAAGCTAATCCGTTAGCAATAGCGTTTTGACCCCTGAGCACAAACACCAAATCGTATTCTACAAAGGTTTTCATTAAATCTACTACATCATTCCTGTACGCTCTAAGTCGGGGATGTTTCGCTGTATATTCACCGTTCACCTGTTTGATAATTAACTATGAGTCTCCTTTCATAGATATCCTACGGGCTCCTGATTTTTTCAATAGATTCAGACCCAGGATGAGAGCCTCATATTCTGCAATATTATTTGTGCATTTGAAATGCAGACTGACCGCGTGGCTCTCTGCATGATCATTTTCTGTGTTACGTAGCCACACCCCTGCCCCGGCACGATTTCTAGCACAGGACCCATCAAAATTCATTTCCCACAGGGGTTCGCCATTATGTTGCATTGGGGGGTCTGTACTAGGTCGTGGGCTGCCTTCACGTGGTGTATTACTCTGAGGGGTGTGACTAATAGGCCGATTGCATTGTGCTTCTGGTCCATTCCGAGTTTCGTTCTTAGTGTCCTACCCATGGTTTTCTTCATTGTAGTCTTCTAGGGTAGCCATTATGCTAAGTCCACGGGCTCTGTGTCCTCATTTGTATCTCTGCATTCTGATTCTGGCTCTCCTAAGGATTGGTCATTATAAAGAATGAACGAATCTAAGTCTGTGTGCACAGAGTATAATGGTGAATTTTCAGGCTTCTCGAGGCTACTGAATAGGAATTTCATCTGGGACTCTCTATACAGTCTTCTAAGTTGGCCAAAGATAGGGATAGTGGCATATGAGCCATCCATCTGCATTGTTCCTTGCAGCTTGGCTCCCCATGATCTAGATAGCAGCATGCCATACTTGGGTGGTACATCTGCCACCACAACATCCATGACCATACATTTAGTTGGGATTTGGGTCAAGCTCACACATAAGTCTTTGATCAGGCCTAGGCATTTTACTCTGCTAGAGTCAAACGAATATAGATCTTTGTAAAGTCGTGTTATCTCTAGGCCTAGCTTTTCCATCACTATCTTAGGCATTAAATTTTGTGATGCTCCAGAATCATGCATGGCATTGTGGAGTATTTTATCATGGATGTTGAGACTAATATAGAAAGGTGGAACTACCCCCTCCTAAAACCTTCCCTCAATCTTTGGACTGAACAGCAGGGCAGGTTGATCATCATTCAAATTTACAATATCATTGTTTTCCCCTAAATTCAATGCTTTCAAAATTTGGCCTTTATATACATCCTGAGTGGCCAACTCAACTAATGGTACAGAGATTTTGATTTTTGCAATCTCACTCTCTAAATTGAAAGTGGACTGACTCTTGGAAATGCTTGACTCTGTTTTATTAGCCACTGCCTTAGTGGTTGAATCAGTTTGTGATTTCTCACTATGTACAGGGTTGGGAACAATTGTGTCAGGAGTACTAACTGCAGTGCTAGTACCGCTAGCGGGCTCACCTTGTTTTTCATTCTTCTAGTTGTATTTTTCTTTGTTTTTCCCAGAAATTTCAGCTGCTGATTTGCTACTTTCAGAGGTTGCTTTAGGAGTCTTATCAGGTCTTTTCTTGATGGCGATCTTGGGAGCTTTGGTTTTGGAAGTATCTTGGTTCTTTTTGCTCCTAATTTCATATTTTTCTCTAACCTGCATCATGGCATTTTCAAATCCTAATCTGTAATCCTTAGTTTGTAACCATTCCTCATCCTAGTATGAGGGTGAAGGCTGATCTTCTTCCGAATCACAGTTATGGATTGAGTCCTCTATTTCAAACATGTTTATTGTATTCTCTTTAGACTCTTCTATGATTCCCTCATCTTCATCTAAAATGTTTTCTTGAAATGGGGGAACAACTTGTTGATCTGACTCTCTTTGTCTGTTGGGAGCAGTGTTGTTTCTTCTAACGTTCTAGCTCTGGTTTTGGTTTTTGTTTTGGACAACCATCCTTTTTATCATTTGTTGTAGCTCTTCCACATTTTTAGACAATCTATCATATTTGGGATTAGATGTGGAAGCTACATTGTCATCCCTGTATGTTACCCTTTTCTCAGCTCTCAATTTAGCTCTTTTTTCCAGTAGGTTGGCTTCTATATTTATTGCTCCTTTCTGCATGTCCTCCAATGTGGTGTACTCTTTATCTCTAAGTTCATAGGCCATGTCAGCATCGAATCCATCAGGATATTTGGCTAGGGCCATACCTTGAGGAGGTTTCATGTGTGGAGGGAGAGCATTATATATGCTGTTGAATCTAGTGGTGTAATCGTGGACGCTCTCTCCCACGTTCCTCTTAAGGGTCATGTAGTTTGCTAGGAGCTGGTGAGGGTTTTCCCTAACTTCCCATTTGCTTATGAAGGTCTGATACAACACAGGGAGATCTTGGATACTTCCAGGAGGTAAACTTTTAAACCATTTATTTACATCACCCCCTAGGATTTGGGCAAAGATTCTCATTTTGATTGTTTCATCATCAATTTCCATATAGTCAAAAGAATCCTCCATCTTATCTACATGTTTTTGTGCTGTGATGGATTCTTTAGCGGTGAAGTGTGGGATTTTTGACTGATAATCATTGGGTAAGGGTAACAAGGGCTGTGGTAAAACCAAAGGAGCATACCATGCTGCCATGATAATGTGTTTATGAGGTAAAGGGTTGAATTGGGCAGCTGGTATAAGTATGACAGAAATATTAGGACTAGCAGAAGTTTGTTGAGCGGATCTAGGGTGACCGAGCCCCAAATTTTGAATGAAGTGAATATCAGGTGGTGTAGATGGAGGGGTTCCCCTGTCCCTAGTGTGTTGACCACTATGAGATGGTGAACTGTGGAACTCAAGGTCTGGCTGGTCTAGATGATTGAATGACTTAGTTCTTGGTAATCTATTAGGTAAGTCTAGGTCAGGGAGAAAAAATGATAGAGCTGTTAGGTCTTCTGGTGCAGAGTTAGCTCTATGAATGTGGCTGGAAATAGTTGGTCTTTTGGGTGTAGGAGCTCCCTTGAGAATACTCTCCAGATTGTCAACTATTTCAGGTGGGTCGGGGTTGGTATAAGCTCTTGTGTGAATGGTTCTGAAAGCCATAATGCTATTTCCCGGTCAAGCAACTTCACCCTTCTTGTTACTTCTACTGTGGTTGATTGTTGTCTAAAAGGCTGGTCTCCCAGTGGAGTCTTAGTGAAACCAAGATAATCAGTAGGCCTACTAATCACCAGTGGAGTCTTTTCATTTAGGAACAATGGAGTCGCCAGGTGGAGGGTATGTCTAAGGGGTTACACTTTCCACCACAGTGCTCAGGCACAATCACCTTTCAGGAATCTCCTCAAAAAACAAACTCCAACCAGAGATTGACTGGGAGGGAATTTACTAGATATGTCACCTCCAAAGAGGGTGAGATCCGGAGGCTACCTAGCCCTTTCTAGGCTCTGTCTAAGAGTGTGGCAGATACTCGATAATGGAGGTTGGTTCAAGAAAGGAGTGACTTGTTGTCAACCTAGCCAGAGTTCTAAGTTTCTGAGTCTTGGAAATGTATAAGGTGAAATGCACTCAGATGTTCCCTAGCGGAGTCGCCGTTATGTTGGGGTTCCCATGTTTTGGCCAGGTTGACAAGACCAAAAGATGAGACAACATAGAACCACTTTCAGACATTAGGATCTAGCCCTCCTAGGTCCAGAGAGGGATCTCTCTAGATGAGTCAAAGTGTATGTCTTTGAAGTTGTAAGTTGTGATTTTAGGCTAGTTATAGGCTCAGGGTTGTTTGTTTGGTTGTTTATGTTTGGTTGTTGGGAATTAGGAAAGAAGGATCCAATACAAGACAAGGATGAGCAAAGAGGAAAACTAGGCAAAGGTAGATAATTCAGAGAACATCAAGGCCATTAGGCAATGGAGTCAAGAAAGGATTTATATGTAATCAATGTGCAAAATTTCAACGGGCTGGTCATCTAGAGCATTCGGATCTTATAGGATGATTGGCGAGGTGGAACATTAAGGGCTGAAAATGAAGGAAGGAAAACCATCCAATTCTGTCTATAGATCAGGCCAGAGGCCATTTAACTCCAGACCTGCTTGGAAAAAATCAGAGGTAGGACAAGGGATCTTAGAAAGGCCTAATTGGGATGGAAAGATCCTAGAGAGGCAGAGACAAGGTTCTAGACCTCCCAGTTTTCTCAATACATTCAACTAGATCCTAGCAAGAACATCTAAACACAGATTTCATTAATTCATACATCAGAGAGCAGGCAATAACATCCACTACATTGGTTAAACCAATTGAAATCAATATTCAGATACACATGTAAGCAGAAAACATAAAGGGATGGGAGAGCAGCAACATAAGGTACCTATCAAGGGTATATCTTATGCCAAACTTCTGATGCGAGCCAATAGAAATGGAATGAAATAAAATTAGACACAGAGATAAGAAAACATCACCACCTACTTTAGATCAGGATCCAAAGAAATATGCTTGTTATATTAAAAACAACACCAATCAGGTACATCATTGCCCACAGCTTGAACATTCAATCTGAATACATCAAATCTCAGCCTATCTTACAATATTACACAGAGAACTTGTCTCAAGAGGAAAATGCTTGCGTTTCACTGATATCTCATCAAAAACCTTACAATAGTTTTTCTCCTGATTTTTATAACTGAAGAGAACAGAAGAGGGGCCGAGGAGGTAGGTGGAGCACTAAATGAAACATTAAAACACAGAAAAGAAGGAGAGGGCCAAAGCCCATTATGCTTTAATTCTCTGCATTTATCCCTGGTACCCTTTGGAGCGAAAGAGTGATCTTCTTTGGTTTCCATTTACTTTGACATGGTCCTAATGTACTCTGGCTGCAGTAGTACTTTGTGGTACTGCGGTGAATAAACAAAATGGCGCATAAATGACTGAATGGTCCACCATATCGCACTAACCACTGCTCTGGTAGCTTGGACTGTGCTCTGGGCGGAAATCTCTTCGTTGGAGCACAGCATGGAGTAAAGACAGTATGGGCGCTCTGTTCATCCTCAGAGGAAGACATTATGCATGTGTGGAAACCTGTCATTCATTAATTTCCTCACCTCAGTCAGTGGAAAACTTGCTGCTACATCCATACTGTGCAATTATGGCGGTGTTTCAACTCTTGTACTTTGCAGAAACTCGCAACTGTGTGCAGAAAATCAATGCAATGGAAGATTGGTGGAGCGGAGGGCGAAACATATGGTGGTGCGGCAGTGAAAACAATGATTTTATGTGAAATAACAGTGAAAATGCAGTGATATGGTGAATAATAGGGTTTGGTGGTCGAATGCGGTGCAGACCATTGGATCATGGTCTCAGAGTGAAGATCAACGACGGAGATCGACACAGCGGAATGAATTTGTGAAAACGGACGAAATAAAACATGTAACATTAACCTTAATGTAAATCTGAAACTTTGGTTAAAACCAGAAATACACAGGAAATGGAGGAAAATGTTATGAAATGCGCGGAGGTGGATGTACGAGGTGGGACCCAGCCAGAGGCGGAGGGCGATCAAATCTTTACTGTCGGATCAACGGGGAGGATGGACGGTCGAGATGTAATCGGGAGATCCCAATTGGGGTGGCACCACTGTGAGTTGCGATTGCGATCGGATGGGGGTTGCGATTAGCGCCCCACCGTCAGATCAAAACAGCAGATCGACGGTGAATATCTTATCGTGGGACTTATTTAACAAACCATCGCATCGGAACTTTTACAATGTTTACAAAGGATTTGAAGGCTCTGACCCTTTCTTCCGATGCGATTAGTGCTTAAGGATTAAGCACTTGGCCTTAGCGCATGGGCATGTGTGAGAAGTGGTTGGAAGGGGCTGGTGGGAAAGGGGCTAGGCCTATTATAATGTTCTAAAGTGGGTTTTTAAGCCATTTTTAACGAAATTCAAGGTTGGGAAAGGGTAACGATAGGGAAGAAAAAGGGGAATTTAGCCAAACAAAGGGCAAAGGTAGGATTCAAGGGAGATTTTGGGAAGATTTAGGAGGGTAAGGGGGAAATTTAGGAGAACAAAGGGGACTTGGAAAAAGGTGGAAAAGGATAAAATGGGGGAATTCTGCAAGGGGTACAAGGGGTGAAATACAACCTTTTTGAGCAAACTTTTATCATTCAGTAGGCTCATTGATGACAGATCAGCAAAGGGAAACAGTGAAAAGCAGGGAACTTTAACAAGACTCCAAGGATGATGTGTTTTCAAGGGAAATGCATTCCTTGAAGGCTTATAAGACATTCTAGCCCCTTTCTTGCTTGTCAAGAAATTTATGAGGGGCTAACATACCATACCCTGAAAGCTTCTATGTTTACCTTCTTCATGCTAGGATCCTCGGATACCTTCCAAGGCACGAAATTCATTGCCAATGGGTGTCCTGTTGCTATCTCCACAGGAACTCGAATGCCTGGGAACATCCATTTCCACATTTATAGGGCCATAATTAGATATCCATAGATGAATCTGGTTGCCCTCTTGTAAATGTCCTCGCAAGCCTCAAACAACTTGTTCATAAAAAATGAGCACCAGTTCAGTTGTGCCCCCTAGACACAATTCTAAGCAACCAAAATCGTATCCAGTGTGAATTATCCTTTTGTATAGTGCCTCATCATTTTACTTGCAATTAGGTAATAGGTGAACCTGACCTCTGGTTTGTTGATCAAGCCCATTTTTCCTCCTTCCCCCCCCCCCCCCCCCTCTTAGTGTCATACTTGGTGTAGTAGTCGTTATCTCCGGTCTTCTTTGCCCTTTTGGATACAGTCTGGAATGTTGATGAAACATCCCTCCCTTCCATTGACAGTCTAGTTAGCCTGTGGATGTCCTCCGCATGAATCAGGATTTCTTTCCCTAGCCATAGTGAACGATTATGGATTTGGCTCAACAAGAACTTGGTGCATTGCATTGCAGTGCCTGTAACACCAAACACCGGGAGATCTCTTAAGTTCAGTATAGTAGACTGTTGAATGCCTTAGAACTCTGGTCGAACTCTTACTACTTGCTGCCCTGCTTCAGTGGCATAATTATCCATATATACTTGTCTCTTTGTTGCTGGGAACTCGAAAGAGTCCGTGAGGTTGGTGTCGATCAGTGAGGCAGTGTCATATTTCCCCACTAACGGTTCCATCTTTTGCACTCTATTATCGAGCTCTTTTTCTACGACTGCTGGTGTTGCTCTTGTCATTTTGGCTCGTCTCTGATACACCTATAGATCAACTGCTTCTATTTTCTTCTGAATTCCTTCCTTTGTGTGCCTTCTCTGCTCTTCTTCGATATTTGCTTCTCTTGCTCCATTGGATGTTTTTGGTACTAAGATTTTTCTGGCATTCTCGCACTTCTTTACATGCGGGTTATGTAATTAATCAGCACAGGTGAGGTTGATGAGACTCCATAACTAATAAATTTCCCCCTGGCCTCATCTGTGGCTATAATCGTGTGATTAGTTGCTAGCTGAGGTGGGTTCTGACAATGCTGACTGTGGCTTCAGGATTTGGGCAGACGCGACGGTTGGTTATGCCTTATTATGGAAAATTGATTATGGTATGGGTGATGCTAATTATGGTTGTTATTTCCAAATCTTGGTAATCCTACGGACTAGCACTGGTACTACGCGTAATGATGATGGGCTGATGTTCGACAAACTTTTCTATCTGACGTGGATGACATGTTGGACACTACCCTCCCCTGACCACAATTGGTTGCGTTGCGGTCCCCGCAACACACCTGTAGTTATATTATTATTTTTTTGTCTTCGCTAAAGTGAATATCCTATCTCTGCTCATCTCAGGTGCGAGAGATTTATTGATACTATTCTACCCTACTGACTCCTCTCGGTTGTGAGAGTTATAGGAATTGAAAATGAGTGACTTACTCTTGCTAGGGCTTCAGGCGTGCGCTGTTTACCCATCCCTGTGGAACTTGGCTGTCCAGTCCTACCAACTGAACTGTGCCTGAATCTTTGATTTTTATCACGTATAATGGCCCTAGCCAATGCATCTATAGTTTCCCTAGGAACTTCTGGTAGTTACTGTTGTAAAGTAGAAATTTCCCCCCAACGTGAAAGGTCTTGCACTTTATGTGCCGGTCGTGCCAAGATTTTTGTCTATCCTTTTGTACTGTTTGGTGAAATTCTGCCAAAAATAATTCTTCTTCAAGTCCTTGTAATTCGTGCAGTCGTTCCTTTAGCAATTCCTCCTCTGATATTTGGAGTGACGTTGTGACTAGGAGGCTAGGTATGATGAATTCTGCTGGGACTACTACTTCTCTCCCATATAATAGTTGGAATGGTGTCTGGTTATTCAGCTGCTTTACCGTTGTTCGGTATGCCCATAAAATTGCTGGTATCCGCTCATCCCAGTCATCCCGTTGCGCATTGCATATTTTTGTTAGGCTTTCTCCAGTGTTTTTTTGAATGCTTCTACCGTACCATTGGCTTGCGGGTGATACAAACTGATTTTATGATGTTGTATCATGAAGATTTCTAGCAGGGATTTAATGGTGTCATTAATGAAGTGTGTACCTTGGTCGCTGGTCAGGATCTTTGGGCAACCAAATCCACTTATTATGTTTTCAAAGATAAACCTGGCAGTAGTCTCTGCCATGCAATTTTTTACTGGCATTTCTTCTACCCACCTTGTCAAGTAGTTTGTCGCCGTTATGATGTACCTTTCCTGTGAGTGTCTTGCAACTGGTGTAATTGGTCCTACAAAATCGACTGCCCATCTTTCAAATGGCTGCAGTACTTTTATCGGATGAAGTGGAAGTTCATCTCTATGGGATGGTCGTCCCGTTCGCTAACATATATCACATTTCTTAACAAATGCCTTGCTGTCCATATGTACCGTCGGCCACCACAATCCTGCTTGTAGTACATTCCTTGCTGTGGGTTTTGCTCCCACGTGTCCTCCCGCAACCCCACTGTGGCATTCTCATAGTACATATTCCCTTTCATGGTCCATGACACATCTCCGAAGAATATGGTCCAGTCCCATCTTATATATATGTCCTGCTATGAGCTGGTATTCTGCAGCATGAACTACCAGGTGTCTTTTCTGGACTGATGTATATTCTTGTGGACATTACCCTATCGTGAGATAGGTTGCTATTTGGTCCAAATATTCTAGGGTGGCTTCTACTCTGAAAAGATCAGCGTTCGGTAACTGATCATCTAGAGATCCTCCATTTTCTCCATTCTCTAGTCGAGACAAGTGATCGGGTCCTACGTTCAATCTTCCAGGCTTTACGATCACCTCGAATGTAAATTCCTGGAAGAGTAGGAGCCATCTGCAGATTCTTCCTTCTAAGGCTATTTTGTTTACCAAATACTTCAAAGCTAAGTGGTCTATGAAAAATTTAAATGTACCTCCCAATAGGTAGTGGCGGAACTTCTGAAGGGAATACACCATTGCCAATGCCTCCCGCTTTGTTGTGGTGTAGTTTCGTTCTGCTGTGGACAATTTCCTACTTGCAAAATATACCGGGTGGTCAACTAAAGTGTCTCTTGGTTGCGCCAAGAATGCTCCAAGTGCAATGCTAGAAACATCGATGTGCACATAAAATTGTTTGTCCCAATTTGGGTGAACTAATATTGGTGCACTTGCGAGTTTTTCCGTCAGGGTATCTAGGGTTGTTCTGCAATTCTTTGTCCAGTGAAATTTCTCAGACTTTCGGAACAACTTCTCTAAAGGGGTTGTTATCTTTGCATAGTTGCGAATAAATCGTCGGTAATAACCTGTGTGGCCCAACAATGATCTAAGCTGTTTTACCATTTCTGGTGCCTCCATGTTGACTATCACTGCTACCTTGTCTAGGTCCACACAAACTCCCTGGGTACATACCACGTGTCCTAAGAGTGTTCCAAATGGTACTACAAAGATACACTTCTTTAGGTTCAACGAGATCTGAAGTTGCCTACACCTCTCAAACATTATTCTCAATAACATTGCATGGTCTTTTAACAGGCTGTAGACTGTCTAGTCATCCATGTAGAGTTCTAAGAACTTGTGGATGTACTCCCAGAAAGCAACTATCACAATACGAGAAAAAACTGCAGGTGCATTTTTCAAGCCAAATGGCATCACATTATATGTGAAAGAGCCCCATTCGGTGGTGAATGTTGTCTTATTCTTATCTTCCTCTAAAATATGTACCTGATGGTTTCCTAAGAATCCATCAGTGAACGAATACGCCTCATTTCCCGCAACATTGTCTAGGACCTCATCACTAAATGGAGTGGGAAATGGGTCATGGATACAGGCATTGTTTAAGCTCCTGTAATCGACACCGAATCGGATCTCAGACTTCTCCTTTTTGTTCTGTATTACTATAGGACTTACCCATTCTTCTTCTTCTATTGGGAATATTAATCCTGCCTTTAACATCTTGTCGATCTCTGCTTTAACTTTTTCCTTCACTCTTGGATTCAGACGATATGGTCTATGTTTCACAGGCCTTGCGTCGGGCTTCAGTATTATCCACATCTCCCCCATATCCCCTTTTATTCCCTTTAGATATACTATCGATGAAGGGAACAAATCCTCATATTCATGTAGCAGACTATATATCTTCCTAGTTGTCTGTTCATCCCAATAATCTCCAATTGTCGCTAGTTTTGGCTTTTCTTCTGTTCCAATATTTAATTTCTTGGTTTTTAAAGGTTGCAAGTGAATCCCTTCTATCATTGGTTATTATTTAATATCCAACTCCCCTTCTGTTTCTTCAAAATACAAATGCCTAAGATCTTCTAGATTATCATCATCCATTCCACTGTTTATCTTTTGGCACACTACCTTTTGTCTGACACCAAGGTTCGAAAGTGGTTGCTCATCCTCCTTTTATACTTTCTGGGAAGAATAGTATCTTATTTATAGCTTGCAAAGCTTGTGTGTCCGGTTCCATTTTTCCTTCGAAAAAGAAGCATTTTGTGAAGTTATTCGCAACTTCCTACCATGTGCTGGTCCCTTTTTTCTTTTCTTCTGTCAGGTACCAGACTTGTGGAATCAAGTCTAGAGAGTGGATAAATATGTGTACCCATAGCTCTTTTGGATATCCTGCGGCTCTCCATTGATCCTCACATCCCTTTAGATGGTTTATTGGGTTTGTGTCTCCTTGGTATTTCTCTTTTACCCAAGGTCCTTCCTCTTCCCTAAGTCTTGCTTTCAATGCTTGTGCAACTCTGTCCCATTGTGATAGTGAGTTGCGGTAGTTACTCCACCATATTTCCGATGCAGACTGTAACGCTGTGTCCATGAGAAGTACCCTGTGTCCCTTTGGTACCCTATCTTCTATTTTTGTTATGAAAATATCTACATCATTCATATTGGATAAAATTGGGTAGTCCCTTACCTCAAACCCGATCCAATTGATTCTTCCGATGTTGGTGCATCTCCTTGTATTGGTCTCATACCCTCATTGCTATCAATCATCCCAAGCTAACTCTGAGCCTAATTCTAAGCTTTGGATACTTCTCCAGCTTACAGAGCCACTTGCTGTTGGGTTGATGTAATCCTCCCTTTTCCCTGCGGTCATTTGATAAAGATGGTCCATCAGCTGAACATCTTCTCTCTTGTCTACAGTCTTTGTGTATCTTGGACCTTGATACAGGTCGAGTGGCTGAGTGAATCTAACCTCCCCATCCTAAAAGATCATCAGTTCCTTATTTAGATCTATTATTGCATAATTTTCAAAGGCCCAACCAATTCCCAACAATGCAGGATAAGGATCTTTATCCCCCATGATGTCGATGACCTCAATGTTCGTATATGTTTTTACTCCTACAATATAAACCTCAACTTCCTCCAGTCTGCCTATGGGCACAGTGCAGTACTAGTTCGCCATCCTAACATGGATTGGTGAGTAGGTTAAATTTGGTTTTCCTAATGCTTCCCAAGTTTTTCTTGGTAAAATATTGACATCGGATCCCAAATCAAGCATGGTGTCTTTAATTTGGTAACTAGCAAGTTGGGTGTTTACTCAAAACTCTTTTCTTGTTCTTATTTTATTTCTTTTCACCCTCTGTACATACTTCTGGTTTGCATCAGATGATTATCTTGATCCTGTGCTCTTTTGCACCATTCATTCCAGGTTTTGCTTTAGCTGCTCCAACATTGGTGCATTGTTAACAATATTCAGGAATAGATGGAACCATTCTTGAATGATAGTACTTGAATCGGTTTGGTTTCCATTGTTTTCCTGTGTTTTCTATAACTCAATACCTTTGTTTTCTCCTACTTGGGAAAATTTCTCTACTGCTTCTTGGAAAAATTGCTTCTGTATTTCCGGTTTGAACAGTGGTTTTGGGGATACAAGCTTGATCAATTTTATTGGGTCCACTATACATGCATCTTCCCCCATTCTCTTCCCTCCTCGTGTCACTGTTTCCACGTTCTGCATTGTCTGAGTCTCCATTATCCTAGGCTCTGCATTTACTATATTTGTTCCTCTTTGTCTAGTTCTTTCCTCCCATATTTTAATGAGCTCAGGGCAATCTCTGGCTGCGTGCGTGTTAAGCCGGCACTGGGAACACCAGGGTCTTCTAGGAAGTGGACATTCCCTCTCTACATTTCCTTCTTGGTCGCAGTTGTAACATCTTGCTGGAACTCTCCCCCCTGCTCGGCCTCCTCTCATGCCACCTCCTCTTCCTCGAGGAGTCTCATTCACTCGGTATGAAGGTTGGTCCAATCATTCCGCCAATGCATCCATAGCTCTACATTGCTATGTGCTGTGTGTTGTTGAGGCACAGAACTCACAACATGTTTTATTCAGAATGGTGGAATAATTTTTCAAAATAAGGCATATGCGAGGTGGATGACCCATGTTCTTGCATATTTCACAATATTCAATAGTGGTTGGATTTTTTTGCGTAGGGAACCCTGTGTATTGTTGGTGTGGTGGATATATTCCCTGGGTGTTTATCTGCACCACTCCTCCCATTGGTGGAGCCCCCTGTGCCCCTGCGGCTGATGTCCCCCCATTCTGACCTGTAACCAAGGACATTTGGTTACCACATGTCCTTCCATTAAACAGTGTGTGCACCTTACATTCGGTCTTGCTGGCCATATTGGTTGAATTTCCTTGAGTTTTTCTATCAAGCCCACTATTTGATGCTACAACCCCATTATAGAGGGGTCCTATACTGCTGCTTCTCCCTTAAACTCTTGAGGGTAACCCGGCATAGCTTCTATCTTCTTTGCTTGCTCCAGTGCGTCTTGTAATGTCTCGATCCTCTGTTGAGTTAATGGAGTTCTGGTCAAGGGTAGTAGAGATTTGATGAACCAATCCCTCTGATGGTTTGGATCAATTGGGTAGCTGAGTTTTCCAATCACGTCCTTGAATCTCCGCATCAAATCCCAAGAAGTCTCTCCTTCCCGCTGCTTGATTTCCCACATTTCTGACAGACCTTGCTGATCTGTTTGGGGCCGTTTGAACTCCTTAATGAATTCCCTCTTCATATCTGCCATCACTGGATTTTGATGAGATTTAGAACACTTCATAAACCAGCGTAGAGCTCTCTCCCTAAGGGTGGTTTTAAATTCTATCAACTTCCCCACATCCGGTGTCTGCCGTGACCTCCATATGGCTTCGCAGAGGTACCAGTGTTGTTCAAAATTGTTCTTACCCCTCCCAAAGAACTTTGGGTACCGGGTAAGTGATCTCACCATGTTCACTTGAGTAGGTGTTACTAAAATGAAGCCGTTGGTTCCTGGTTGTGAGATTGTACACTAGCAATTCTACTACCAGTGTGTATTACTACTAGAGACTAATATTGTGCAACTTACTTAATTCATGCAACTTAACAAAAATTTCACTTAGTGGTTGGTAAAGCACCAAGGGAAGGTTGGGACTAGAGCTAATTGAAATTTGGGGAATAGGAGTACCTTGAGATATGAATTCCGACCTTTATTGGAATAGTTGCTCCATTGCAATGTGCAACTCCACATCAGACATCTCCTCAGGGTGCGCGTCTGGATCTTCTCCGCCAGACTTCTTTCCTTTTTCCTTCTAGGCTAGGTTCCTACACACCTGCCAAACTTCTTTAGTGATCCCCTCTACATCCTGGGGACCCACCTAACTTTCCACTTCCTTCTTCATCTGAGGCGCCTCCTCTTTGTCCTTTCAACCACTTTCCTGTCTCTTCAACTCCTTTATCAACCTTTCTCACCACCTCTCTACAATCTACGCCCTCCGATGTGCTCATCGCTACCTTAGCCTACTAGAGGTTTGGACATCCATACTCCTACTCCCCTTTTTTCACTTTTCTTGTAGCATCTCTCCCCCAGTCCCTTCCCCCAGCACTAGAGTTTTATGCTTTCATCTCAGATTTTTGGAACCCCATTATTCCTTCATCTACCATCAAGGCTTTAATCCACAACGGAATTTCCTTCAGCAGTTTCCCTCGTAACCCAGATCTGAATATATCCTCTGCTCTCGAAAAGGATTGGCAGCACTCCACTGAAAACTCCACTATGTATCCGTCCAAGGTAGATTCCACCCAATAATCTACAGCTCGGGTCAACTCGGTATTTAACCGATGAGGGGCCACTAGATCTCTGTGCACCCACTTGTAATTGACCTTCCATGACTTTCCTTTGGTTACTTTGGTCTAGAGCCTTCGTAACCAGTTGTAGATTTCTTCTGGGAACTTTCCCCAAAAGATCTCATAAACTTTGCTGGTGGATTCAGAAAATAGAACCAAATCTTTTACTGTTTTCTCCCTCTCTTGTCTTAGCTCGGCTTGCTGAGTGATGAATTGATCTAGGTGGTTATTCCACCAACTTTGTATTTCTCTTTCGAATATTCAAGATACCATGATTTAGCTCCCAAATGAAATTTTTGGTCCCAACAACAGAACCATTTGTTGGAGAGGAAAAAGGTCTCTTAAGCAAGACCCAGGTTCGGCTTAGAGGCCAACAATGATTTCTGCTGTAGTCTAGTACCATGCCAGCGTTTTCACCCTGCTCTGAGGAACAGAGAGTCTCACCCGAGGCATGTCACGACCTTACTAAGGTTGGGAGAAGATTGATATCGATATTGCAGATGAAATATATATATAAACCAGAACTATATTAGAGCTTAAGAAAACGTAACACTAACTAGATGATATTCTTCGTAAGCGCATTCAGAAAGATAGTCCATAAAAATTTTAAAATAATGCCATAAAAATCAAACAGGAATACAACATATATTGGGAACTTCAATCTCTAATCATATTATAGTTCGACTATCAGCAACAAACCATTACAATGCTCCTTAACATGAGCTTTAACCAAACAGATTACAAAGAAGTCCTATCCAGTGAATTGGATTACAGAGATACAGAGAGATAGAGAATGGAACAACATGAACAGAGCTCTCCTATGGCTCATTTTCTCTCACTCCTCCTGTGCCAACCTCCTTCTCTGCTTGGTCAGCTACCTATTTTTTCTGCTGCGAGCACAACTAAAAATTCTTCCTTTCTTCTCACTCGACTGTCTTCTACTTCTCTCTGTTCATCGGGAGTTCTACTGCTTGTCTCCTGCCACATTCTTCTACCATCTGTGCTTTCTCTCGCAACAACCGTGCCACCTTTTCTTCATTCCTTCGTAACCTTGAAAGCTCCCTGCCTACCGTGGTTACATCCCTCCACATACCATCTGCAACTAAAAACTGTTTGATTTAAAAACAAGGGCCCCAACAAGAATCACTTCTACAAAAATTCTTGCCGAAATTTAAAACATGATCACCAATTGCAAACACATGAAGAAAGATCGATCGCACATAACACAGATTTTTTACCAGGAAAGCATAAAGCTAAAAACCCCACTATCATATATTATGTATATATCATGGATAATGAAGAAAACTCATACAAAATATAATCTAATAGCTCTCAGTACAATATAAAATCATCTCACACTGTCATACAAGAATTGGAAAATACATGAGCCAATTCACTGCCTCCTCACAACCTGTCTCCACTGTGCAATCCCTGCTGATAAAAATCCCTGAATGAATGAGATCCTGCTTGCCTTGACTGTGCAATCCTCATTGGAATCTCCAATGTGTGTGTGGTTGCATGAGTGCACCCACTAATGTCACAACTGGTAGTCAAACTGTCCCTTTCACCTATCTCTCAACTGGGTCTCCACTGGATCTGACATGCATGTAGTTAATAGTATTAAATCTTTAGTTGCATGTGAGACCAATGATTGTGAATTAATTAAATAATTAATTCACTAATCTCTCACTAGTGTATGTTCAGTTACAACTAGAACAACTGAGTTTAACTCACTTAACTGAGTTAAACTACTTTACAACTCACATAACTACACATCCAACTCTGTTACAACTTTGAATCACTCAGTTACAACTAATTCCACTTGCATGTCCCACCAACCAACCTTTGAACTCGAAATTCTTTCAGCTAACTGGTTTGCCACTTCAGTTAACTTATTCCAAGTGCTCCATGAGAATAGATTAATATTTTTTGTCCAACTATTATTAAGGGATAATAATAGTCAACATGCATCTATAAATAGACATGAGATCTATAAATAGACTTCACACATACATCTAAGAATAGAATATCACATATAAATAGAATTTTCTTAGCATCTATAAATAGACATCATCTATAAAGAGAATTTTCTCATGCATTCTAAAAATAGAATTCCACCTAAAAATAGCCTGAGGCTCCATCCTAGTGTAGGTGCTTAATTTTCACTAGGATCATGATCTTGTTGAATCTCAACACTCCCTCTCAAAAAGAAAGGGATTATCCTTCACCCCAATCTTGTCTCTATGATATTTGAATTTGCTCCTGGTGAGTGCCTTCGTCAGAATATATGCATCCTGATCTTCTATAGGAATGTACTGAAGCAACATGATCTTTTGCTACACACAATCTCTGATACGATGATATCAGATATCTATATGCTTAGATTTATCATGAAACACATGATTAATATAGAGTTTAATGCAACTCTAATTATCACAATGAATCAATGTAGGATATATATGAGAAACAAACAAACCAACCAAGATCTTTCTCATCCAAATAGCCTCACATGCAGCTTGACTTGATGCCATGTATTTTGCTTCAGCTTAACTGAGTACCACAGATCTTTGTTTCCTGTTGTACCCAAAAGCATATGTAGATATGATACTGAAGATCCCCCCTGTTGGTTTGCCTACCCAATCTGCATTTGTGAAGCCATGCAACTTCACCTCATCTGTCTGTTTATACCACAAGCCATACTCAAATGTGCCCCTTAGGTATCTCAGGACATGCTTTTTTTCCTTCCAAAAGAGCTTGGTAGGCTTAACCATCGCTTGAATAAGTTGGTTCACCGCATAGCATATGTCTGGTCTTGTATTCACTAAATACATTACCGAACCCACTAACTATTGATAGACAGTAGAATCTACTACCTCTCCAGATGTAGCGTCCTCTTTCCACCAGTTTCCTGGAAGAGGAGTATCCATGAGTGTATCAGCTGCTGATCACCAGTTAGTATTAAATCATCAAGATAAAGAACAATGATTAAAATATTACTCTCCACCACAATTCGGTATAGGTTTGCATCCACCTCACTCTTGGTGAAGCCAAGTCCGGTGAAATAGCTGTCGATCCGAGTGTACCAATCACGAGGTGCTTGCTTCAGCCCATACATCACTCTTTTGAGTCTGTACACATGCGACTCACTGCCGAAGATCTCAAATCCTTCAGGTTGCTCAATGTAAAATTATTCCTCAATGATCCCATTGAGAAACACAATCTTCACATCCATCTGATGAATGTGCCAACCCATCTATGCTGAGAGAGAAAGGATGGTCCTTATGGAAGAATACCGTGCGACGTGTTATCACCCTAAATTTTTTTCTAAACTTTGGAAATTTTACCTTGTTTCTAGTGATGGTATTATAATAGGTTTTGAGTCATCTCATCTCAATTGTGTCATTCTCATTTCCAAATAAAATTTGACCACCTCATTCCATGGTTCAAAGTCTCATTTTCTGTTTAGAAGCCATATTTTAAAACCCTTGTTCTAGTCATGGTGTTAAAGGGTCTCTAGGTCATTTTATGTTTTATAGGGTCTAAGTCATGGGTTAGAAGTCTCATTCCATCATCAAATAATGTTTACAAACCTTGTTTTACTCTTTAGAGGTCTCATACCACGTTTTGAAAACCATATTTTTAGTCTTTTTAAAAAAAATTATGAATAAGTCACGAAACCATGTTTTCGTAGTGCGATCAGTGTAAAATACTGCTTTTTAACTATTAGCCACCTGTAAAATTTGATTATATCAAAAGGTGGCTAAATATGTTTTGAGCCTTCAAGGAACAAATTCTATTACTAAAAATTGTTGGCTCCTGAAGACTCTTGAAGGCCTCCTGCCTCTGTCCATATCCTATACTTTTGTTTAAATCCCAAAAAGACTCTGAAATCCTGCTGATTTCCAAGGCCAAATGTTGCTGCAAACACCATTTTTTCCTTTCCCTTCTTCCCAAACTAACCTCATCTTTCTATCCCCTATTTTCCCACAAAAATCCCTCATTTTCACATTTCCACCTTTTTCCCCTCATCAAAATCCCCTTTATAAGGTTCTAAGACCCCTTCTTAGCCTTATCAGAATCCCCAAATTCCTTTGAAAATCCTCGAAAAGCATTAAAATGCATATTTTCTATGTATTGGGCTTAAGCCCCCTTGGGCTAAGTCCCTAGCCATTCCACCCATACACCCTGGCGCCGTGACCACGCGCCGAGCAGTCAGGTGCTTATTTTGGTTTAAATAAATATTTCGCAAAACATTAAAAAACCTTTGAAAATTTATTCAAACCGTTGAAATATCATTTTATTAATTTTTTTTCCCGTGAAATTTTTGGAGCAATCTACACCATCGATCTGATCCATAGATCCGATGGTATGGAGTGCACCTCCCTGTGGACTCCCCCATCCATGCGTCGTTTTCCCAAAACCGCGTGGTTTTTATCGCACCACTCTTCGGCGGAGGGCGGTTTTTGCCTGAGGGCCAGTGATTCCATACGCTGCTTGACACGCGTCCTAAGCACTGTTCCGGAAACCACCATCCACCGCGTATTAAAGTCATCCATCGCGCGTTATCATTCGGACCTGGACGCCTAGCAATATCACTGTGGACCATTCAATTTGGGCCCACTGATCCAACAGTGATCGCTCGCTGAAGTTGCTTGATGGTTAACGAAGGTGCGCGCACGATAACCGGGCCATCGTACAACGACAAATCAATCTCCACTGTCGATCTGATCTGTAGATCGACGACCCACAATTCACCGCCTGATCTTTCCGTTTGACTTTCCATTGCCCAATCCCGACCATCGATCTCTGCGCGATCGACGACTCAGATTCATCCTTCTCCTCTGACTGCCTCGTTCAATCTCGACCGTCGATATCTGCACGATCGACGGCTCAGATTTAATCCTCCTTTCACCCATTCCACGATCGCTCCCGATCAATCCTGACCGTTGGATGATGCCATCCAATGGCTCTGATCTCCTCGCACACCCTCCGATGCAGTTAACCTATATACGCAGGTTTTATAATAGTTTTCGTGTTTTTCAGGGTTTTAAATCATTTTTTCGTTATTTCCAAAGAAGATTCAGAGACGAAGGGTGACGACTCTCCCATCTTCGATTCATCAAAGGAAATCATCCACAGGGTGGAAATGCACGTTTCATCAATGTTTTCTCAGGCATGGATGCCTTATAAACCCTGCACACCAGCAAAAACACCATGAAAGGGGCACAGTCAAAGAGTATCAGTGCCGAAGACCAAAATGTATCAGAACAGAGGATTAGAGACAATTTTACGGGAATTACGGCTAAGACGGTTATCAAAAGCCTAATCCCCGCTTTAAAACACAGTTTAAAGAATATTTTAAGGGTTTTATCGACAGGAGCGCTTACACCACCGCAATTGAGGCAAATTGATTCCTCTAGTTACTGAAATGCCACCTGTGCCTCAAAGTATTCAATCAGAGGCCGAATTCATTGATCAGGATTAGATATTTGTCTCAAACGCAGCCGAAGAGTTACTCCTGTGGGGACTTCAACGCAAAGAATGGCTATAGAGTTACTTCGATGCCAAAACAGAGGCTAATTGAACCTTCTCCAGCTTCTAAAGGCACCTACAGCCTCACAGAAAATCAAAGGCCGCCGAACAATTAATACTAATCGAGGATCTTATCTCTAAGTTGTCGGCAAAACTATTATAAAGGTTAAAGAATAGTTCGGAAGCAGATCTTTTAAATCATCAGGCCTTGAAAGACACAAACAGAGTTATGAAGCAGAGTTATAAACGATTACATTCCCACCGTATGCCTTTCCTGGTTCCCTAAGGCCAGGAATTGCATTGATTACATAATTAAGGATACTTGACCCCTGGGAAATCCTCCCACCTCTTCATTCTTCTATAAATAATACTGTAGAAGATGAGAAAATGTTGGTCTCTGGAAATTTGAATGCATGTAATAGTTATTCTGAAGCTACTGATGCCCTGTTTGCAAGTTAAAGATACACAAGCTGATATGACAAGTTTGAAGTTGTAGAGACCCACCGGGCTTGCTGATTGTAACTGGTTTGAACATCAAATACAAGCTACTGATTTATGGGATCCTGATTTGTGTCAATGGTGATGTGTTCCTCACTGTCAATTTTTATTTTTCTTAATGTTTTCATTCTGTTCATTTTCTCTGATAAAGAGCAGCAAACATAGAGCTAGGATTTACTTTCTACAGTACCCTACTCTCACTAAAAACTTTATTGTCTATGTTTTCTTCATTTGAACGTTCTCTGTGAAGAGTACATCAATGCAAGCTGGTTTAAAGGCACTTGTCTGATCTAAATTTCTCTTTGTCACTATTATCCATGTTTTCCTTATTGAACATGCTGAAGCAATATAGTTTAAAAGCACTTGTTTGATCTTAAGCTGTTCAACTGTCTTTTAATGTTTTCTTACTAAAAGTATTTCCAAGCAGGCTAGTTTAAAGGTACTAACCTGATCTCAGTATACTTTTATGTTTTCCTTATTGAATATGCTGAAAGCAGGGTAGTTTAAAGGCACTTACCTGATCTTAAGATTTTCAATTGTTTTTTAATGTTTTCTAACTGAAAGAAATTCAAAGCAAGCTAGTTTAAAGGTATTAACCTGATCTCAAAAAACTCTCATGTTTTTCTTTAAGTACATGCTGAAGCAATATAGTTTAAAAGAACTTACTTGATCTCAGGCTGTTTTACTATATCTTCATTTGTTTTTTCTTCATTTTCTATCTGTTTCATTCCATAAAATCACCTTAAGAGATCCTTTGACATAAGTGACTTGCCCCATGGATCATGCTTGAACCTTGCTGTCCAATTAAAAATCCTCCTATGACTCCATAGCCCAATGGGTTAAAACTGTCTTTGCCTTTTCTGTCAGCCAAATCATTCCTTCATCTGCAAACACCTTCACCCCTCATTTTGAAACTACCTTCACTTTCATCATGTCCTTGCCCAACCAAAACAAACAAAAAAAAACCCAAGCTCTTCATAACTAGCCTAACATCATAATTTCAGCTATTAAAGATCACATCTTTAAACTCAGTCATAGAGAGACCCCTCTCTGGATTCAGGAGGGCTAGATCCTAGAATCCCAAAGTTGGTTGAAACGATGTTGTTTATATAATTGGACTCTGCCAATCTTGCCAATAAATTACAGATTCGTAACATTTTTGGCGACTCCACTGGGGACAAAACCCAGGATCATCTTCATTTAAGGATAACCATAGAAAATAAGGGATTTCGGTTCAAGAATAATCACTATATCAAACCAGCTGAGCCACTAGCTACTAACATTTATGGTGACTCTGCTAGGGACAACTTCCCTTAAAAAATTCATAAAACTTGTGAGTAAAAAGCAGCCTTTTCAAGCACTGCAAAAGAATGGTCATCATGATAAAACTTGTTTGAATCAGTAATAAAATAGGGAAACCCTAGGATTTTCCTAAGACTTTATCCAACCTTGAAAAATAAGCTGGCTTAGCCATAAGAGTAGGATTTCTTTGTCTCATAACCGTGGCTAAGTTTTGAAACAGAGTTAGGATATTCTTAAAAACCACTCAATTGAAAAAGAACTCAGAAAACCTAAAAATATTTCATATTGGTAGTAAAACACTTACTCTTACTTTTCACTGACCTCTGATGTGTTTTACCCCATACTCTTAGGCAGAGTCTGGAAAGGGCCAGTTAGCCTCCAGATCTCATCCTCTTTCAGAGGTGACATATCTGGTAAATGCCCTCCCAGTCAATCTCTGGTTAGAGTTTGTTGTGTTCCAGGATATCCTTGAAAAGGGATATTTCACAAGCATGGTGGTGGACCATAAAACCTTTTACCTCTAAAAAGAGCTAAAAACTTCCACTTGGCGACTCCAAAATCCTAAACAGACCTTAAGAATCCACTGGGAAGAACCATGATCATCATAATATTATTCAAACTCAGTTAGAGGAATGTAGGATTCAAATTTAGGTAAACAGGTTGGTTAACCATTCAAAGACTGTCATATCTGGTTGAACTTTTCTTGTTTATTTGGGTCTTAAAAACACAGCATAGTGGCTCCTAGAAAGATTCACACTAGAGCCTACCCTGACCCAGACCCACGTAAAGTAGTTGATAACCCAGAAAGTATCCTCAGGAAGTCTCCTGAGATTAAATTATCAACTTTTTTTAGATCACCCTTGAGAGCTAATTCAGTCCCTGAAAATCTTTCAACTCTACAACAATCACAAGCTGACTTAGTAAATCCATTTAGAACTAGGTCTCTTGGTGATTTAGATCAGTTAGATTCTGAGTCTTCACTATCATCCCCGGAAACAAGTGAACATCTTGGTAGCAGAGAGACAACACCTCCTGATTTTCATTTTCTTCACAACTTAGGTGCCCCTCATCCAAGATCAACTCAGCAGTCTATTCCTGGTCCATCCACTTATGCTCACCCTACATCCACTGTTCAAACCACTCCACTTCAGCCCACTGTCCCTCTCGTAAATCCACCTCCACCTCCTGCCATGGCCGCATGGTATGCTCCCCTAGTCCTTCCTATACCACTAGTCAATCTTCCACAGGACTATTAGTCCAAAATTCCATTATATGATGCTAACAATGCTACATCTGCATCACAACATGTGGATAAGATGAATGAATACTTTGACAGAAATGAAATTGATGATGATTCGGTCAAACTTAGGTTATTTTCTCAGAGCTTAGGGGGAGAAGTGAGGAAGTGGTTCAAAGGTTTAACCCCCCATAGTATCCGTGATCTACAAGCCTTCCATCAAACATTCTTAAACAAATGGGAAGTAAATAAAAACCCTCTCCAAGTCCTTTCTGACTATAAGAATATACATAGAGACACTGGAGAAAGTGTGCAATCTTATTGCACTAGATTCAATAGTGTGTATAATGCACTTTCCCCAGAACTAAAACCTCCACAAGGCTAAGCTTTAAACAATTTTCCTGAAGGGTTTGATCCTGAGATGGCTTATCAGCTGAGGGAGAGAGATTTTGTAACTCTTGAAGATATGCAAAAGGGTGCTCTTTCTGTGGAAGTCAACCTAATGGAGAAGAGAGCAAGAATGAAAACTGAAAAGAGAGTGTCCTTTAGAGAGGAAAATGCCCCTTCTACTTCCAACTCAAAGATGGAAAGAATGATGGAGGAGATGATGAAGAAAATGAGCATCCTTGAGAAAGCACAAGCAAGTCAAAACCAAACTACTCCTCAAAACAAGAACCAGAATCAGAATTTTAGAAGGAACCAACCTCCAAACAAACCTAGGGAAGATGATCAACATATCACTCCTCCCGTTCATCAAAACTATATAAGTGAGGTTGAAGAAACAAAGGAGGTAACAGAGGAAGATGATATCAACATGTTGGGAGTGGATAATGATGACTTTGAGATTCATTTTGATAGGGAACAAGGTTTTCACACCCCTTATGATGACAGCAAAGATGATAATGCAAGTTATTTTCAGGACATGGAAAATGTCGTCATAGAGCCTCAAAAAGAATATGACCTTAGAAGCAAAACTAGTCAACAAACTCCCAACACCAAAACCTCTGACAAATCTTCACAAAAAAGCACTATAACCAAGCCTAAAATTGTCAAAAAAAAGGGTAAAACAATAGCTGTGAATTCTGATAGAGATAGAGAGAAAGGCACTCAAAACAAATAAAAGAAGAGTGCGGACATTAGTACTACCACTTCAACGAGTACTCCTATTAAGACCATTTTTTCAAAAAAGAGTAGAACAAATCAGCAAGTTGATGTTGCTGATAGACTGGGAGCTAGTAAGGCTGAGACAAGTTCATCAAAGAACCATATTATTTTCAGCCTAGAGCAGGAAATTTCAAAGATCAAATTCTCTGTTCCCCTGACTGAGTTAGCTACCCAGAATGTATATAGGACCCAAATTTTGAAGGCTTTAAATATTGAGGATAATAATGACTCAGTCAATCTTAATGATGACCAGCCAGAGCTTATTTTTGGTCCTAAGATTGAAGGTATATATCAAGAGGGACCTGTACCTCCCTTTTATGTGAGTTTCAATGTTCATGACAAGATCCTGCATAATGTTATGCATGACTCTAGAGCCTCGCACAACCTTATGCCAAAGGTGATAATGGAAAGGCTAGGATTAGAAATAACCAGACCTTACAAGGATTTATATTCTTTTGATTGAAACAGAGTAAAGTGCCTTGGCCTGATCAAATATCTTTGTGTAACTTTGAGCCAAATCCCAGCCAAGTGCATGGTAATGGATGTTGTGGTGGCTGATGTGCCTCCTAAATATGGCATGTTGTTTTCAAGATCATGGGGTGCCAAACTGCAATGTACCATACAAATGGATGGGACATATGCCACTAACCCTGTTTTTAGCCAGCTCAGAAGACTGTACAGAGAGTCACACATGAAATTCATGGTTAGTAGCCCAGAAAATCTTGAGAATTCTCCCATTTATTCTGTCCATACTGACATGGATTCGTTTATCTTTTGCAATAATGAATCCACAAAACAGTCAGAGTCAAAACATAGTGACTCAGATAAACAGTTAGAGATCCCAAATCTAGAAATAAATGCAGTCCTAGATATGGAAGAAAACGAGAGAGAAATTTTGGAACAGTGCGTTGAAACAATGGACCAGAATGAACAAAGCCAAGATGGAAAACAAAAGACTGCCCCTCATGATCAGCTCCATGAAAAATCTGAGGAGGTGAAACAAGTACAACTAAGTGCCGAGATTTCACAGCAACCCTTGAGCACGTTGGTTGAAGGGGACAATAACAAAGATGAAACCGAAAATAGTCCTCTATGGAGTATGTATTTTGATGGGTCATGCACTAAGAGCAATGTTGGGGCAGGTTTCTGGATTACTAACACTGAAAACAACCACATAGAAAACATTTCCTACAAATTAAACTTTCAATGTTCCAATAACATAGCAGAATATGAATCCCTTCTCTTAGGCTTACATCTGTTAAAAAAGTTAGGAGCCAAAAGAATTAATGTGTATGGGGATTCAGAAATAGTCATCAAACAAGTCAATGGGGAATATAACGCAAATAATCCCAGGCTTAGAGCTTATCGAAACGATGTCATAGAACTTTTAAAAACTTTTGAGGAGTCCAAATTGATTTTCGTTCCAAGAAAAAGAAATATTGCCGCACGTAATTTAGCTTTTGCGGCTAGAACATGCTTAACGCCAGTTGGAACCAAAGACTGTACAACTCAAATTAAGTTTAGACCAACGGTGCTATATAATGAAAAATATTGGCAGGTCTTTGAAGGTGAAAAACAGATAGAGGATTTTCTGCTGGGAAGGAATGAATTTGAGTCATCTGATTTGGATTCTAAATCTAATGAAAATCGCCTAAACAAGAAGCCCCCTGAAAAAGAAAAACCATCTGGTCCCATTGAAATCAACATGTTAAATAAAGGACTTTACACTCATACTGAAGAATACAAGGACATAGAAAACGAAGACATTGAGGTATTGTCATGAAAGGAAAAGAATATACCTAGGGAGGCTAGCACCATTAGAAGACCTCTTTTATTTTAACGATGTAGCAAAGAAGCCCATCGTATAATACACAGAGTCTGAGGTCGAGGAATGCAACATAGGCACCGAGGATCAACCTAAAATGATCAAATTAGCTAAGTCCTTGCCACCAGATATGAAAAGGAAATACGTTGACCTGTTTAAAGAGTTTGTCGATGTGTTTTCCTGGAGCTATGAAGACTTGAAAGCCTACGATACAGAAATCATCCAGCACAAGATCCCTTTGAAGGAAAACCAAAAACCCTTTAAGAAAAAACTGCATAGAATTAATCCAATACAACTGCCTCTAGTAGAACGTGAAATCAAGAAAATGTATGAGGCAGGAATCATTATGCCTGTGAGGTTTTTAGATTGGGTTTCTGTAAGGAAAAAGATAGGAGAAATCAAATTGTGCATTGATTTCAGAAACCTTAACAGGGGCTCCCTAAAAGACAATTACGCTTTACCCAAAATGGAACACATTCTACAAAGGGTAGTTGGTTCAAAGAGGATTTCTTTGTTAGATGGTTTTTCAGGGTATAACCAGGTTTTAGTACTCCCAGAAGACCAACTCAAGACAACTTTCACCACTCCTTGGGGCACTTTCATGTATGTGAAAATGCCTTTTGGATTAATGAATGCTGGGGCCACTTTCCAAAGGGCCATGGACATTTCATTTTTAGAGGAGATAGGGCACTTCATTGTGATCTACCTTGATAACATAACAGTTTATTCCAAATCTGATGAAGAGCATCTAAAACATTTAAGAAAGGTCCTTGAAAAGTGCAGAAGGTTTGGGTTATCTTTAAATCCAAAAAAGGCAGTGTTTGGCCTTCAGGAAGGTAAACTCCTTGGCCATATCATATCAGAATAAGGGATTAAAATAGATCCAAATAGAGTTGAGGGAATACTACAAATTAGCCAACCAAGGAAAATAAAAGAATTGCAGTCCTTTATTGGAAAGATTAACTTCTTGAGGAGGTTTATTCCTAACTTAGCAGAGCTCCTTAGAAACATGACTAATATGCTCAAGAAAGAAGTAGGAGTGAAGTGGATTGTAGAAACCAAAAAATCCTTTGAATTGGTAAAACATGCACTCACCCAGGTGCCAGTCCTAATCAGCCCAGACTTTTCAAAAGAGTTCCTTATTTTCTCCTTTGCCTCAGAGCATACTGTGGTTGCAGTCCTGTTGCAGAAAAACCCAGAGGGACAGGAACAACCCATTGCTTTTTTCAGCAAGGCTTTAAGGGATGCACCCTTGAAATATAACATAATGGAAAAATAGGCCTATGCTTTGGTAAAGGCCTTAAAGGACTTCAGGGTGTATATTCTACATTCCCACATCATTGCCTATGTACCTAATATAGTGGTAAAAGACATCTTGTCACAAGACCCAGATGGAAATAGAGGTAAATGGATTGCTGCTATATTAGAGTATGATTTGGAAATCAGACCAACCAAACTTATTAAAGGTCAGGGCTTAGCTCAATTAATGGCTGAATCTAATATATAAGCCCTTGACATTAACATGGTAGATGCCTTGGATGAACAAGAAGAATTACCTGCTCCCACTGTTGAAGAGCAGTTTCAAAACTCACCTTGGTACGCTGATATCTTGTATGTACTTACAAATCTTAATGCTCCTCCTGATTTATCAAAAAAAAATGCAAGGTTTTTAAAGTTGAAAGCTAGGAACTACTACGTTTTAAATGAATTTTTATATTGGAAAAATGCTGATGGTTTATTGCTTAAATGTTTGCTTGAAGTTGATGCAGAAAGGATCAAATATGAATTCCATGAAGGAGAGTGCGGAGGCCATCTTTACCGGAAAACCACAGCTATTTTTCAGGATGTCCATAAAATGATAGTTGCCTATCACAAATGCCAAATTTTTTAAGGCAAAAGAAAACTTCTTCCTTTACCATTACAACCTATCACTGTTGAAGCTCCTTTTCAACAGTGGGGCATAGATTTTATAAGGGAAAGCCATCTTGCTTCATCTGCCCAACACAAATGGATTCTCACAGCCACTAACTTCTTCACAAAATGGATTGAAGCCATCCCTTCTAGGAATGCCACAGATTCTGTCATTATAAAATTCCTGGAAGACCATATCTTATCTAGATTCGGATGCCCTAAGAAGATTATTACTGATAATGCTGCTGATTTTTGTTCTAAAAAGATGATTGAGTTTTGTCACAGGTATCAGATTAAAATTGGTCATTCTACTACTTACTACCCTCAAGGTAATGGTCTAGCAGAATCATCAAATAAAATTTTGGTGACCATCATCAAGAAGCTGCTTGAAGAGAACAAAAAATCATGGCATAAAAAGTTGGTGCATGCTCTGTGGGCAGACAGATTGACCATAAAGAAGTCCATTGGAATGTCCCCTTACTAGCTTTTTTATGGAGCAGATGTAGTGTTTCCTACCGGCCTAGGTGTACCAGTAATAAAATTAATCCAAGAAATACAGTCAGAAGAAGACAACATGATTAGGAGAATCAGTCAGACAATACATCTTCAACAAACTAGGGAAGAGGTTTACCATAGGGCTCAGAAGGTGCAAGAAAACATAAATAAGTTGTTTGACAAAAGAACAAAGGCTTGTGTCTTCAACACTGGAGATAAGGTACTCAAATGGGATTCCAAAAGAGAAGATAAGGGTAAACATGGTGAATTTGACAGTTTGTGGCAAGGTCCTTACATCATCCAGTCCATCGTTGGTCCTAATGCCTTTTTTCTACAAGAGTTGGATGGCACAGATCTGTTTGGGGGTCCTGTCAATGGCAGGGTCCTTAAGCATTACTACTGCTGAGTTTGATTTTAAAGCTTTCATTTCCATTATAAATACCATTTGCTTTGTTCAGTCTCATAAAAGAAAAATTACAAAAACAATAAAAAGAAAAGAAAAGAGGACAAATTGTGAAAACAAGAAAGGTACAACCCCATACCAAAAAGAGAAACAAATCTGAAAGTGTGCAAGCTCAAATGCCACTCCTAAAGAACACACTTCTAGTTAGTCAAAATACCTAATCTTGACTAATTAGCTTTAAATTTTCTGCTAATAGGATAGTGAATTCGATTTGCCAAACTATCTATTCTTGGCTTATCAGTAGTTAGATTAGGATAGAAATGAAAGGTTCAAACATGTTCAAAACCTAAACCTCAGTTTCCAAAGAGAGATGACTCAAATATGTTTTATTTTATGAGTCAAAAAGATGTAAAATCTGGTTCTAATCAGCTCAAAATCTGAACCAGAGAAAAAGGAAAGACAACTCAATAAGAGTCAAATCAGAGCTATAGAAAAGAGGAAGGAAATGTTTTCAATTTTCAGACCTTAAGCCTTCCATTTTTTATTTAATTTTTTCAAAATAAATGTCTGTGCATCTTGTCTTTATGCCATAGATTACAGCAAGTCAAAAAACTTAATCTTGACTTGGATGTTGTTTAAATTTTTGTTTTAGAATTTAGAGAATAAGATCTGTTAGACAGTTTAATCCTAACAGATTAGTAGATTAGGTAGAGAATCATATGGGCTCAACTGTTTAATCTGAGTCCATGGAGAAATAAGGAGTAGAAGTAGATTAGATTTCCTGCTTTCAAAAGAATAAAATGTTGTGAAAAGAATTTTCCAATCCAAGTTCACTCTAAAGAAGAAAAAATGTTAGATCAGTAGGATTGGGTAGGTAGAAAGTTGTATTGATGAAGGTCCATTGCTTTTATGACTGCTAACACATTTTCAGAGAAAATCATCCCAGCACAGGAAGAGCAGCCCAATGGATTAGGAAATTGATCAGCCTCCCAGAGAACATCAAAGGATCAGGCATAGGTCAACCTCCCAGAGAATGCAAGTCTGAATTTCTTGATGCCTTCAAGAAGGCACCATCCCCAAGTGGAGTCACTGTTAGCCACCTGTAAAATTTGATTATATCAAAAGGTGGCTAAATCTGTTTTAAGCCTTCAAGGAACAAATTCTATTGCTAAAAATTGTTGGCTCCTGAAGACTCTTGAAGGCCTCCTGCCTCTGTCCAGATCCTATACTTTTGTTTACATCCCAAAAAGACTCTGAAATCCTGCTGATTTCCAAGGCCAAATGTTGTTGCAAACACCATTTTTTCCTTTCCCTTCTTCCCAAACTAACCTCATCTTTCTATCCCCCTATTTTCCCACAAAAATCCCTCATTTTCACAATTCCGCCTTTTTCCCCTCATCAAAATCCCCTTGATAAGGTTCTAAGACCCCTTCTTAGCCTTATCGGAATCCCCAAATTCCTTTGAAAATACTCGAAAAGCATTAAAATGTATATTTTCTATGTATTGGGCTTAAGCCCCCTTGGGCTAAGTCCCTAGCTATTCCACCCATACACCTTGGCACCGTGACCACACGCCGAGCAGTCGGGTGCTTATTTTGGTTTAAATAAATATTTCGCAAAACATTAAAAAACCTTTGAAAATTTATTCAAACCGTCGAACTCAGTCATAGAGAGATCCCTCTCTGGATTCAGGAGGGCTAGATCCTAGAATCCAAAATTTGGTTGAAATGATGTTGTTTCTGTAATTGGACTCTGCCAATATTGCCAATAAATTATAGATTCCTAACATTCACTATGAAAATGCTTCTATTTTCGTAGCGTGCTACGAAACCACTGAAGCAGCCTTTTTTTTCATCAAAAACCCTGTTTTTCTGCTTTTAGTAGTATTTTTCAAGAAGGTTTCCTGAGCAACTGAAAACTAATTTTGGAAAAAAAAAAGAGGTTTTTCTTCCTAACATACCTAAATATAGAAACCTCTTTCCGTTTTTTCAAATTCATTATGAGGTGGGAGAAATTGATGGTTTAACTTCCGTTACGAAACTATTGAAAGTCATTCAGAGAAAGACTTTGTTTTCTGGTTTTAGTAGTCTTTTTCAAGAACATTTTCTGGCCACATGAAAAATTATTTTGGAATTAGGAAGGATTTTTATGTTCAAAAAATCTCCAGCTACAATAATCTATCTCAGTTTCTTCATAAGTGTTACCAGTTTGGAGATACAGGGCTTTCTTTGAAGCCATATTTTCATAAATCAGAATTTTCTAGTTTACAGCTAATGTTCAAAGACAGTTTCTGGCCAGTAGGAGAGGTATTACAAAAAACCAAGAGAGGTTTTTTTTCAGCACCGAGTTGAATCAAAAAACGTCCTTCCGTTTTTCAAAATACATTTTTTATGAGGAGATAAAAGCTCTATCCCAACACCTATTTTTCAGCTAAAACAGAGCAGTAAAATTATATTTCCTAATACAGTTTTGGTTATGGAGAAAGATTTGAATTTTTGAAAGCAGTTCAGAGATAATTTATGTTGATAATTAAAGCTTGAAAACATCATAGAATAAAGGGTAAAATTTGAAAGGATAAAAGGACTGTGGGAGCTTGAGAAAAATCCAAATCCTGAATTGATTGACAATCAAGCTCAGTTTTTCATCTGGACCCTACCTACAATCAAGGAAGCCAAGTTCATCAGGATGGTTAAATGAGGGCTAATAAAAGAAGGCTCAAGAGGAGAATTGAAGATTTAGAGATACAGTTAAATCAATTTGGAGATGAACTACAGCCTAAACAATAAGTTTCATCTTTGAAATAAACTTTGAAGGCTATATAGTAATGCTCCATTTTTGAAACTGCTCAAGGTTGATGGTTATTGTTATAAGAATGGATATACGCCTGAAGAATAAGTTTTAAAGGTTTCTGACTTGAAAATTTGAGTAAAAAACTGAGAAATATGAATACTCGGCAGTTTTGTAGCGCGTTACGAAACTGCTGAAGCAGACTCAGCAGTTTTGTAGCGCGCTACGAAACTGCTGTAGGATGAAGTTTTGTGAATTTTTGTAAATTTCAAAGAAGAAATGGTTCAATTTTAAAGCCTTGATGCTAATGGGAGATATATATTTAATATCAATGAATATTCAAAGGGTTTTGTCACATTTAATTAGAGTCTAAAGCATGTTTTTCAAAAGAAAGGTCTGCGCTACGAAAACACAGACAGTTTTGTAGCGCAGCATTATGACAGTTTCCACATCATTTTTGAAAAGTTGACATATACACAGATGGAAGGTCAAATATCTATGAAGAATTTAAGACATTTGGCACGTGTTTTGAGTTCAAATTATGCAGCAAATGGTTCGAATTGGTATTAATGAAGTGTTGGGAAAAATACTGAGAGAGGGGGGGGGGGTGAATCAGTATTTAGTGCAGACAATCAAACTTTTACTTTTTCCTTTCTAAAAACCCATACGCTACTTTGATGAAGGAAACTAGCGTATATACGCGGATATCCTTTATGTAACTCGCGTATGCCCAGAGATCTAATTATGTGTTTGAATCTTAACTCAGATCATTGCATTATTCATTCATCAGATATTTCAGAAATAGTAAACAGGTGTAGACAGAACAGAATAATCTTCACACATATACAACACACATGAACACTAGGATTTTTAGGTGGAAACCCAATTCGGGATAAAACCACCGCTGCCGTTGTTTCAACCTTCAAAATTAAGAAAAATTCTTACAATCATGTACTAGTGCAGACTCAAACCAACACGTAGGCACCCACCTGCAGAAGGCTACAACCTTCTCTTGTTTACCAGCCTCTCCTGGAAGGGAGCTACAACCCCCTACACTCGTTTACCAGCCTCTCCTGGAAGGGAGCTACAACCCCCTGCACTTGTTTACCAGCCTCTCCTGGAAGGGAGCTACTACCCCCTGATATGAGTACCAGCTTCTACTGGCAGAAAGCTTCCACTTCCATACTGAAGGCTTCAACCCTCAGATCCACTATAGACCACGTTTCATCAATTTTCAAACTGGATCAAACAGCTCCAACACAACCCTTTACTTGTCAATAAATAATATTTTCCAAAGCATCAAATAGAACAGTGAAACCACTGTAGCCAGAATATCAGATATAACCCAGACTTCATAATAGATATGTCGAAACACATTCAACCTTCAACTACCATTAGATCAGAAATCATACGTGCTTTTATTTAATCAGACCCACGTATATACGCACTTTCCAGAAGATGAAATCGCGTATACTTCAGTACATTTTCCAAAGAAAACTCTAACTGCGCATACATGCTTTTCTTTCCACATACCCGCGTATACACGCGCTTTTCATGAAACTAACCTGCGTATAGATCTGTAAAAGATAAATTTTGTAGCACAGACCAGATCTATAAACTTACCCAGATTTCTTCAATCTCTTCAATAGGATTGCGACAGGTCTTCATCACTTCTTTTCAGATCATCCTTGACATTCACCATTTCTAGATCTAGAGATCTTGAGCCTTCATCATGTTCATAGGAGCATCATAGATTGAGATCTATCAATTAGGAACAGGGTTCACCCATACAGATATACTTCAGAGTGAAGTATTCATCAAAGCCCAGACTCATGCACACCATGCACAATGATTTTCTTCTCCTTATATAGGTTTACCCTTTTTCAATACCATGAGCCAAAACCACATCGCATCCGATGGTATTCCTGGATGGGATCAAATAGACAACCCAACGCTCAATACAATGGGTCAATACCATGGTAGTAACCCTTGGTTTTACAAATTTAGAGCGCAATTGAGCATACACGACTTGGCACGTAATTTTCCGCGTGCATACGTTACTTCGCCTAGACAAACCCACGTATTCCTTAAGACACACACTTTTCATCATTATTCTTACACATGCTAATATTTATTTTCCTAGTACTTCTGTCCTTCGTGTAGAACATCAGATTTCCATCATTAATGCATGAAGAACAACTTCATTAAGTAGGTTGCCATCATCTTCATCAAGTGGGTTGCCATCAAGGACAACACTCTGCATCATATTGCCAACAATCTCCCCCTTTGGACTTGATGGCAACCACGAAGGTGTTTGATCACCACAACAGATAGATGCATTGATTATAATCATTACACAATAACCATGTTACTCTCCCCTTATTGAAACACCATGTCACTCTCTCCCCCTTTGACATCAAGGGCAAAGGGAGGATCAAAACCAACACAAGGTTTTTCTCCACATGTAGAAGGAAGCGCTCTGCAGATCTGATGTGCACTGAAGTTACCATGCTCCCCCTGAGTTAAAGCTGAAAGTTCAATCATATTTTTTAAATGAAGTACATGACTCTATGACCTTCCTATTACCAAGAACTCATACATACATCAAAGATCCAACCAAGTGGATTTACTTAAGAGACTCAAATACCCAACCAAAAAGAGTTTACACAATTTGACTCAACTACCCAACCAAGTGGGTTTACAAATTTGAACAAGTCCTTACATGACTGAATATTACAATTTTACATCATAGGTCTCAACATGACCTTTTTCATCAAATTACAAATATGACCTTTTATGACCAATATTAGAAAGATCTCAAGAGAGATCATATTTTAGAATCATAAGCCAACAATGCATAATACCCAGCAAGGCTATTGCTCCCCCTGAACCTGTACATCAGTTTAATCCTTCATCTCCCCCTTAGCTTGTGCATCCTGAACACTTTTCAACAGAATATCATCAAGGCATCTTTACCCAATATCAAAGAATGAGATAGAAATATAAGAGATAAAACTTCACCAGAGATACCATACAGCATCAGAGATATCAAACAGTGCTGCAGATGTGCTGTAAAATGCTGACTCTAACAAAAAATTGTCAGCAACTGACCATACGCGGCTTTCTGTGGATAAACTCGCGTATATACGCGCTATCTTTCAGGAAACCCGCGTATCCAATTTGATCTTCTAAATTTAAGCAGTTCTAATTTTCTTCACAGCAGAGACTACTCCCAGCTTCTGTCTGAGATATTCAAACGCTTCCCTGGGCAGAGGTTTGGTAAATATATCAACAACTTGTTCTTTGGAGGGAACATACTCCAACTTCACCTTTTGTTCAAGCACTTGTTCACGTAAGAAGTGATACTTGATGGGAATGTCCTTGGTCTTTGAATGCATAACAGGATTCTTTGAGATACTGATGGCACTTGTATTATCACACATAATGGAGATGGGAGGTGTACATTTTATTTGAAAATATTGCAAGGTTTGCATCATCCAAAGGATTTGAGTGCAACAAGACGCGGCAGCCACATATTCTACTTCTGCTGTAGATAAGGCAATAGAATTTTTCTTCTTGCTGAACCAAGATACCAACCGGGGCCCCATATAGAATGCACCACCACTAGTGCTTTTCCGATCATCAACATTTCCAGCCCAATCTGCATCCGTGTAAGCATGAAAAGTAAGATCAACATTCTTTGGATACCATAGTCCAAAGTCTCGAGTTCCTTGTAGATATTTGAATATTCTTTTGACAGCCTGAAGGTGAGACTCTTTTGGATTAGCTTGGAATCATCCAGCAATCCCAACTGCATGCATAATGTCTGGTCTAGTCCCAGTGAGATAAAGTAGGCTTCCTATCATTGATCTGTATTTTGGTTGATTCACCGTGGGAGAATCATCATGAGAACTAAGGTTACATCCGATTATCATTGGTGTACTCACATGTTTACATTCTTCCATGCCATACTTCTTCAAAATTTGCTTAAGATATTTTGCTTGTGATAAGAATATTCCATCTGCAGTTTGATGCACCTGCAACCCAAGAAAAAATGTTAGTTCTCCAAGTAAGGACATTTCAAATTCTTGCTGCATGACAGAAGAAAATTTCTTACTCATAGACTCTTCATTACTCCCAAAAATGATGTCATCAACATATACAACCACAATCAATAGTTTATCATTTTCAACCTTTGTGTATAAGTTGCTATCAGCAGACCCCTTTGAAAAACCTTGTTGATGAAGATATTTGTCAAGACGATAATACCATGCCCTTGGAGCTTGTTTGAGACCATATAGAGCCTTTTTAAGTCTACAAACAAGATTTTCATCATTTCCCAAAATGAATCCTTCCGGTTGTTCTATGTAAAATTCTTCTTCTAGATCACCATTGAGAAAGGAAGATTTAACATCCATTTGATAAACTTTGATTTGTTGAAAACTTGAAAAAGCAAGAAACATTCTTATGGCTTCAAGTATAGCTACAGGAGAAAAAGTTTCTTCAAAGTATATACCTTCTTGTTGAGTATACCCCTTGCAAACCAGTCTAGCTTTGTTTCTTATAACATCCCCATTCTCATTTAACTTGTTCTTGAATATCCATTTAGTTCCAATGACATTTTTATCATGTGGTCTTGGCACCAATTCCCAAGTGTGATTCTTTTAAATTTGATCAAGCTCTTCATTCATAGCTTGAATCCAACATTCATCTTTGCAAGCTTGATTGACATTGTGTGGTTCAATTGTGGATAGAAATGCCAGATAGCTAGAAGATCCCACAAGAGTCCTCCTTGTTTGTACACCTGATTCTTTGTCTCCCAAAATTTGAGATTCAGGATGATTCTTTTGAACATATCTGGATGGAGCCTTTTCAGATAAATCATCTTCAGGTTCTTCATTGGATCCACTGTCTATATCATTTCCATTTGATGTAGAAGGACAAAAATCACCATCATCTTCTTCTGTTGCTTGTTTTTCTTCTTTAGGAGCTGCAGGAGACTCATCAATAACAACATCAATACATTCAACAATCTTTCGAAGCATTTTATTGTAACATTTGTATGCTTTTCTTGTAGATGAGTAACCAAGAAGTATCCCTTCATCTGATCTAGGTTCAAACTTGCCAAGCTTTTCATCATTATTTTTGATAAAGCATTTACTTCCAAAAATTCTAAAATGCTTTACAGAGGGAGAATTACCATACCAGAGTTCATATGGAGTTTTGTCACTATTTACCCGAACATGTGCTTTGTTGAGAATATTTGCTGCTGTATGTGCTGCTTCTCCCCAGAACATGTCAGGAGTTCCAGAATCATCAAGCATAGCTCTAGCCATTTGTTGAATTGTTCTATTCATTCTTTCTGCTACGCCATCTTGTTGTGGAGTGCCTGCTACAGAGAACGGTCTTTTTATGCCATGTTGTTCAAAAAATTCAAAGAATTCATTTGATGTATATTCTCCTCCTCGATTAGATCTAAGACACTTGATTTTTAGATCTAATTCATTTTCTACCAATGCTTTGAAGATCTGAAATTTTTCAAATGCTTCATCTTTGTGTTTAATGAACCCGATCCAACACATTCTAGAGTAATCATCAATAAATAAGATATAGTATTCTTCCCCACGTGGTGACTTTTTCCTCATAGGTCCACATATGTTAGTATGAATGAGTTCAAGAGGCTTACTTGATGATCCTTCTTTGGCATTAAATTGTACTCTGGTTTGCTTACCGAATTGGCAAGATTTGCATATGATACTCTCTGGTAGAGTAATATTGGGAAGACCACGAACAACTTGAAGTCTGCTTGCTTTGTTGATTTGAGAGAAGCTCAGATGCCCAGCCTTCTATGCCATAGCCAATTTTCTGAAGATTTTATCAAGTAACATTGATCTTTGCAGTTCTTCAATACATATAGGTTGCTTGGAGTTCTTTTCCCTTTTATAATAGTTTTACCTGTATCAAGATCACGAACCACACATTCTTTTGAACTAAAGACAACTTCTGTTCATTGATCACACATTTGACTTACACTTAACAGGTTATGCCTTAATCCATCCACATACATGACATAATTAGCCTTCACCTTTTCTTTTAGAAACACAGACCATTTTCCTTTAATTACAGCAGGAGTATCATTTCCAAATGTAACTTTCTTTTCCTTTTCTAGAGCATTATATGCAAGAAGTTTTCTTTTGTCACCTGTCATGTGTCTTGAGCACCCACTATCAATGTACCATTGATTTTCTTCACCTTTTGCAAATAATGATATCCCACAATTTTCAACCTGTAATTCCTTCTTTTTCCATACTTTGGAACTTGAAGGAGAATGCTGTTTTGGCTGGACTTTGCTCCTGCATTTAGATTCTTCATGGCCAAAGTTATTGCAATAAGCACATTCTACTTCATTTTGAAGAGGAGAAAAGTTGTTATAGGTGTTATTCTTTGGTTTAATATCCATCCTTTTCTTTCTTGCTTCTCTTGTCATGATGGTTTTATATGCAACACATTGAACAACTTTATGACCAAAATTGTGACATGAGAAACATTGTCCATTGAAGTAGAAATTTCTGCGATCATGAAATATTCTATTTGAATTTACCTATTGATTGTTGCTTATTTGAGAGATATCCCTTGTATTGTGATGATCATACTTTACCTGTAAAGATTCTTTATTCCCTTGCTGAGTGGCTGAATGAAGTAAACCAGTTGTAGCTGCTTTTAGATAATTTGGTGCAGAAGCCTGAGAAGATTCTCCGGTATATCCAAGACCTGTATTAATAAGAGGAGAACGTTGAACCTTGATAATCTCATCTAAGGTTTCAGATCATTTAGCAAATCTAAGATTCAGAGTATTTACTTTCTCAAGTTCTTTTCTTAGACTTACTACTTCACATTCTAATTTTTCGTTATGTTTCTTTGCTTCTTCATTCTGCCTTTTCAGAGTCTCTATGATTATTTTACTTTCTTCCAAGCATATTTTGAGTTGATTGTTTTGATCAAGAAAATAATTGTCATCTAGAGCATCCACAAAAGCATCCTTATCGTCTCTAGAATTATTTTCAAATGGCATGAGAAGTCTAAGATCTTGTTCACATTCTTCCTCACTATCAGATAACCCATCACTGTCTTCATTTGTATAGTAGCTTTTCTTAGAGCTAGATCGATTCTTATTCCTTCTTGCTACTTGTTTCTCTTTAGCAGATGTTTCTTTATAAGGAAATTTTGCAGCATAATGACCAACTCTTCCACAATTGAAACATTTGAAAGGAAGCTTACCTTTGAATCTTCCGCTTCCTAGTTGGAGTCTTCTCACAAAGTTTGCCTCATCTTCTTCTGAGATATATCCTGATCCTTCCGATTTTTGAACTTCTTTCCCTTTTGTAGAAGCTTTAAAAACAACTTCTTTGATTTCAGATGGTCCTCCTCTCCTCATTTCATATGCAGTCAATATGCCATGAAGTTGCACCACGGAAAGATTTTGAATATCCTGTTTTTCTTCAAGGGCAGAAACTTTTGTTTCAAATTTTACTGTTAGCGATCGTAAAATTTTCTCAACCAAAGTAGTGTCAGATATTATTTCATCCAGATTTCTCATACGATTTAAAACATCATCAATATGTAAAAAGAAACTTGCAAAACTCTCATCACCATGCATCTTTAAATTTTCATATTCAATTCTGAGAGTTTGGAGTTTTGCACTTTTTACCTTTGCATCGCCTTCATAACTTAGAATGATTTTGTCCCATATTTCCTTTTCTGTATTCAGCTGCATGACTTTGACAAATTCTGATTTAGTTAGACTTCCTGTTATAGCATTGACCGCTTTTGTGTTTGATTCATAATTCTTCCTTTCAGTTGGATCTGTTAGTGTAGCGGCTGGATATTGATATCCTTGTTCAGCAATGGCCCATACATCAACTCCCATAGACTGAATATAGGATCTCATCCTCACTTTCTAGAAGATTAAATTGCTTCCGTTGAAGAGCGGGGGCTTGATAGATGTTGTTCCCTCATGATTGCTCATCTTGCTTGATCTTCCTTCTAGCGGCTAAGCTTTTTCAGAAGGACCTGCTCTGATACCAATTGTTGGGAAAAATACTGAGAGGGGGGGGTGAATTAGTATTTAGTGTAGACAATCAAACTTTTACTTTTTTCTTTCTAAAAACCCATACGCTGCTTTACTGAGGGAAACTAGTGTATATACGCAGATATCCTTTACAGAACTCGCGTATGCCCAGAGATCTAATTATGTGTTTGAATCTTAACTCAGATCATTGCATTATTCATTCATCAGATATTTCAGAAACAGTAAACAGGTGCAGACAGAACAAAATAATCTTCACACATATGCAACACACATGAACACCAGGATTTTTAGGTGGAAACCCAATTCGGGAGAAAACCACCACTGCCGTTGTTTCAGCCTTCAAAATTAAGAAAACTTCTTACAATCATGTACTGGTGCAGACTCAAACCAGCACGCAGGCACCCACCTGCAGAAGGATACAACCTTCTCTTGTTTACCAGCCTCTCCTGGAAGGGAGCTACAACCCCCTGCACTCGTTTACCAGCCTCTCCTGGAAGGGAGCTACTACCCCCTGATATGAGTACCAGCTTCTACTGGCATAAAGCTTCCACTTCCATACTGAAGGCTTCAACCCTCAGATCCACTGCAGACCACGTTTCATCAATTTTCAAACTGGATCAAACAGCTCCAACACAACCCTTTACTTGTCAATAAACAATCTTTGCCCAAAGCATCAAACAGAGCAGTGAAACCACTGTAACCAGAATATCAAATATAACCCAGACTTCAGAATAGATATGCAGAAACACATTCAACCTTCAACTACCATTAGATCAGAAATCATACACGCTTTTATTTAATCAGACCCGCGTATATACGTGCTTTCCAGAAGACGAACCCGCGTATACTTCAGTACATTTTCCAAAGAAAACTCTAACTGTGCATACGCGCTTTTCTTTCCACATACCCGCATATACACGCGCTTTTCATGAAACTAACCTGCGTATAGATCTGTAAAAGATAAATTTTGCAGTACAGACGAGATCTATAAACTTACCCAGATTTCTTCAATATCTTCAACAGAATTGCGACAGGTCTTCATCACTTATTTTTAGATCATCCTTGACATTCACCATTTCTAGATCTAGAGATCTTGAGCCTTCATCATGTTCATAGGAGCATCATAGATTGAGATCTATCAATTAGGAACAGGGTTCACCCATACATATATACTTCAGAGTGAAGTATTCATCAAAGCCCAGACTCATGCACACCATGCACAATGATTTTCTTCTCCTTATATAGGTTTACCCTTTTTCAATACCATGAGCCAAAACCACATCGCATCCGATGGTATTCCTGGATGGGATCAAATAGACAACCCAATGCTCAATACAATGGGTCAATACCATGGTAGTAACCCTTGGTTTTACAAATTTAGAGCGCAATTGAGCATACGCGACTTGGCACGTACTTTTCCACGTGCATACGCTACTTCGCCTAGACAAACCCGCGTATTCCTTAAGACACACACTTTTCATCATTATTCTTGCACATGCTGATATTTATTTTCCTGGTACTTCTGTCCTTCGTGTAGAACATCAGATTTCCATCATTAATGCATCAAGAACAACTTCATTAAGTAGGTTGCCATCATCTTCATCAAGTGGGTTGCCATCAAGGACAACACTCTGCATCATATTGCCAACATGAAGCACTCAACTATTATACAGGAAGCACTATCATATTTTACAGGGATAGATAAGGAAGAGATAAAGGGGGTCTAACAGCAAGAAGATATACATGATCATGGTCGAAGACTAAAATATGCAGCTATCAAGTGTTGTTTTAAGTATTTAGATAAGGTTGTTATGTTTTAATAAATGATGTTTTAGTCCTAATTGTATTAGGAGTATAAACAGACAGTTTAATTGTCAGTTGTAAATGTAGTTTGTTTTATGAAAAATATTAGGTGTCAAATTTCGAATTCTCCTCAAAGGATTGGAGAGAATCCTAAGATGTAATGAATACTCTATAAAAGCGAGGAAATAAAATAGCATAGGGTTGGAATTTTCATTGAACAAGCATACTTTTTGTGATATCCGAGAACTGTGTTTTTATCCTAATACAGAGAGTTTTGTTTCATTACTCAGGATTCAGAAGGGGTTATGAATGTTTGATTGTCTCATTATGTTTCTCTTTAAATTACTTGTGGTGGCATGAATGTATATTACTTAGAATTCACTGAAGGTGCTCTAACTTCCTATATATGCTCATGAACTGTGTTTATCCTCTGTCCTACTTTTCTATTGATGCATTTAAACCCTGAAATTCCCTAACTTCCATATGAAACTGATCTTTATGTTTTGTGAAAGCACATTTGACTCCATTTACCCAATAGATGTTTGTTGATTAGCAGTACAACCAATTATTCACAGAATTATCGATCTAATATTTATTTGTAAATAATTAACCTATTGAGAGAGCCCTCTCAGGTTGAGGAGGATAAGACTCAACTAAAATTTTGGTTTGAAATAGTTACTCAGGGTCTCCTTGACTAGCAGCCTATCAGGTTCTGATTTTGAGATAACTCGATGGGTGCAAAGGTTTCTTCATAATCAATCCCCTCGATCTATGAGAAGCCCCGGGCCACAAATCTAGCCTTGTATTTCTCAACACTCCCATCAGCAGCTTGCTTTACCTTGTAGATCCATCTTGAACCTACCACTGATTTATTAACTGTCCTTGGAACAATTTCCCAAGCACTGTTTCTAACAATGGAGTCATACTCCTCCACCATTGCATCTACCCATGTGGGCTCCTGCACTGCTTCCTAAAAGGAATATGGCCCAATCATAATACATTTTCTCGTGAGAGCCATGTATCCAGTAAATCAGTTAGGAGGCTGTCTTTGTTCATGTTGTGAAGTAGGGGCTCCTACATTCTGCGCAGCATCAATTCTCATCCTATCAGCTTCTGTGGTATGCCTTCTACCAGTTTTGATGTTTGGCTCTGCGTGAGTGGACTCCTCCACTCCATGAACCTCCTCCTGTGGCTGATCCACATCTAGAGACTCATATTTGGGAACTAGCAGTTCCTCCTCCGCATGCAATTCTAGCTCCCTCTTAAGAGACAACCGCATGGCTTTCCCCTCATCGAATTTTATATCCCATCACATAATAGTCATCTTATTGTTAGGAAAATATGCACGATAATTATGGGGTGTTTATGTGTATCCCACAAATATCCCAACTTCAGTAGTTGGCTCCAACTTCTTCCTAGCGTTCTTGGTCACATGCACATAAATAGATGAGCCAAAAATCTTAAAGTGAGAAACATCTGGTTTTTTACCAGTGAAATATTCTTTAGGTGTACTCATGAAAAGTACTCTATAAGGACAATGGTTTTGCACATAAACCGCAGTGTTGCATGCTTTTTCCCACAAATGTATTGGTAGGCCCTGAACATGCAACATTGATTGTGCTGCACCCATGATCGTTTTGTTCTTCCTTTCCACGACCCCATTTTTCTGTGGGTTATGAGGCGCTATGAGTTCTCTTTGTATTCCTTCTTTGCTGCAGAACTCCTTTAATTCATTAGAGATGTATTCTCCACCATTATCGCTCCTTAGAGCCTTCACTTCCTTCCTCGATTCTTTCTCCACCAATGCCTTAAACTCACATAACTTTGAGAATGTTTGATCCTTCTTCTGCATGAAGAAGATCAAGCATTTACGAGAAAATTCATCCACAAAAATAACATAATACCTATGTTTTGCTATTGAAGCAATCGAGAATGGTCCACACATGTCTGTGTGAACTCTCTCCAGGATCACCGAAGCACGATTCTCCTTTTCATGAAAGGTGGACTTTACATACTTCCCCATGGTGCAACCCTTGCACTGATCTAACTGAGAAAGTGTTCCCATTGGAAGTCCAGTAGATATTTGTTGCATGAATTTTAAGGCTCCATGATGAAGATGACCCAATCACCTGTGCCATCATTCACCCTCATCCGGCTCACCACTTTTTATGCCTTGTCCATCATGGCAGCGCATCCATCTACCTCCAGCTTGTAGAGATTCTTAACTCGAATCCCTATCCTCTTGGCTTGACCCCTTGTTTTATGTCGCAGGAAAGCTTTTCCATTACTGAAAATAACATCATAGCCTTTGTCCTCCAACATCGCGACTAAGACCAAGTTTTTCTTCAGACCTGGAACATGCATAACATCTTTCAATTGAAATGGTTCACCTGACTCCCTCTAAAAGGTAATGGTACCAATTCCATTCACACTGTATCGTCCATCACTGCCCATCTCTATATGCATTTGGCTATCTTTCTCCTCCAAGTCATTGAAAATCTCCTTATCTCCCGTCATGTGGAAGGAAGCACCACTATCAAGATACCACACCGATCCCAATGCACTTGACACCATGCATGCGATAAAAGAGAAATCAAGTTAAAATTTCAAGGCAAGGGACTCACCAGCTACAACTCCACCATCATTCTTATTCTTCTTCTTCTGTGGGCAGTTAGTGGCAAGATGCCCATGTTCGTGACAGTGAAAACACTTCACCTTGGAAAAATCCAACTTCTTGCCTTTAGACTCGGATTTTGAATGGAATTTCTTCCCCTTCCCTTTCCTTGCCTTGGCATCCAATGTTATGAAACCAACTCCAATAATATAATAAAAGAGAGATCAACGCCTTAGAAATCAACCACTTCGAGGGGGAAACCTCCAATATACTACATAAATGAACAATTATTGGATGATACAAATGACCAAAACCTCCTTCTATATATAGGAGTCCATGGGGTGAAAATATAATCCTAGCCGACCTAACAACAATAATGTAATGGCACAATAATAACAATATTGGGGTTACAAGGGTACAACAATAACAATAAGGGGGTTACACTAACAACAATATTGGACTACACTAGTAATAGAGGGACCTAACGTGCTCCTCTCCTTCAAAAAAGTTTTGTCCTCAATGCTTGAGTAGCTCTAGATGCTTCTGTATAAAATTATCATCCTCCCATGTAGAATCTTCACTGAATAAGTTCTTCCACTTGATGAGATACTCTGAAATTGATCGATGTCGTAGCTATCGAGTTCTTGTTTCCGTGACTGCTTCAGGTTCCAATCTGATTTTTCATTCCTTGTCAATTTCTGGCAATATTGTTTGGACTGGAATTTTTTCACCTATAACCTTCTTTAAGTATGAGAGATGGAAAACTGGATGCACTTGCGAAGAAGCAGGAAGCTCCAATTTGTATGCCATAGTACTAATCTTTTGCAACACCTTGTAATGACCATAGTACTTTGGCGATAATTTATTATCCTTCTTAGCTTTCTTGAGGGACATTTGTTTGTATGGTCATAGCCTTAAAAATACCCAATATCCTATATCAAAAATTCTGTCACTGTGATGTTTATCTGCTTGTTGTTTCATTCAATTTTGTGCCAAATTTAAGTTATCCTTTAAGAGTTGGAGAACTTCTTGTTGATACTAGATGTGATCTTCCACTGCTTGAACCTTATAATTTTCTCTTAAATATGATGTTATGGACAATGGATGATATCCATAAAGTGCCATAAACAGGGTCATTTTTGTTGCAGTATGGAAGGAAGTGTTATACCACCATTCAACGAAAGGTAACCACTTGACCCATTGTGTTGGCTTACCAGATACAAAACAACAAAGATATCCTTCCAAACATTTATTCACTATCTCAGTTTGACCATCAGATCGAAGGTGATAAGATGAGCTATGAGCTACTTAAGTACCCAAACAAGAAAATAATTATGTCCAAAAATTTCCAGTAAAAATGGGATCCCTGTCACAATAATCTTTGGGTTTCCATGTAGCTTTTGAATTGTTTCCATAAATTCAGTAGAAATTGTACTTGCTTTAAATGAATGAGATAATGCACAAAACTGTGCATACTTGGTAAGTTTATCAACTACCACCATGATGACACTCTTTCCTTCTGACTTAGTTAAACCTGTGATAAAATCCATTGAAATCTCCTCCCAACGTTGACTTGGAATGGATAAAGGTCGTAGAAGACCCGGGGTCTTAATTGTCTCAACTTTATTTTTCTGGAAAACCAAACATTCCGCCACAAAATTTTGAATATCAGATTTAAGGCCATCCCAAAAAAATTATTTCTTCACCCTGTGGTAAGTTTTTAAGAATCTCGAATGTCCTCCTAAAGGAGAAGTGTGCAATTCCAAAATAATATTTTGTTTTAGTTGGCAATTCTTACAAATATATAAGAGATATTTGTACCATAAGGAGTCATTTTTCCAACTAACTGTATCAAATGTACTAGGATATTGCTGCAATTTTTGAATGATTATTCCCACTTCTTTGTCCTTCCTCCATTCATCTCTTGCTTCGGTTATCCAATCTGGTTGGATAATAGAAATGGCACAAAGCAATGCTTCCACCTCCTCATCCTTTCTTGAGAGTTCATCTTCAACAACATTTAACTTCACTTTTTTGTAGATGATTTCAAAGTCATAACCCAACATCTTTGTGACCCATTTTTTCTGCTCTTCTAAGGATAGTCTTGGTTCCAAAAAGTGTTTAAGACTATCATGATCAGTTTTTACCTTGAAGTGTCTTCCCACTAGGTAAGGTCACCATTTCTTTAGTGCATGTAGTATTGCCACCTTCTCATAAATAGATTTTTGTAAATACTCTCCTTTGATAGGACGACTTTAAAAAGAAATGGGTCTTCCTTCTTGCATTAAAACAACACCAATTCCATTTCCTAAGGCATCACGTTCCACAATAAAGGTTTTTGTGAAGCCTGGCGTATCTAAGACTAGTGTTAGGCACATTACCTCTTTACAATGCTCAAAGGCCTTAGTTGCTTCAAGAGTCCATGAAAATGAATCTTTATTCAATAATGTTGTTATGGGTGCTGCTATTATCCCATAATTCTTAACAAACTTGTGATAATACCCTATTAACCCTAGAAATCCTTGCAACTTCTTTATGGTTGTGGGGACTTTCCATTCCTTAATGGCTCTAATTTTGTTAGGTTCTACCTAACGCCCTCGTGAGATACAATATGACCCAGATATTCCACCTCTTGTACTCCAAAGAAAAATTTGGATGTTTTTGCATATAATTGTTTCTCCTCCAATAGTTTGAGCACCCTGTCAACATGTTGAACATGATCGTTCCAAGACTTGTTGTAGATTAGTATATCATCAAAAAATACTAGAAAAAAATTTCTAAGGAAGGATTTGAAAATGGAATTCATCAACCCTTGAAATGTGGAAGGTGGATTGGTAAGGCCAATAAGCATGACCAAAAATTCTTAATGACCCTCATGAGTTTGAAATGTTTTTCTCAGAATATCTTCAGTCTTCATTCTAATTTGATGATATCCTAAATGAAGATCCAACTTAGTAAAATAAATTGCTCCACGTAATTCATCCAATAATTCATCAATCACGGAAATGGGAAATTTATCTTAAATAGTGAGCTTATTGAGCTCCCTATAATCTGGACACATGCGCCATGGTCCATCCTTCTTGTGCACCAATACTACTGGAGCAGAGAAAGAACTTTGACTAGGTTGAATTATACCAGCCTCTAACATTTCTGCAATCATACGTTCAATTTCGCTCTTTTGGACATAAGGATAGCTGTAAGGCCTGATGTTTGGAGGGACACTTCCTTGAATCAAATGATTAGCATGATCATGATCACGAATAGGTGGGATTCCTTTGGGAGTTTCAAACACCTTGGAATGATTGTCCAAGAATTTTTGGAGATCTAGAGAAATAAATAATTTTGATGTTGGAACTTCTAGTGAGCATAATGGTGCAATTACACCTCTTTATTGTTTATTCAGAAGATTTTTCATGAAATTATAGCTTATTATCTTTCTTGACTTCCCCGCGACACCCCGTAATTTGACTTCCTTTCCTTATGAGAAAAATTTCAAGAAAAGTTCTTCAAAGTTAAAAGCTACCATCCCCAAAGATTGTAACCATTGTACTCCTAGTACAACATCAACACCTCCCATTTGAATAGAAAGAATTGGAATATTCAATACATATTCCCCCATGGTTAGCTTGATATTATGGCATTTTCTAGAGCAATTTATAGTTCCTCTATTTGCAACTGTCACTTGACATTATGGTGCTGGGTATAGGAAACAATTCAATTCATTGGCTACCTTACAATGAATAAAATTATGGGTACTACCCGAATCAATCAACACTATTACCTTTTTATTCTTGATATGTCCTTCTATCTTGAGAGTTTGAGGAGTGGTAATTCCTGCCAATTCATTACATGATATGGTAGGACTCATTCTTCTTCTTCCAGGTCTGGTTCTTGGTGTGTATCCTCTTATTTTGAATCTTCTTGCTCATTTTATTCCTCCTCTTCACAATCTATGTAAAATTAATTTCTTCTCAACACACTTATAACCTTTACTGTATTTTCTATCAGAACTAGAGAAAATCGTTTTTGATATTTTTTCTTCCAATTTTTGTGGTGTCAACCTTGTAGGTTGTGGAAGTCGAGGAGAAGCAACACATCCATCTTTATAGATGTGAGTGGTAGGCTTCCTTGTCGCCATAATTTTACATTCAATTTTTCTTTCCAACCTGAATGCCTTCTCTAGTGAATCAGGTTCCCAAACGCGAACCTCATGTTGGATGTTATCCTCTAAAGTCCCTATGAAGACATCAATCTTGTGTTCCTTTGGAATATTAGTTACCCCTATATTCAATTTTTGGAAGTCCTCAATGTGCTCCACCACTGAACCCTTTTGTTTGAGATTTATAAATTGGCTAAAGAAGGTGTTGCTCTTTGTATCCTCATAATGCGCTATCATTTCCTTTGTAAAAATTAACCTAGTGACAATTTTTTATGGGATCAAAGCCATCAATACCATACAAATATATCTTGTTCTAAATGTAAAGTTGCAATGCGTACCTTTTATGTGTTTTGCACATTATTGAGTTCAAAATATTGCTCCATCTGTAGTATCCATGTTACAAGATCCTTGCCATCAAACTTCCTCATATCTATCTTTGGAATATGGAGGTTCTTCCATCCAACATTATATTTTATGAAATCACGATTAACATTTATTTTATTCTCATCATGAGTTTCCTCTACTATCTTTTCGCCATTAGGAAACATTTCTTGTATCAACTTTGTCAAACCTTCCATGTCTGCTTTTAGATCATTCTTCATGTTTTCCATGTTTTCTTTCATTTTTTCATCGATCTTATCTTCCATGTAATCCATCTTAGCTTCCACTCTTTTCTTCAAAACTTCCATTTCATTTTTTTTTTATCTTTGTGAGAGCGAAATTTGGTGCACTTGCTCTTCTAATTTTGATATGTCATGTTGCAGTTCTTCATCTTCATGAGTCATATTAGAGCCTTATGAAGGCTTAATTGGTGTTGAATTATTTTTAGGGGGCATTTCATAACCCAATATTGATATCTATTCTACAATATGCCCTTGGAATCAATTCAAACTGATTTTTCAAACAAGTCTTATGCAATTTGAAAAAAATACACACTTTTTTTTGCTTTTGAGGGGATCGATATTGAAACTGAATTATCTCTATGATTTTGGAAATTAAATATCTAAAACTCACTCTTGTCATATCCCTCTAAATCTTCTTTCGAATGCCACAGGGCTGACCTGATTTGGATTCTTCAAGACCAAGTTATGCCTAATCTCCCACAATGACCTAGTTATAGAGTGGTTCAGTAGAGAAAAATTGTATGACGTTCCATGTGTCATTGTTTCCTCCTTCGGCTCTGAAATTGATGGAAAGGAAATTAAATTTTGTGTACTTGCGATCATTTTTTACATAATTCCAATCCGATGCTCAGAGAGAGAAAGTTATGACGATTTTACCACGGTCACCTCTTTGAGATGAAATTCGGGAGCCTGAATAAACACTAACTTCCACAGATCATATCTCAAAAATTATTGCGAACCAAGATCTGAAAGTTTTACAGGAAGTTCCTCAAGATTTTAACTTTTCCCTGTATAAATTTTAGCTTCTGAGCCTTCGTAGAAAAAAAATTATAGCGTAAATTCCATGATGTCTTGTTTTAGGTGAAATTCGGGAGCCTGAAAAAACCCTAAATTCCACAAATCATATCTCCAAAAATATTGCGAACCAAGATCTAAAATATTTACACGACATTCCTTAGGGTTTTGGCTTTTCTCTATAACAATTTTAGGTTCTTCACCTTCATAAAAAAAACTTTATAGAGAAAAGTCTAGGATGATTTTTTTGGAGTAGCGAAACCCTAGAATCCAAAGCTCTGATACCAAATGTTATGAAACCAACTCCAAAAATAAAATAAAAGAGAGATCAACACCTTAGAAATCAGCCACTTCTAGGGGGAAACCTCCAATAAATTACATAAATGAACAATTCTTGGATGATAGAAATGAAAAAAGCCTCCTTCTATATATAGGAGTCCATGGGGCCGCAATATAATCCTAGCCGACCTAACAACAATAATGTAAGGGCACAATAATAACAATATTGGGGTTACAGGGGTACAACAATAACAATAAGGGGGTTACACTAACAACAATAAGGGACTACACTAGTAATATAGAGACCTAAAAATCAAAGTAAAATCCTATTCATCATCATGCTTTGATGAAGAGCCATCTCTGGTCTTCCATCTGAACTCCCCCTGCACTAGATCCGATCACAGTCGTTCCCAATCCGACAATTTTTCCCGTCCACTGACAGAGTCTTCATAACTGTGCCAACTCTTAGGAAATCCCAAGAGAGCCAAGCTCACTAAATCATCATCAGAAACACTAATTCCCACACTCCCAGTTCATCCTGACATTGGACAAAATTTTTGAGATACTTTGGAATATTGTTGCCCTTTTCCATCTTGATCTTTCTAAGTTTATCCTTCAGCACCAATTTCCTATGGTCACTGCTTCTTTGGAAAATATCCATAAAAGCCTTCCACATAGCATATGGAGTGGCTTTCCCATGAAGGATTGAGACAATTTGGTTTCGTACACCTTCCAACATAATCCTTCTCGCCTTTGCTACTTTCTTTTGCCATGCATCAAGTAATGCAACATTCATCGAAGTGGGCTTAGGAACATCACTGTCGATGAATTCCTTCAATCCATTATCTTCAAGAACCGCTTCCATCCTGTCCTTCCAGTGAATGTAGTTTGAGTTTCCCTCAAGTTCATACTCTAGCCACAAGCCATTGAAATCCATTTCGATGTTTACACAACTGTCGCACCAAGAAAATATTGCAACGAATTTGAATTGTTTCCACCAACAAACTCAGCTATTTCTTCAAAATTGCAATCTTCTGTGCTTCGATACCATGTAGAAAGTTTAACACAAATTATGTCTTTCTTGGATTCTCTCGATCTAAAAATTATATGCTAGTGTTAAATACAAAATCGCTTCTACAAAAATTCTTGCAGAAATTTAAAACACGATCGCCAATTGCAAACACGTGAAGAAAGATAAATCACACATAACACAGATGTTTTTACCAGGAAAGCATAAAGCTAAAAACCCCACTATCATATATTATGTATATATCATGGATCATGAAGAAATCTCATACAAAACTCTAATCCAAGAGTTCTCAGTACAATATACAATCGTCTCACACTGTCATACAAAAATTGGAAAATACATGCGCCAATTTACTGCTTCCTGCAAACCTGCCTCCACTGTGCAATCCTTGCTGATCACAATCCCTGAATGAATGATATCCTGCTTCCCTTGACTGCACAATCAACATTTGTAGCTCCAATGTGTGTGTGGTTGCATGAGTGTACCCACTAATGTCACAACTGATAGTCAAACTGTCCCTTTCACCTATCTTTCAACTGGGTCTCCACTGGATCTGACATGCATGTGGTTAACAGTACTAAATCTTCAGTTGCATTTGAGACCATTGATTTTGAATTAATTAAATAATTAATTCACTGGTCTCTCACTAGTGTATGTTTAGTTACAACTATCACAACTGAGTTTAACTCACTTAACTCAGTTAAACTACTTTACAACTCACATAACTACACATCCAACTCTGTTACAACTTTGAATCACTCAGTTACAACTAAGTCCACTTGCATGTCCCACCAACCAACCTTTGGACTAGAAATTCCTTCAGCTAACTGGTTCGCCACTTCAGCTAACTGATTCCAATTGCTCCATGAGAATAGTAAAATATTAATTGTCCAAATATTATTAAGGGATAATAATAGTCGACATGCATCTATAAATAGACATGTGATCTATAAATAGACTTCGCACATACATCTAAAAATAGAACATCATCTATAAATATAACTTTCTCACCATCTATAAATAGAAATCATGTATAAATAGAATTTTCTCATGCATTCTAAAAATAGACTTCCACCTAAAAATATCTTAAGGCTCCATCCTAGTGTAAGTGCTTAATTTTCACTAGGATTATTATCTTGTTGAATCTCAACATGAGTGTCCACACTTCTTCGTCCTTCTTCCATTCATCCCTTGCTTTGTTTATCCAATCTAGTTGGATAATAGAAATGGCACAAAGCAATGCTTCCACCTCTTCAATCTTTCTTGAGAGTGCATCTGTAACAACATTTAGCTTCCCTTTTTTGAAAATGATTTCAAATTCATAACCCAACATCTTTGTGACCCATTTTTGTTTCTCTTCTAAAGATAGTCTGTGTTCCAAAAAGTGTTTAAGACTATCATGATCAGTTTTTACCTTGAAGTGTCTTCCCATTAGGTAAGGTTGCCATTTCTTTAGTGCTTGTAGTATTTTTAACATTTCATTCTCATAAATATCTTTTTGTAAATACTTTCCTTTTATTGGATGACTTTCAAAAGCAATGGGTCTTATTTTTTGCGATAAAACTATTTTTTTTTTGGTGAAGTCTAGCATAGCTAAGACCGATGCTAGGCACATTGCCTATTTAAGATGTTCAAAGGCCTTAGTTTCTTTAGGAGTCCATGAAAAAGCATCTTTATTCAATAATGTTGTTAGAGGTGTTGCTATTCTCCCATAATTATTAACAAACTTGCGATAATACCTTGTTAACCCGAGAAATCCTCGCAACTGCTTTATGTTTGTGGGGAATTGCCATTCCTTAATGGATTTAATTTTGTTAGGGTCTACCTTAACACCCTCGTGAGACATAATATGACCCATACATTCCACATCTTGTACTCCAAAGAAACATTTGGATGTTTTTGCATATAATTTTTTCTCCTCCAATATTTTGTGCACCCTGTCAACATGTTGAACATGATCCTTCCAAGACTTGTTGTAGATTAGTGTATAATCAAAAAATACTAGCACAAATTTTCTAAGGAAGGGTTTGAAAATGGAATTCATCAACCCTTGAAATGTATAAGGTGCATTGGTAAGGCCAAAAGGCATGACCAAAAATTCATAATGACCCTCATGATTTCGAAATGTTGTTTTCGGAATATCTCCAGTCTTCATTCTAATTTGATGATATCCTGAATGAAGATCCCAATTGGTAAAATAAATCTCTCCATGCAAGTCATCCAATAATTCATCAATCACAGGAATGGAAAATTTATATTTAATAGTGAGCTTATTCAGCTCCCTATAATCAAGACACATGTGTAATGATCCATCCTTCTTGTGCACCAATACTACTAGAGCAGAGAAAGAACTTTGACTAGGTTGAATTATACCATCCTCTAACATTTCTACAATCATACGTTCAATTTCACTCTTTTAGACATAATGATATCTATAAGGCATGATGTTTGGAGGAACACTTCCTAAAATCAAATGAATAGCATGATCATGATCATGAATAGGTGGGACTCCTTTGAGATTTTCAAACACCTTGGAATGATTGTCCAAGAATTTTTGGAGATCTGAAGAAATAGATGATTTTGATGTTGGAACTTCTAGTGCACATAATTGTGCAATTATGCCTCATTTTTATTTCTTCAGAAGATTTTTCATGAAATTAGAGCATCTTTCCTGGCCTCCCTATGATACCCCATAATTCGACTTCCTTTCCTTCCAAAAAAATTTCAATAAAAGTTCTTGAAAACTAAAAGCTACCATCCCCAAAGATTGTAACCATTGTACTCCTAGTACAACATCAACACCTCCCATTATAATGGAAAGCATTGGATTATTCAATATATATTCCCCCATGGTTAGCTTGATATTATGGCATTTTTGAGAGCAATTTATAGTTCCTCCATTTGTAACCATCACTTGACATTCTGGTGCTGGGTATATGAAACAATTCAATTCCTTGGCTACCTTACAATGAATAAAATTATGGGTACTACCAGAATCAATCAACACTATTACCTTTTTATTCTTGATATTCCCTTCTATATTGAGAGTTTGAGGAGTGGTAATTCCTGCCAATGCATTACACAATATGGTTAGACTCATTTCTTCTTCTTCTAGGGTTGGTTCCCATTGTATATCCTCTTATTTTGAAGTTTCTTGTTAATTTTATTCCTCCTCATCACAATCTATGTAAAATAATTTCTTCTCAGCACACTTTGTGTATTTTCTATCACAACTGTAGCAAATTCCTTTTGATTTTTTTTCTTCCAATTGTTGTGGTGTCAACCTTGTAGGTTATGGAAATATAGGAGTAGAAACACTTCCATATTTATAGATGTGAATGGTAGGCTTCCTTATCGCCATAATTTTAAATTCAAATTTTCTTGCCAACCTGAATGCCTTCTCCAATGAATCAAGCTCCCAAACGCAAACCTCATGTTGGATGTTATCCTTTAAAGTCCCTATGAAGACTTCAATCTTGTGTTCCTCTAGAATATCAGTTACCCTTATATTCAATTTTTGGAATTCCTCAATGTGCTCCACCACTGAACCCTTTTGTTTGAGATTTATCAATTTTCTAAAAAACGTGTTTCTCTTTGTATCCTCATAATGTGCTATCATTTCCACCGTAAAAATTGACCAAGTGACAATTTTTTTATGGGAGAAAAGCCATCGATACCATATAAATGCATTTTTCTCTAAATATAAAGTTGCAATGCGTACCTTTTGTGTGTTTTGCACATTATTGAGATCAAAATATTGCTCCATCTGTAGTATCCATGTTACAGGATCCTTGCCATCAAAATTCCTCATATCGATCTTTGGAATATGGCAGGTCTTCCATCCAGCATTAGAGTTTATGAAATCACAATTAACATTTATTTTTTTCTCATCATGAGTTTCCTCTACTACCTTTTCACCATTAGGAAACATTTCTTGTATCAACTTTCTCAAACCTTCCATGTATGCTTTTAGATCATTCTTTATGTTTTCCATTTTTTCTTCCATGTTATCCATGCCAGATTCCATGCCATCCATCTTAGCTTCCATGCCATTCTTCAAACCATCCATATTTTCTTCCACGCCTTTCTTCAAACCATCCATCTTATCTTCCATGCCTTTCTTCAAAACTTCCATTTTATTTTTTGTTGCTCTTTGCAAGAGTGAAATTTGGTACACTTGCTCTTTTAATTTTGATATGTCACGTTTCACTTCTTCATCTTCATGAGTCATAGTAGAGCCTTCTGAAGGCTTAATGGGTGTTGAATTATTTTTAGGAGGAATTTTAGAATGCAATACTGATATCTATTCTATAATATGCCCTTGGAATCAATTCAAACTAATTCTTCAAACAAGACTTATGCAATTCAAAAAAAAAGTACACCCCTTTTTCTTGCTTTTGAGGAGCTCAATATTGAAACTGAATTATCTATGTGATTTCGGATCTTCAATATCTGAAATTTGGTCCTTTAGTAGCCCTCTGAATCCACTCTGGATTGCCATAGGTATGACCTTATTTGGATTATTCAAGGAAAATTTATGCCCAATATCCCACAATGACCTAATTATAGAGTGGTTCAGTAGAGAGAACTTGTATAGTGTGCCACGTGTCACTGTTTCCTCCTTTAGCTTTGAATATGATATATAGGAAACTAAAGTCTATGTACTTCCAACCACGTTTTACATAATTCCAATATGATGCTAAGAGAGAGAGAGTTATGAGGATTTTCCCATGGTCACCTCTTTGAGATGAAGTTCGAGAGCTTGAAAAAATCCTAACTTCCAAAGATCATATCTATGAAAATGTTGTGAACCAAGATCTAAAATTTTTACATGACATTCTGCAGGATTTCGGCTTTGCGTGATAAAAATTTAAACTTCTGAAACTTCATAGAAAAAAAATTATTACGAAAATTCCACGATGTCTTTTTTGGAGCAGCAAAACCCTATAATCCAAAGCTTTGATACCAAATTTTATGAAAGCAGCTCCAAAAATAGAAGAAAAGAGAGATAACCACCTTAGAAATAAGCCACCTCGAGGGGGAAACCTCCTTTACATTACATAAATGAACAATTCTTAGATGATACAAATGGCGAAAGCCTCCTTCTATATATAGGAGTCCATGGGGTCACAACATAATCCAAGTTGGCCTAATAATAATAATGTGAGGGAAAAATAATAACAATATTGGGGTTACAGGGGTACAAAAATAACAATAAGGGGGCTACACTAACAACACTAAGGGACTACACTAGTAATATAGGGACCTAACAGAAGCTCAACTAGACATAATGGAGGTGATGTAGTCGATCATGATTCACCTATTGATATGGCTATTTCTTATGATTGGGAATTGATTTTTTTTATAGATTTCAAACCAACTTCCTTCAAAGAAGATGATTCTCATGATTAATGGAAAGAAGTGATGCAAGAATAATATGATGCTTTGATAAAGAATGACACCTGGAAGCTGGCTGATCCTCCATCGGGAAACAAACCAATAGGCTGCAAATGGGTCTTTAAGAACAAGTATAAATCATATGGCTCACTTGAAAAGCATAAATATAGGCTTGCGGAAAAAGGTTTTACATAGAAGGAAGGGGTCAATTATTAGGATAATTTTTCCCCCACAACAAAATGTGCTACCATCCAGACACTCTTTTCCTTAGCAACTCAGAACAATTGGAAATTCCATCCAATGGATGTAAAAATTGATTTCTTGAATGGAGATCTAAAAGATAATTATTTTTGTGTCCCAACTAAAAGGATTTTTTGTGAAGGGTCAAGAAAACAAATTATGCAAGCTTATAAAATCCTTGTATGGCCTCAAGAAAGCACCGCGAGCCTAGTATGCGAAGTTATGAGGGCATCTTTTGATACTCAATTTCAAACATTATGATCTTGACGATGCAACTTTTTTTGTCAAGAAATTTGGAAAAACGGTTCTATATCTTGTGGTGTACGGAGATGATCTTTTGATGACAAGGAAAATTGATAACTACTACATTGCACCCATAAAGAAAGAACTGATAAAAGGTTTTAAAATGAAATTTTTTTGCTATGTTCACTACTATATTGGTATGGAAGTAATCCAACATCCAAATTTTATATTCCTTTATTAGAAGAAGTACATTGGAGATCTATTGAACATGTTTGGCATGGTTGAGTGCAATAATTTGACTACTTCAGTGGAATAGAACTTAAAGCTGACATCCACTGAAGGAAAACAATTTGAGGATGAAACAAAGTATATGCATATCATATGAAACATCAACTACATGACTACTACTAGAACAAACATTTAATTTGTTTTTGGAATAACCTTCAGGTTTATGCAAAAGCCTTGTGAGGGTCATTGGTTTGTCTCAAAAATAATTCTAAAGTACTTGAATGGAACTCAAGACTTTGGACTCAAGTATACACAGGTGGGTGAATTCAACTTGATCAGATACTCTGATTCAGATTTTGATGGAGATAAATATTTTGGGGTATCTACTTTAGGTTATGTTATGAATCTTGGATCATGATTTGTCTCTTGAAGGTTATGAAAAAATCTAGTTCCAACAGATTCCACAACTGAGGCATAATATGTGGTAGCACCTGAAGCAATGAAGGAAATTGTGTGGCTCAGGAAAATTTTGGAATATTTGCAGGAGAAACAAGCGCATTCAACTCCTCTTTTGATTGACAAAACTTCTACAATAAGATTTTATAAGACCCTAAAGTTCCATGATCGAACCAAGAACATTATACAAAATATCATCTGATTCGACATCATGTCCAAGTCAAGACTATCCATCTACCACATTGTTTCACAAATGAGAATATTGAAGACATTTTCACTAAAGTCCTTGGAATAGGAAAGTTTAAAACATTCATAATGATGCTTGGACTCACCAACATCCCTTCATATTAAGGGGGGAATGTTGACACATAATCCGAAAGGATTGGGATTATTGGAAATAGTTTCAGTTATACATTAGAGAAAACCAAGATACCTTGGAATTGGAATCCCAGAGTCTCTCCACTCATGTATATATTCATGATTTGGCTAATGCAATAAATACTTTATTTGTGGATTTACCCTCATGGCCCGAAACTTATAAAACACGGAAATATTACGCTATTTCATTCTGATTTGTGTGGATCTAAGCATATTCTTAGGGTATTCAGATACCACCAAAGAATATCATCTCTACAATGAGGTAAATAAGAAGTTTGCATTGTCTATAGATGTTATATTTTCTTGAATCCTTAAAGAATAATAATATTTTTGAGCAAAAACTTGATCATTCTAGTAGGTTCAATCATGCAAAAACTTATCATGACTTTCATAATGAGATTCAAAATCATGAAGCAGGGATCCCTATCTTGGATCAATCTATGAAATCTCCCTCTCAGTTACTATCACCTCTCTAAATTTCCAACCATTCATTCAAAACAAAAAGATCATTTGGTGATGTGATTAAGAGGATTGGAACAATTATTAAATATTCATGGAAACCCATCTCAATCAACAAAATAGTCTGGACCATCTTTGAAAGGTCCCCCAAAAAGTTGAATTTGTAACTATGGTAGGTATTCATAATGTATATTTGGCCACTTGATGCATTTTTATATATTATTGTAAATCATATTTTAAATGCTAGAGTCAAAAAGTAAAAAAAAAATTGAGTCAAAGTCCCATTGCGAATTTTAAAAGAATAAATTTGAATATTTGAATTGTAGTTTTTGGGTCCAAAATTTGTCAATTCGTCCTCCCTTCAAGTCAAGTCAGCCCAGGAAAAATACACCCCCATTTTTCCAATACATCACTATATAAATATAGTATCATCTCCTCCAGTTCGGAAATTCACATATCTCTCACAAGAAATCTTCTGGGAAAGCAAGTGAAGTATAAGAAGGACAAATAATAAAAAGAAGAAGACAAATTCTCTCTCTCTCTCTCTCTCTCTCTCTCTCTCTCTCTCTCTCTCTCTCTCTCTCTCTCTATCACAACTTAAACATGTGGATATAATATCTTCTTTCTTATTCACATATTTTATGGGAATTTTGTTGCAGGGGACCGAAATTCTAAGAAATTGCACGGGCCAAAATTATAGGGAAACTAGAAGCTGCAGGATGGTCAGAATTTCTGGGTCAGCTGAGGCAGAGTGAATTTCTGGATCATATTGGGAGGCTTGACTTGTATGGGAAGACCAGGTTTGACTATAGGTATAGGTTTGTCTCTTGTTGAATAGAATAATTTCTCTATTGGAAAGGTTGTTGCGTTTTTCCCCTTTGTGGGTTTTCCTAGGGTAAATCTTGTCTTATCTTCTACATTGTGATATCTACTATTCTATTGTTCTTTATGGTTGAATTTCTAAAGTATAATTATTGAATGATATATTGGAATAAAAGTAAAAGAATATCTACATCAAAATTAATTATTTAAATTTCAGAAATATTGTGCTAGTTTTTATTGCATAAAGAAAATCAACATGGTTTTAGAGCTTTGGTGAAGAAAGGAAATTTGAGATCACTTCCAAAGAAACCCTAATTTGAGATCATATTTTTTGAAGTCCTTCTTGTTGACTCACATCCATGGCCTCTTCCATGAAATCCAAAAATAAGTTGGAAGGAACCTCAAACTTTAGTGCTTGGAAACTTAGAGTTGATACTATTCTTGCAAAGAATGGGGTATTGGATATTGTAAGAGGAAAAGTTGTGGAACTAGTAGATGCAGTAGGAAAGGAGAAGTTTAAGGAGTATGATATCAATTCCATGAGCATAATTGTGGAGTCTAATATAAATAATATTATCCCCTATATTGCCAAGTTGGATACCTCTAAGAAGATGTATGATGCCCTAACAAATCTATACACTATCATGAATGTTGTTCAATCCATGAGTTTGAAGAATGAACTTTGACATGTGATGATGATGAATTATTACATATTTTCTTTGTATTTTGGAAGGATTTATAAAATTAATGACAAAATTGTAGTAATTGGATAAATTATTCCTTATAATGAGCTCATGACTACAACATTCAATGGTCTCCCTAGATCATGGGATGCATTTATAGTAGGTATAAGCATGTGGAATGGAAAACCATCATTTGAAGAATTGTGGGCCTCTTGTGCTCAAGAAGAATCAAGGAGTATATTGAGACAAATGAAGGAAGAAGCTTCTGAAGTATTAGAAGCTCGCTTAAAGAATAAACGAAAGAAGAAGGATGGTTCTCAACACAAGAAGTCAAAGAAGAAGGACATGTCAAGGATTCAATGTTGTGGTTGCTATAAATCTGGGCATTTCAAAAGGGATTGTCTTGAGATGGCTAATAAAAATGAGAGAAAGGGAAAAATACATGCTTATGCAACTGATGTTGTAGTTGAACACCCCAAGACGCCCGAAGGTGACAAATATTTCTTCTACTTTTTTTCTTTAATAGGTTTGATTGTAGATTATGATTATATGTCACTGGTAGATAGTGGTGCATCAAGGCATATGATTGGAGAGTGTGGAAATATTTCTAGCCTAATGGAAAATAGGTTCTCCTAAATGGTGGAACTTGGAGACAATCAAAACTATGTGGTCAAAGGAGTTAGAAAGGCATCCATAAAACTGGAATATGGTAATAATATGCATCTCAAAATTGTTCTATATCTACCAAGTTGGAAAAATAATCTTGTCTCTATTTCTTGTTTAGAATATAAAGGATACAGATTAGCTTCTATGGATGTCAAGTAACTCTATGATCCAAGGGGTCTAGTATAAAAGATGTTAGGGTTATTGGGATTTGTGAAGCAAGATTTTATAGGCTAGTAAATAGACGAGCTCAATCCCTAGTACATGATGACATAAATCCAAGTGAGAGATGGCATGGAATGTATGTACATATTCATTATAGAACATTTCTAATATTCCCAAATTTTCACTTGACATTTGGAATATTAGAGTTCTTAATTTTCTTAATGAATTAAGTAAATAAAATGGTTGAGGGACCCATAATCCTCATGAATAAATATCCACTTTTTGTGTGTGAATGTGGGTTAATTAAGCCTAGATCTACATAAAGGAGGTAGTGGAGAAACTACTAATGTGAATGGATTGGAGATCATGTCTCATTAATGAGATAAATCATGGAGGTTGATACAGTCAACAAAGATCTTGGAAGGAAGTACATTGCACCTAGACATGATGGATGACTTGGAGAGACAACACATTCAAACATGGAGGATCATGTCCACATGCACAATGTCGTTTAGATGAAGGAAAAGGCATGGGAAGGTTCATAAACTATATAAAGGAGATGAAGACAACAATGAAGGTAGGCTATTGATTATAGATTTTGAGGTTTGTTTAGATCTGGAATTGTCATGTGACATTCCACTGCTTTCTTGGGTTGTTTAGAAAATATTGCAAGTGATGTTTAGCACAGGGTTCTCCTAGTCGGGAATCCCTCCTCTTTCATTGAGTGATATCTTGGAAGAGGGTTTAATTCATTCTACATCAGGCATTGGTGCCACATATTATTTCATCAATTACAGAACATATACCTTTAGGAATTACGCAATTTCTATAGATCAGTTTGGAAGGTGGAGGTTGTCTTCAGTATTTATGTTGGAGAACTGGTGAAGGTTTATTCCTATCACCTTGGACTTGAACATAAGCATTCCCAGAGCTTCAAATCAGACCTGGAATCAGGCCAAAATTTATTTAAATCCTAGCAACATTAATTACATCCAGAATTATGCTGTCCATTATTGTAGATCCAAAGGAGGAAGGAAGTTGCTAGCATTTCAGCTAGTAATCATGTGAGGGATCATCCCCTCACCTTACCATCAGTATTTCCATCAGCCTAGATTCTATTGGAGCATATTTCAGTAGGCATAGAGCCTCTCTCTCCTTTAGAACGTAGTTTTTATGATCAGTTGTGTAGCAACAACTGCAATCATCATTGGAGGATTGAGAAGCTAGATCTAGAGCTTCTAGCTTGTAGATCTGGAGAAGGGATCAACCCTTCAAGCTTAGATCTGCTCTTGTGACATATTTCAGCCATCTATTTTTCAGATCTAGCTTCAGATCTGTAACCCCAACAAACAAAGGATCAAACCATAGGAGGGTGATTTTCGAAAGTTGTAGATCTGGAAAATCCTTTCTGGGTTATCTTGGGTTCTCATCACATTGGCCCAATCTTGAATCTTGTCATCATCAAATCTCCTGAGTTCCCTAGATCTGCATTTCCTTTTGCAATAGTTCATGCATATCTTCAGCAGAAGGGCAGTGCAATATTGCTTCCTGTAAGCTCACTAGTTATGCAGTGCTAGTTTCAGCACCATTGTAGGGTGATTCTAGGCCATCTCTTGGGCTAGATCTACTCATTTTTTGTACATTGTGTAACTGATTCCTTTCCATATAATAAAATGGCTCAGCTTCTCTATAAATTTTGATGTTGTCTTGAGATTTATTTTCTACTTAGTTGCAGTTCTTATATTGTGTTTAAGTATTACTTTATTTTCCCTTTTGGGATATTACAGTGGTATCAGAGCATGATCTTTGGCTCAGCTTGTCGACACTTCATATTTTGCATCAAAAGAAGAAGAAAATAGATTAGATCTATCATGAAGGAGGATTATAGTCTTGCCACTCCTCTCTATGGATCCATGCAAGATCTCTCCAAGGAGGTCAATCAAATGAATACGGAAAGGAAATGGAAGGATCCAAGAAGAAGAATTGAAGAGGAAGGTCCAAGCACTTCCTATCAACAGAAAAGAAGACCGAAGAAGTATAGATCTCCTCATAGATCTACTATGCCCACTTTCTTTGGAGAAGGTGAGAGGTATAGAAATGAAGAAATAAGAGAACCTTAGACTCATGAGACTCTTAGTTTGTATCTTGAAGAGTACAAGGAACAGTCTAGAGCTTTCAAAGAGATTCTAACTCTCCAAGAATTCTTTGAACTCAAAGAAGAAATAAGATCCTATAGCAGCAATAGAAGAACGAGGCACAATAGATTCTATTTTCATACATTTGATGGGTGTTCCTCAAGAACTGTTAAGGCTTGGAGGAAAGAGTTAGATACATTTTTCATGCTACATCCTATGGCTGAAAAAGAGGTTATCCAAATTGCATCACTTCATCTTTTAGTTGAAGCCAATGATTGGTGGTTTAGTCACATGGAACATGCAAAGGTGACTAAATATTCAGATTTCTTTCACAAGTTGAGGAAGAAGTTTGATGTGAAGAAGACATTGATGTGTCACAAAGAGACATTTCCTAAGGAAACAAAGGAGGATGTCAATCTTATCACTCTGGACAAGAAGTCAGTACATTCACTGCCAGTTGCAGAAGTGATTGCATCTAGAGAAAATACATTTGCTACCTTGAAAGATAGTCTTGAGATCTTGACACATAGAGTCCCATGCATGATTCAGGAGATGAATGAGGAAGAGGAGGAAGATTCCAGCGCTGGTACATTGGTAGAAGAGAAACCATCTCTCTTACCATCAGTTGGAGACACCATTGTACCGGTTGGAGGAACCCTTGTGTTCTGTCAAGAGGTTCCCACACATCAGTTGACCCAAGGTATGCATACACAATCATCAACTATTGTTTCAATAGATATTATTGAAACTTATGGGTACATGCCATCAGGGCCAATACATAACCAAGGGTTAGAACAAAATGATGATTTGAAGCAGCAACATATCACAGTGCAGAGGACCCTTGATTTGATCAAGGAGGAGATGAAAAGTTATCCTAGTTTTTCATGGATGGACTACATTCAACACTTTAATTTGAAGTGTTGATTTTCAGAAAATGGGATGAGCATGATCCTATGTACAATGACTGGTTATGAGATTAGTATTGTACCTTGCTTTGAGATAGTATATGTATTACCTTGCAGATCTAAAACATTGTCACTTACTAGCAGTGATAATGAAGAGGCCCCATTATTATTGGATAATTATAAAGGTAGCTTCACTCATGAAGCAATGGAGGTTAAGATGATGAATGTTAGACATCTTGAGATGAGAAATATTTTCTCCTTTTTTGATGACACTTTCTCAATGAGCATCTCACCGCTCAAAGAGAGAATTCTACCTGCAGAAGATCTAGAACCTCATTGGTTTTGGAAGGCCATGGATGAGATGAAGGTCTCATTAAGAGATCTCATTGGAGGTGCACTTCAACATTTCATGGAGTGAAAAGTTCTTCATCAGTTTGGGGAGGATGGTATTCTACAAAGGGAGGATACCATGTTTATGTAGTACATCATTCATCATCCACATTGGGATGAGTGGGTGAGAATTATTAGCAAGGGGTTACAAGACCACTTGAAAATATATGACATAGGCCAGAAAGAATCTTGGTTGCGTTGGTTGCTCTTGGGTGAGTTTGGTTACTACCAAATGGTTGCTATTTCTTTGATCCATGCCTTGAAAAACACTCATGTAATGAAGAAGGAGGCATGGATGCACTGGTTTCTCTTGGGTGAGTATGGTTACTACCCAAAGGCTCATATTTTCTTGTCTCATGTCTTACGTATCAATGATATTTTATAGCAGAAGAAGGCATGTTCATCTCTGAAATCCTTAAGATATTTTGGCCATCACATGACATCTCCTATGTTTATGTGTTTTGTATTATTTGCAATATGGCATAGTACTCTCATGATGTATGATAATGGAGGTTTCTTGTATTGGGATGGTATGAAGTTCTATATGTCCTTCAACATGTTGTTACTCCATGATTCATATGATGATGTGAAGAGGAAGCAATATCTCTTGTTGCTTTGGTTTCTTTTGAGGGAGTTTGGCTTGTCCATCTTACATGGAAGAGATGGAGGATGGCAGCAAGAGGCCCTACATCGGTGGTTACTATTGCGAGAATATGCTTTGACACTTTGGTCTACCCATATGTCTCTATTTCTTCTTTTGAAAAATGTTGGAATGATGCTTGGAACCAACAAGGTCAACAGGGCTAGAGATGAGGAAATGTCAATGCTCAATGTACTTCATGAAACATGGGATGAAGAGATGTATTATGAGATAGAGATTTCCCTTTGTAGAAGGAACCACTATATTTTATGTATCTCATGTATTGATGATGATGTTGGACATCATATGGTTGTCATTTGGAGGACATCTAACTCTACAGTTCGAGGTCATTCTATACATTCTTGAGAGACAACTTTGCAACCAAACATGCATGACACGTTGCAACAAATGGAGGAGGCCTTCCTTAAGTGGATGCCATTTGGAGGGAAATGGATGTCTTATGCATCTAATTTTGCAGTTGCTTGAGGTCAAGCAACATTTTGCTGGAGGACTGTAATATTCCCAAATTTTCACTTGATATTTGGAATATTAGAGTTCTTAATTTTCTTAATGAATTAAGTAAATAAAAGGGTTGAGGGACCCATAATCCTCATGATGAATAAATATCCTCTTTTTATGTGTGGATGTGGATTAATTAAGCCTAGATCTACATAAAGGAGGTAGTGGAGCAACTACTAATATGAATGGATTGGAGATAATGTCTCATTAATGAGATAAATCATGGAGGTTGATAGAGTCAACTAAGATCTTGGAAGAAATCAAACAAAAGATCATGGAGCATTCATGATGAGATGATGGAGGAAGTTGTGAAAATAATTCACACATGATGGAGAGGGTGTACATTGCACCTAGACATGATGGATAACTTGGAGAGACAACGCAGTCAAACATGGAGGATCATGTCCACATGCACAACGCCGTTTAGATGAAGGATAAGGCATGGGAAGGCTCATAAACCATATAAAGGAGATGAAGACAACAATGAAGGTAGGCTATTGATTATAGATTTTGAGGTATGTTTAGATCTGGAATTTTCATGTGATATTCCACTAATTTCTTGGGCTGTTTAGTAAAGATTGCAAGTGATGTTTAGCACAGGGTGTTCCTGGTCAGGAATCCCTCCTCTTTCATTGAGTGATCTCTTGGAAGAGGTTTGTACTTCATTCTACATTAGGCATTGGTGCCACTTATTATTTCCATCAACTGTAGAACATATACCTTCAGGAATTACGCAATTTCTGTAGATCAGTTTAGAAGGTGGAGGTTGTCTTTAGTATTTCATCTGAAGAACCAGTGAAGGCTTATTCCTATCTCCTTGGACTTGAGGATCAGCATTCCCAGAGCTTCAAATAAAATTTGGCATCGGGCAAAAAGTTATTGACCTCCTAGCAGCAGTAATTCCATCTAGAACTACACTGTCCATTATTGCAGATCCAAAGGAGGAAGGAAGTTGCTAGCTTTTACAGAGTAATTTGTCACTATCCCTATACTCCCCATTCCTTGATCCTGGAGGACCCATACAGTGACCCTTGTGTACTTTCCAAGAATGAAATACATACCCCTGAACCACATTTTGTCTGCCAAATCATCTCCCTTTACAATTTTTCTAAAAGATCCCTGTAAAAACCTGGTTTTCAAGGTTGGTGTTTTCTCTCAGTGTCTGACCCACATCGAAAGCAAAGATTTTAATTGAGACCCGCACCGATTGGTGCTCTGTAATGTCGGACCCGTGTTGATCCTGTTTTGGAAATTTTTTTAAATAGAAAGGAAGCATCCGTGACTAGAAGCTTCGTGAGGCGTCGGGCTGGAAGTTTTTTTTGAGGATGTGGCCGAGGAATTCCCCTTTTGACTTCTTGTTGCCATAAAATAGGAACTACTCCAAAAAATAAGCTCGTTTCCCATCATTTGAGGGCCCATAACCTCCTCCTCCATTGTTATATAGGGGGACCTCCTTTAGTTCTACAGCCTTATTTAGTGATGATAGAAAGGAGAAGAAATTATAGCTTCGGGAGAATAGTGCAGAGTGTGATTTTTTTTGTGTGTTGGGAACATAGTGAGATCTTAGACCTTTGTGTGTGAGGGTGTTACAAATGTTCTTGGATACAGACCTGCTGAAGGAGAGCCTCAACATCAAGGATTTCTTGTAAACTCCCCTTGTCTTTATCATAATAAAATGTATTTGATTTTTATCTTCCACTCTTGTTTACATTTATAATGAGATTTCTAGCATTCCTTGATCAGTTAGATAGGTTGTAATTGTTTTATGTTTGTCATTATTTTATGCTTGTCTTGGTGTCTTGAATGTCTGTACAGATAATTTAATGTTGGCAGTAGCGTGCATCGAGCTTGAGAAGAGCGATAGATCAAGAAGCTTTGACGGAAGATGACAACATAACATCAGAACAGGGTAGGCCATCTTATTTACTTTGAATTTCATTTACAATCTAGGAAGGTAGATGTTAGTATGTTCCCGTAGTTGCTAGACCCACCCTAGGGCTAGAGGGATCGTTTTTGTTCGTAGAGGGAATTTACTTGGACAACAAATTGGTGACTCCGCAAGGGAATTTCCTTTAAGTTTGTCACTCTTTGAGGTCTTCATCATTAGACAAGTTTAGTTGAATGGCCATTTCCCTATTTTTTCCTATGTTTTTCATCAATTACGATATTTTAGTTTTTGCTTGAAGTGGTGAGTCTCTTCTTGGTTGGGAGAAATTCTTTGGTTTTTCTTGTTCAGGCATTGGCACTTTTATTTTTCAGACAATCACGTCGATTGGTGCTAGTTGTCAGTTAGCAACCCGCGCTAATTGGCCATTGGGGCTAGTTTTCAGTTAGCAAGTCACGCTAATTGGTGCTAGTTTCACACACAAAATTCGTGCCAATTCCAACACGTCTAAAAAATTAATATTTTTTCCCTAAATCCTTCACTAGTGTGTCTTTCCCTTCTGGTATTTTTCTCTGTATGATTTACATGTTCTCCCCTTCACTCAAGTGGGTTTTATTGGCTTGTTGGTTTTTTTTTTTGGTTGTTTTTCCTGTTCGGACGTGCATCCTTACATCCTAGTTTTTCTGGGACTGTGCATCAATTGCCTGGTTGCCTGCTTCATGGGACATCACCTTGTGGATTGAGTCAATCTCCTTTCTTGGTGAGCCATCTCTAGTTAATTACATTTTTATTTTTGGTTGATTCAGTGTTCAAGTCTCAAGTGTCTTTCGAGTTCATTTGGTCTGCTTGTTCGCTTCTGAGCATAGATTACATTGCTCATTGTTCAACTGAAAAGTCTTATGTCTATTATTGCTTCATGTAAAGGGGAATGAATTCCTTTTTTTGAGCTCATGCTTTGGAATTCCTCTTTGTGCTTGACCTCATATGTCTTGTAGACTTTTGAGGAATTTCTTTACAAAGTGTTTAAAACAACGATTGCATTCTTAGTGTTTGTTTCCTCCCTTTTGCATTCATCCTTCCATTAAGGAAATTTTTCGTTAATTTAGTTTTTGTCTCAAAGTTTGATTTTTGTTAAACTACATTAGATCACATTGCATTGAAAAGTATTTTTTGAGATCCATCATTGAACTTATATTGCATTGTTTAATGATTGAAATCTAAAAATCGCATTGAGTGCATTCTCTTTCATTAAAATCATGCATTAAATAGATTCTCATTTCATCAAAAAATGCATTGAGTGCATTCTTATTATTCAAAAGGAAAAGGAAATTGTGCATAGATTAAAATTGCATAGTTTTCAAAAAAAGTATTTTGCATAGATTAAATTGCATAATTCGCATCGTTGAATGTTTTAAATTACTTTTGGATAGTTGAAGTCATCTAGTTTGGAAAAAGTTTCATTTGCAATATTACTGTTTGTTGCATCATTGCTTGAGACTCTTCCCTTAACTAGATAACATTCATCAAATTGAAAGATTTCTTTTCTCATATAACTGCATATAGGAGATTGTCAGATGACATTCGATAGGGGCTTGAAACTAAGACATAATTCAAGATCAAATTTAAAATTTATTCAATCAACCTAGTAGTTTTTGTTTTCCATCTAGCATTAGACAATGCTAGTACATACTTGTGCTCCTCGTACCATCGAGTATATAAAGGGAGACCCTCATAGGTTGCAATCCTTTATCCATAGCAAGCCGAGTCTGCCACCCTGTGACTGTGATACACCGAAAAAAACATTCGGGGAGACTACCTACACGTACGTCAAGTCCTTGGTCATTTTTCTTTCATTTGATCACCAACATGTATATGGCAGTTCACGGAAAATTGGTACACCCTCTTGCTTAGATTACATGAGTAGTCATTTTGGTCTTTTCGTGACTCTCTAAAAGTGAAAATATCATCGAGAACTTGTCCTTTCATGCTTGTTTCAACCTGAAAGTGATAAAGTCACCTTTTGCCTATTTTTGGACTCTTAAAATATGAAATGACAGAGTTTTGTTTCAATGTCTTAAAAAATTAACTTCCCACGAAATATTCCTGGTTAAAGTTAACTTCCTTAGTTTTTTGTTTTAAGGTTGTTTCCAATGGAAACGTTTCCAGAGTTTACTAACCAAGGAATCCCCTCTGAAGGGAATCCTGCTCCTTTTCCTGATTTTGGGAATGTTGGCGCTCCTTATATGGAAACATTGTCGCTACCTGGGTTAACTGTTGGGTTGCCGGTTTGGTTGTTTTCGACCTCTGTTCAACCATCTCCTCCGCCGGAACAACATCATGTTGATCCTAAGGTGGACCTCTCCCCTTCTTCACCTATTTCTTCATCCTCCTCTTCTACTTCGCTTGGTGAAAGTCTGGATTATAGTAACCAGGTGGCTAAGAAGAAGAATAAGAAGAATACGAAGAAGAAGGAGTCAGATAAGAGAGAGGCCAACTCTGCAGCTATCGTGCCTCATATGTCTTCCATTGATAAACCATCCAACCTTCCTCAGAAATTCAAGTTCCCTGGCATGTTGTGCAAATGTGACCATATTCTTCGAGACTACCTTGGCATTCCCAAGGTACTTGAAGCATGGTCTGACGGTCGTCCGTCGTTGCCTTTGGCTTTTGGAAGTCATATTGGTGGCACATCTTCGACTAGCCATGATAAGACTCATAAGAAATAGGTTAATATTACCAGTCCCTGTAAGTTTTGTGAAGGGCATCATCCCATTCACCTTTGTCCATACATGGATGAGGCCATGAGAGTGTTGGACAATCCTGTTGTTTCTGTACCCTGCCTTCTAGCTGGTTACCAGAAACTTCCTTTGAGTCCTCCACTAGTTGATTCAACGATCGGTCAAGAGTCATCCTTGGTCGATCCCATTCCTTTGGAAATTTAATGTCAAGAATCCATTCACAATCAACTATTGGTCATGGAATCAGTCAATCTGATTATGCTTATGGTTCATCAGGTCTTTTATGTCAAGAGTGGATCTCCTCCCCCTCAAGTTCTCCTTGTTTCTTCAGATTCCTCGGACTTGGAGAAAGATTCTCCCATCCCTGTCACTCAAGAAGTTGCTCTTCCTGCTCCCGTGCTTGAGGTCCAGGAGGATTCTCCTCTTGACCCGGTAACACTAGGGGATGACCATCTTAGTTCCATGGTACCCCCTCCAAGTATTTTGGTCGCTTCCTTCGATTGGAGTCATTTTGAGGGATACTGCCTTCCTTCTTATGTGCCTTTTGAGATCACGGTACAGACCTTTGATGTGGGAATACCTAGCACGATTATAGATGAAGGCACATTTGTTAGTGTTCTGTCTTCAACTTGGCAAGATTTTGGTTCACCACCTCTTGTGCCTGTTACTCAAAATCTGTTGACATTTAACAGAAGAACCATTCAACTGTTAGGGATCCTTTCGAAGTTGCCTATTACTTTGGGATGGAAAACTATCTATATAGACGTGATGGTGGTCCATGGTCCCATAGATTTTAATTTACTCTTGGGGCACGACTATGCTTATGCCATGGGTGCGCTTGTCTCTTCCATCTTTCGTGTGATCTATTTTCCACACAAAGGTCGGATCATGACCATTGATTAGCTTTCATTATTTGGTGTTGATGTGGTATTTGGCCCACCATCATCCCTTCCCAGTCTTTATCCGCTGGCTGTATCGTCCCCGCCGCAGGTTAATTATGTGGCTACCTATCCCATGCCTGCATTTAGTGATAGTATTGTTGTGAATCATGTGCTGGGGGAATTGGGTCCTAACTTCCAATATTTTTTCATTCAATCGAATGAGAATATCTTGGAAGCCATGACCTCTTCTTCATCATGATGAAAGGTCTTGTGGAGCATAGTTCATTTTCTTGTGTCAAGCTCCTTAAAAATGAAACAAGGTCGTCGGAGAACAGTTCGTTTTCTTGTGTCAAGCTCCTTAAAAAATGAAACAAGATCTTTTGAGGATATTTTTTCTTCTATTTCAACCTCGTTAAAAAATGAATTAGCTCACAAGGATAGTTATTTTAATGTGTCAACCTCATTAAAATAATGAAACACGTTCCTATTTTTGATACGATCTCGTAAAATCCAAGTCGAGTCTTTCTCTTGATCTTGTAATTGAACCTTCACTCCATCCGCATTTTAGATGGACTGAAGCTTGGGGTGCATGTACCTTGAATTGAGTCACCATGATGAGGGCATACAAATCATTTCAAGCATAGTTTGTTTCCATTTCAAGCTTGTGTAAAAATGAAACTGGTTTCAAGCATAGTTTTCTACAAAGTTTTAAGCTTTTGTAAAAATGAAACCATCCTCATTTTAACTCTTGTGATTTCCATTTTATCAGCCTGTTTTGACAGATGAGCCTTGGTTTTCTCATTCCATTGTCACTATCTTCTTGGCCTATCATACGCCTTCACTTGATTTTTTTACCCATTCCTGAGGAACCACTGCAATGATTGGTCTTGTTAGCCATCCTATTGACCTTTACTTGTTCTCAGTAGTTCCACCATCACCGAAACTAGTTGCTACCCTTAATACCACTTGTTCCTCAAGGAGGAGTCACCTTTCAGCTCTTTTATGACTCTCTAAAATTGAAAATATTTTCAAGACTCTTGTCATTTTGAACTCGTAAAATGGTTACGAAACGATATATACCCAGTATACGTTTACCCCTTTTTCAGGCTAGGATAGGTTATTTACGAAAAAGGAATACCTTAGCCTATCGCGACTAAGAGGTTATCTCAGATATTATTTTCTACCTTTTCGGATCTGAGGGAATGTTTACGAAAAGGGACAATTGGAGTTTTCTTTTTCGCTTCTTTTCAAACTCTCTAAACATGAAAATATGCCAAGTTCTTCCTTTATTAGACTCGTTAAACTCCATATGACATCGGAAATCATCACCGTGATGTTACCAAGTTCCTCCTTCCTAGGGCTTGTACAATTTACTAGGATGGATTTGTCCGAAGAAAAAACTTATACGACAAGCATATGATATCCTCTTCAAGCTTGTGTAAAAATAAAGAGGTACTCACCAGAAATGGTGGGGGAAAATGGAAGTTTTTTCGTCAATTTTCTCGGCAGTATGTCACTCTTGAACATGAAACTTATCTGCAGTTTGTGTCGGGTTGGGATATCTTCACTCTGTCACTTTTCCTCCATGGGTTTGGGAAATCTGTCTACCTCTCATTCAATTACCGATTTTGTCAACATGATCTCTGATCCTATTTTGAGTCAAATGCTGCCAAATTCCATAGTAGTGTCACCGATATGTTCAAGAGAAAATCCTTCTGCAGTTTATACATTCCTTGATCCTCTGTTTCAGTCTTGATTCACACTCATATTATCTTCTATGTTTCATGTCGATGATGTGGGATTCATTATGACCCTCCTTCGACGGATTGCATCAGGTCGACTTCAGCTAAGTATCCGAGAAGTTGATCTAGAGACTCCTTTCTAGTACCTTAGAGCTTGCATGCCCTAATGGAAAGTTCCTCACATTCGACAACAGGTTCACATCATCGGCCTTCGATCGGGTGATTTCACGGGTGTTCGACTTCAGCTCACTATTCACATTCCGTGGATTGTACTAGTAGTACCTTTAGAGCCATTGACATTAAGGGTGGTTTCTCTCGTACTTGTTAACGATTCACATCATTGACTGGTAATCAGGTTATTTTCTAGCATGTTCAACTTCAACACGTCTATTCACATGTTGGAATTTGTACTTTGATTGGGTGGTGTTGGAGCGCAAGACCCCGAGATTTAATCACAAAATTCCAGGTTGCGAGGAGTGATGATTCATTCATGATTCTTTAGACGGATGGTTGCGACCATACCGTGGGTTCTCTTGTTTTTATCCTCTCTATACAGATGATTGTGCCCATGCCCTGGATCTATTTCATATGATCCCTTCATTCGGATGGCTACGTCCATGCCAAAGATCCATTCACATGATCCTCTTCTTGATGGATAGTTGTGCCTATACCATAGATTCATGTATTTTCATCAGAGTTTTCAATTATGTATATGTATTTATGATTTATTTACAGGTCTCCCAATGGCAATGTCTGGTTCCTCGCACGTACTTGTAAAGCATTTCACCGCTCACTTGTGTTTGGACTTCATAATTTAGGGGGCATATGTTACAGAGTAATTTGTCACTATCCCTATACTCCTCGTTCCTTGATCCTGGAGGACCCATACAGTGACCCTTCTGTACTTTCCAAGCATGGAATACATACCCCTAAACCAAATTTTTTCTGCCAAATCATCTCCCTTTACAACTTTTCTGAAAGATCCCTGTAAAAACCTGGTTTTCAAGGTTGGATCTTTCTCTCAGTGTCTGACCCACACTGATAGCAGAGATCTGCACTGAGACCCACATCGATCATTGCTCTATCTTAATGTCGGACCCACGCCGATCCTATTTTGGAAAATTTTTTAAATATAAAGGAAGCTTCTGCGACTAAAAGCTTCATGAGGCGGTGAGCTGGAAGTTCTTTTTGAGGATGTGGTTGAGGAATTCCCCTTTCAGCTTCTTGTTGGCATAAAATAGGAACTACTCCAAAGGATAAGCTATTTTCCCATCAATTGAGGGCCCATAACCTCCTCCTCCATTATTATATAAGGAGACCTCCTTCAGCTCTACAACCTTAGTTAGTGATGATAGAAAGGAGAATCAATTATAGCTTCGGGAGAATAGTGTAGAGTGTGATTGTTTTTGTGTGTTAGGAACATAGTGAGATATTGGACCTTTGTGTGTGAGGGTGTTACAAAAATGCTTGGATACGGACTTGGCGAAGGAGAGCCTCAACATCAAGGCTTAGTTGTAAACTCCGCTTGTCTTTATCATAATAAAATGCATCTGATGTTTATCTTCCACTCTTTTTTACATTTATAATGAGATTTCTAGCATTCCTTGATTAGTTAGATAGGTTGTAATTGTCTTATGTTTGTCGTGATTTTACGCTTGTCCTGGTGTCTTGACTATTTGTATAGGTAATCAAACATTGGCAGCAGCATGCATTGAGCTTGAGAAGAGTGATAGATCAAGAAGCTTCGATGGAAGACGACAACATAGCATCAGAACAGGGTAGGTCATCTTCTTTGCTCTGAATTTCATATACAATCTAGGAAGATAGATGTTAGTATGTTCCTGTAGTTTCTAGACCCATAATAGGGCTAGAGGGATTGCCTCTGTCTGCAGAGGGGATTTACCTAGACAACACTAGAATTTCAGCTAGTAATCCTGTGAGGGATCATCCCCTCACCTTGCCATCAGTATTTCCATCAACCTGGAGTCTATTGCAGCATATTTCAACAGGCATAGAGCCTTTCTCTCCTTTACAATGCAATTTTTATGAGCAGCTATGTAGCAACAACTACAATCATCATTGAAGGATTGAGAAGCTAGATCTAGAGCTTCTAGCTTCAAATTTGTAATCCCAACAGACAAAGGATCAAACCCTAGGAGGGTGATTTTCCAAAGTTGTAGATCTAGAAAATCCTTTCTGCGTTATCTTGGGCTCCCATCACATTGGCTAGATCTTGAATCTTTGCATCATTAGAGCTTCTAAGCTCCCTAGATTTGCATTTCATTTTGTAGCAATTCATTCATATCTTCAGCAGAAGGGACAACACAGTATTGCTTCCTGTAAGCTTACCATTTATGCAGTTCTAGTTGCAGCACCATTGTAGGGTGATTCTAGGCCATCTCTTAGGCTAGATCTACTCATTTTCTATACATTGTGTAACTGATTCCTCTCCATATAATAAAATGGCTCAGCTTCTCTGTAAATTCTAATGTTGTCTTGAGATTTATTTTTTACTTCGTTGCAGTTCTTATATTGTGTTTAGGTATTACTGCATTTTCCCTTTTGGGATATTACAACATTACCTGAATTGAATTAAATAGTTTCAAGCGTCCCTGAACTACAAATAGATAATGAATGTATCTATAATTGTTGTTATCTTGGGAAGACTATAAAGAAACCATTTCCAATATTAGAGAAAATTTCAGCCTAAAAGTTCCCATGAAATATTCACGTACATAATATGTAAACCAATCAAAATCGTTTAAATTTACAAAGAGATACATTTAAATATTTTGGATGGAAAATGAAAAAACTAAATTTTTAATTGTATTTTCTGCTTATCTCCTTATAAGTTCACTCAAATTTCAAGTGTATACACTCGTTGGATGCCAAATTAATTTCCACATCCAACGAGTACCCATTAACCATACTTTTGAGAAGACCCACATTGATAAAAATTGAATATACATTAAAAAATTGTGTTCAACACGTTTGTCTAATGTATCTTCAATTTTTATTAATGTGGGTCTTCTCAAAAGTATGCATAATGGGTAATTGTTTGATGTGGAATTTAATTATTCATCCAATGAGTGTTTACACTTGAAATTTGAGTTAACCTATAAAAAATAATCCAAAAATACAATAAAAAAGTAGTTTTCTTCTTTTCCCTCTAAAATACATAAGTCTTATTGTATTATTTTCCTATTATTTTATTATTTTTCCTTAGGAGGCCACTTTTAGGTTGAAATTTCCTCTAACGTGAGTGACAACATATATAAGTGAGTTTTGTATTTGATACACTCTGATGTGTGTGGTTTTATGCCTATGAGATCGCTTGGAGGTTCATTGTACTATGTGACATTTATTGATGATTTTTCTCACAAGACAAGGATTTATCTTTTAAAGACTAAGGATGAAGTATTCAAAATGTTTCAAGAATTCAAAAATGAAGTGGAGAACTTGGAAGTTAAGAATATCAATATTTTTAGATTTGGCAATGGAGGAGAATACACCTCAAAATAGCTTGTATATTTATTTAAGAAAGTTGGGATTAAGAGGGAGTTGATTGTTGCCTATAATCCACAAAAGAATGGTGTGGCAGAACAAAAGAGTAGGTCCATTGAAAAATATGTCAAGGCCATGATGCATGACCAAGATTTTCCATTATTCTTATGGGGAGAAGCATTGTTGAAAACCATATATATTCAAAACATAAGTCCTCATCGAATTCTGGAAGGCGTGACTCCTGAAGAATAATTCTCTAAAAGGAAGCCAAAGGTTGGGCACATGAGAATATTTGGTTGTCCTATTTATATCGATGTTCCTGAGGATAATAGGAACAAGCTTGAGCCTTCATGGAAGAAAGGAATATGTTTTGGTTACAGTGAATTAAATAAAGCCTATAAAGTCTATTTTCTAGAAAATTGATGGATCAAGGTTAGTAGGAATGTCACTTATGATGAGAAATTGGCATATTGGAAGTCCAAGGAAGTTTCAATTGTCTCTCTTGATGAGATAAAATAAGAGGATGAGAATTCAAGTTATACATAAGGTCCTACAGGGCCAGAAGGGCCTCGTGAACTAGTGGAACTTGCTATTGTTCCAAAAATAAGAAAAAGACTAGCATGGCTTAAGTCTAAAATGGAAGAAGCAGAAGGACATGCAACTCCTGATGGAAGATCCAGAGAAGTGAAGAAACCTGAAAGGTTCTCTAGCTATGTAGCTCTCATGACTAACCTAATTGATGTAGAGCCTTCCATTTATGAAGAAGCAACAAACCAACAAGTGTGGAAGGAAGCTATGAATGAAGCATTAGGGGAATTTTGAGGTCTAAAATTGACCTCCTAAGAAAAATGTATAACAAAAATAAAATTTATAAGAACCAATACGATTCAATATGATGATGTCAACCATGGGGGTTGATTCACCATTTTTGGAGTAAAAAGGTAAAAATATTAAAAATTAATAAAATAATAAAACTACTTTTTGAACTCGTGTTTTAAACTTATATCCCTAAGGTTTTACTCAAATTTTGAGTGGGAGTATTAGTTAGATGCAAAATTTAATTCCTCATCCAAGGAGTACCCATGTTGCATACTTTCGATGGACCCTGTTACCTGAAAAACGAGAAATACATGAAAAGATGTGATTACAATCACGTTTTTCATGTATTTCTCATTTTTAATGTTGTACGGTCCATCTAAAGTGTTCAAAATGGGTACTCCTTGGATGAGGAATCAAATTATTCATTCAAAGAGTGATTCCGCTTGAAATTTGAGTAAACCCATAGGGAGATAAGTTGAAAATACGATTTGAAAAAATAATTTATACTTTTTTCCTTCTAAAGTTTGATGATGTAATCTAATATTATTTTATTATTTCCACTATTATTTTATAATTTCCTTAGGAGGCCCATTTTAGACCTCAAAACGCCCCTAATGAATATTAATCAATCATGAATAATTATGTCTAGGAGATCGTGCCAAGGCTGAAAGAAAAGTCAGTGGTGACTTCCATGCTTAAGCATGATGCAGATGGAAGTATTGATAAATACAAGGCATGATTCGTGGCTCGACTGTTCTCCCAAAAAGAGGGAGAAGGTTATGACGATAATTTTTCTCGAGTTTCCAGATACACCTCCATTAGATCCATTATCTCTCTTGCTACCTTGATGGGATGGAATTTACATTAGATGGATGTGAAGACTTCTTTCCTAAATGGTGTGATTTAGGAAGAGGTGTACATAGAGAAACCTCAAGGCTCTGAGGTGAATGGAAAAGAGTCTCATGTTTGTAAGTTACAGAATGCCTTGCATGGACTCAAGCAAGCTCCAAGATATTGGTATACTCATATTGAAAATAATTTGACAAGGTTGGGATTTACCAAGAGTGAAGTTAATCCAAACCTTATTTTAAGGTTTTAAAGAATGCACCTATGATTCTATTACTGTATGTTTATGACTTGTTTTTGATAGGTGCTAAGCCTCTTATTCTCCCGTGTAAGAAGAATTTGGATCATGAATTTGACATGAAGGATCTTGGGTTGAATCATTATTACTCGGGACTGGAAGTATAGTAGAAACTTGGAAAAATCTTATTTGGTCAAGGAAAACATGTGATTGATATCCTTCAAAAGTTTAATATGATGGATTGTAAATCCATAGATACTTCGATGGTAAATAACTTGAAAAATTTAAGAGGCTTTGAATCCAATTTGGTATATACATCTATGTACCGAAAACTGATTGGTTCACAAATGTACTTAGTTAACACCCGACCAGAAATTTTCTTTTCTTTTAACATGTTGAGCAAGTTCCAGGTTGAACCGAGGCATGAGCATTGGATTAGAGCGAGGAACATTCTATGTGGCATTGTGAACTATGGTTTAAGATATGTTTGCAAATAAGGATGTACAAATTTAAGGATATACATATGCTGAATAGGCAGGGAGTGCTAATGATAAGAAGATTACTTTGGGATATGCTTCAACTTGGTCTCTACTATGATATCTTGGATGAGCAGGAAGAGCTTCAACTTGGTCTTTACCATGATATCTTGGATGAGCAGGAAGAAAATATATGTCACACTTAGTACAATAAAAGAAAAATATATTACAACAAATGAAGCATGTAAAAAATCAATGTGGCTTTGGAAGTTTTTTGCAAAATTGTTTGACTAAGAGTTGTAACTAACAATTTTATACCACTACCACATTTCGAGTTAAAATCCGACGGTAGAATCTGAAAAACCGATAAAATCAGAACGACTGTTAGACGTTTAATGTATTTTTTTATTTTTATTTTTTTAAAGCCCGACGATCATCTTCTATATGACATTAATTATATTGAGTCACATATTCGATGATCGTTGTCTATGCAACGTTAATTACATAGAGTCGCATATTCGATGATATTTTCTTGTCACCGGAAAACAACCAAATTTCGGCATTAATGGAATTTTACCAGCCAAATTTTGAAATTAATGGAATTTTACTGTTATGCAATGTTTATATATATGTAGGGCCAAATACCTATTTACAAGTTCCACATTCTTGTTATAAATCCACTGCTTTTGAAATTTCATAGGCCTATTTTGAGGTTAATTTTGATTGATAATCATCACTTAAAGCTATTTGGTGAGAAAAAAAGTCAAATAAAATTCCTGAAGGACTAGGCCAAGGAGATGTGGGATTGACATCAGGGGCTTTGGAGGATAGAAAATTTTATTGCCCTTGTAAAAAGTGAAAGGTGTTATAGCATTATTTATCACCTTTATATACTTGATGACTTATGCATTGGCCTTGGGAAACCCTTCCATTTAGACATGGTCAATCTTCTTAAAAAAAGTGTTTTGAATTCCATGCGTGACTCTGCCTAGAATTTTACACATGCAGACGCGGTTCCACTCATATATGACCTGTGTATTCAATTTAAAATATTAAAAAATAATAAACTCCCTATTAATTGGGTGGGGTTTACGGGTTTTACCTATAGCCTACTTACACCAGCCCATGGCCAAACTGTTTCCCAACTAAAAAACTAATTTGAGGAAGTATAAATACACCTCAAGGGAAATTCCTAAGGGAGGAGAGAGAATTATATTGATATTATAGCCAGTTATAGCCTTGATCAAGTCTGATATTTCCTTGTGCCTCCTGCATTTCCCAGGTTCAGGAAACCCTTGTTTCCTTGTGATGTCCACTCCCTCTTTATGTGACATCCTTTGTGTACCTTTTATGGAGGAAGCTTTTTGAGGCTAGGGCTGGACGGATCTGGAGGAAAGTTTCTCTTGGAGTCATGGCAGATCTCACGTGATTTCTCCACTTTATCTTTACATATTATCAATAAAAGAAGCTTTGTCCTATTCCAAATGTCTTTTTGTTATATGTCTCTTATACATGTTGAATGATCTTGTAATGGTTTATTTAATGTTATTTTTTATGAGACTATATGATATAACATAATGACATCTAGGATATATATGATGTGCAACTATTTTGTGTGCTTTGTCTTGATTGATTTGAAGGTCTTGCAGCACGAGGAGTAGCAGGGGGTTTGCACCCTCGGAATCAACCTTAGAAGTAGGACACACGAGTAAGGTCACCTATCCTCAATTTTCTAGTTCAAGCATTAGGACCTGTAATTTGAGTGCTTCTTGTGATGATATGTCTTCTTCTCTATTAGATACCTCAACCCAGACCTTAGGGTAGTTTTCCCCACAGCACAAGGGCTTGAAAGTAAGGAGAATTTTAATAACAACAATTAAAAATCATTGTAGAACTTATGGACATGCTGAAGGTGGAGATGAATATCATCCATTATTAATTACGTATTCATTATCATCCATTATACCATAAGAGACTTGTTCTTTATATTTCTTATACATGCCATAAGAGACTTGATCTTTATTTAGTTCAAATATATAGCCAATTGCACAAGTGAAAACATTCCAAAATATTCATTTTGTGTTTTATGAATTGAGAAAAAATATCATGATGAGTTCTAGGTAGTTAATTTGCAATTAATATTTATGTTTGTTCATGAATATTTATGCTAGGTAGTTTGCAATTAATATTTATGCTAGGCAGTTTGGAATTAATATTTATGGTAGTTTGCAATTAATATTTATGCTAGGTAGTTTTGGCATTCATTGATGATTTCTCTCTCTCTCTCTCTCTCTCTCTCTCTCCCTCTCTCTCTCTCTCTCTCTCCAAAACCAACCTCCTCTCCTCATTGGTGCCCTATGTTTCTCATTTGTTCAATTTTCTACTATTAGGATTTCATTTTTTCCTCCCTTTTAGAACTAGGTTTTCCAATTTCCTTCATTCCTAGCACTGTATTTTTAAATTGTCCTTTTCATAACCTATATTTTTCACTTTTTTAACATTCTAATGCTATATTGTTTCTCATATACCTTGTTTTATAGTGCTAATATTCCTCCTTGTTTCCTTTTCAAGTGCTAGGAATTCCAAATGTGCCCTTGTTGAACCCTTAGTTAAACTGAGAGGGGGGGGTGAATCAGTTTAACACATTCATGGACTTTTAAAACTTTTCATTAAAACTTATTTAAACCTTCATTTCATGTCCAACTTAATATGTGAGTAATCTCAAAATATGAGCAGCAAGTATTAATATAATATACCAGTAGACTTAATATGAGAGCAACAGGTATTAAGAAGAAGATATAAATCAGATCAACACATAAATATCATGCACAGAGACACCAAATATAAGTGGAAACCCATAAAGGGAGAAAAACACATCTTATTATTGTTGTGATGCAAAGGTAAGCTCCAACTCCCTCTCACCACTGTTTTCTGCAGGCACCAACCTACAGGAGGCTCCAATACTCAATTCTTCAAGTTACAACTTGCAAGGAAGCACCAATTCCCTTCAATTTTCTGCAGGCACCAACCTACAGGAGGCTCCAACCTCAGTCAACTACAAATGACAGCTATCAAGCTGCAAATTGATAGGGAAGCTCCAACTTCCTCAATTTATCAAACTGAATGTTTGCTGATTTACCTTAGATATCAACTCTGTTCTGTAGCTTCTCTTTCTGCTTTTCTTTTCTTAATCTTCTTTGCCTCACTCTTATATACTCTGCCTTCTCTATATTTAGTCTCTCTAACCTCTCTTATACATATCCAGTTGATATTATATATAGAGTTCCTCACATGAATGTTTGTATTTCACAAAGAATTTGGAGTGAACAGTCATGACTCTTTGGCTTCTGTCTTCTCATTCCTTTTATCTGCTCATTCAATAAATATAACTGTAGGTATAAATTTAACATTACAGTGGGATATTTGTTCTCTTCCGGAGACTTGCCAATGCATCACAACAATATAAATCAATTAAAATATTACATTTAATTACAATGAGAGCTCTAACTCACTCATACAACCTTTTGGATCGCTGCGCATTTGTCTTTTCTTTGATTGTGTTTGTCCCTTTCTCTCCTCTGTATGCCTTTCTGTTTATGGCTGCTGCGTAACTCCTGTATTTATGTAACTGCACTTTTTAAATCATGTGACTCTGTAACAACGTCTTTTAAATATATAACAGTGCCTTATATATATATATAAGCAACTGTTGACTTTAAATCTGGGCAAATTCCAACCCTTTACACAACAAGTGTCTTGTTGATGTGGTGAGTTCCGCAAGCGGAACATACCTACACCACGACCTTTGTTTTATGGCCTGAAGCGATTCCACACATCGCAATCGTATTCTATTAATAATCACCCTCCACCTTAAGCCGAGGCCCGTGGGTCCTCAGACCATGCAGCACATTTCAATACAATCGCAACAACGTTTTATATATATAACAACGCCTTTTATATATATAACCCAATTTCATTTCTCAGCACAATTATACAGAGTTTAATCATACAAACTTCCTTTTTAATACACCTTAAATCAACTACTCCTCCAGCGATTTCCGATTGCGATTGATCACAATCGCAAACTTCATTCACTTGCTCCGATGCGATTGATATGCTTCACAAGTTTCCGATTGTGATTGATCGCAATTGCAAGCTGCCTTGCTCTGATGCGATTGATATGTGGACCCGACCATGTTTTATATGATGGAGTTTATATGACTATCGCATTCGGTTTTGCCAATCGCAATCGCAAGTTTCATTAACCTGTTCCGCTGTGCCTAGATTTTCCGATGTGATGAGTGATTTGCTTTGACGCGGAACTTAAGCCTGTATAAATCATAGTTTATAAGTCCATCGGGTCCGAACTTCAATCACAATTGCAACTTCCTGTTTGCATGTTCCGCTGCTTTGTTTTTCTCCGATGCGATTTGGTCCCACCTTATGGTACTTTGGTTATTTTTTTATCATAAAGCGCTCCACTTATAAATATATATATTTATGCTTTGAACCTTTGTTTATATGATCCGGGCTTCATCGCAATCGCAATTTATTTGTTTATATATGTTTTGACACATATCATTTAAGGTTTATAAATCCATCGGGTTCGGGCTTCATCGCAATTGCAATTCTTTGTTTGTATATGTTCCGCTGTCAATTTTCCGATGCAATTGGGAAAGGGTCCCACCATATAAGACTTTGATACCTTTGGCTCTTTGTCCATTAATTTTCTCCTTTACAAATATATATATATATATATATATATATATATATATATATATATATATATATATATATATATATGTATATGTATATGTATATATATATATGTATATATCCTCCGGCTTGGGTTTTGATTCTCGGAATAAGGTTTTATATATATGCATACATTGCCGCTTGGGTTATGATTCCCGGAATTTATGTTTAGTGTTTCTACCAGCTGGGTAGTGATTCTCGGAATAACGGCTCTGCCTCTACCTCTACCTTCGCTGCTTCTGTCGCTCGACCTCTGCCTCTACTACTGTGATAACGGCTCTGCCTCTGCCTCTGCCTCTGATAATGGTTCTGCCTCCATTGTCTGTCCTTGTCTTTGCTGCCTCCATTGCCATCAATGAAAATATTTCCAACAGTCTCCCCCTTTGGCATTAATGGAAATACACTTCCTCTGTTTTCCTGTTAGGGTCCTTTCTGCTGTTGCTTGCTCTTCCTCCCCCTTTGACATCAATGGCAAGGGGTTTGAATTCTTAGTGTAGCTTCTATTCTTTGATCTTGTGATTTTATTCTTTTTCAATATTTCATGCATTTCCTCTTTCTAAAATTTTCTGACTTTGTATGCTGCTGCTTCAAACTTTGGATTAGATACACATCGGGTTCACTATTCTTCCGTGTTCAGTTCACGTCAGGTTCACCACTCTTCCGCTACACCACTGACCCTTTTTCCTTTTTATTGATTTTTTTTTTGAATGTATTATTGTCATAATCCTTTTGATCCTGAGGACCTGCTTTCATGCTTCCCTTGCTGGTTGATCTCCCCCTGGGAATGATATTTTCGTTTCTGTTCTCCCCCTGAAATTGTTCTTTCTCTTCATATTAGAGAGTAGCATCTATAGATACTACCCCCAGTCTATCTCTCAAATATTCAAATGGTTCTCTGGAAAGTGGTTTAGTAAATATATCTGCTATCTGTTCTTTTGTTGTTACATACTCCAGTTTTACTATCTTCTAAGCCACTTGTTCTCAGAGAAAATGATACTTGATTGGGATATGTTTAATTTTTGAGTGAAGCACAGGATTTTTAGATATACTTATAGCACTTGTATTATCACATTTGATTGAGATAGGTTCATCAATGCTTACCTTCATGTCTTGAAGAGTTTGCTTCATCCACATGACTTGTGTAAGATATCTTCAGCTGTATATATTTGTGCTTACAGTGTAGTGAGAGATATAGATGTTGTTCTTGTAACCACCCTGGTTTCTCTAGATAGAAACACCTTACTTGTGCTTTCTGTCATCTACACTTTATTGATAAAAGTAGCTGTTAATATCTTTGTAAATCAGCTTTTTACAGGATACCAAAGTCATCTTGTCTTTGTTCCTTGTAGGTATCTAAAATATTCTTATTTGTACAAGAAGGTGATTTTGGAATGGCTGCTTGATGTCTAATACTAGTCCTCATATGATGTCGGTGCTGATGGCATCAAATGCAATGAACTATCATGGATCATGAGTTTTGATCTATATCTGATTATCATCAACACAACCTCCAGTAATCATAAATTGTGTGTTCTGATCCTCCATTTTGAACTTTTTCAACATTTCTTTTAAGTATTTTTCCTGTGAGATGAACGTACCTGTGTTCTTTTGCTGAATTTGAAGTCCTAAGTAGAAACTGAGCTCTCCAATCATAGACATCTCAAACTCTGTTTTCATCTCATCAGCAAACCCTTTTGCTAGTTCTTCTCTGTTGCTTCCAAACATGATGTCAGAAACATATACTACAACAATCAGGAGTTCATTTTCATGGGCATTTATGTATAGATTGCTGTCTACTCCACCTCTCTTAAAGCCTTGTTTTTGCAAATATTTATCCAGTATTGAGTACCAAGCACGAGGAGCCAGTTTCAGTCCATATAGAGCCTTCTTCAGTGCACATATATTCTTCTTTGTCTGTTAAAGAGAAACCTTCTGGTTGTTCCATGTAGACTTCTTCTAGATCTCCATTCATAAATGTAGATTTCACATCCATTTGATATACTTTGAAGTTTTGGTAGCAAGAAAAGGCTAGAAACATTCTGATGGCTTCCATTTTGGCTACAGGGGAAAATGTTTCATCGTAATCAAGTCCTTCGATTTGTGAATATCCTTTGCAGACCAGCCTGGCTTTATTCTTGATTACTTGTCCTTGCTCATTCATTTTGTTTTTGAATACCCATTTTGAGCCTATGACATTTTTCTCAATGGGTCTAGGAACTAATTCCTAGGTATTGTTTTTCTCAATTTGGTCCAATTCTTCATTCATAGCATTCACCCAAGACATGTCCTTGCTGGCTTCTTCAAATTTCTTTGGCTCTATTTGTGACAACATGGCTATGTATACCTCTTCAATTTGTTCTGTTAGTTGCCTTCTTGTTTGGCCCCTACTCTCTTGTCTCCAATGATCTGATCTTCAGGATGGTTCTTCTGAGTATATCTTGAGGGAGCTTTAGAACTCAGCTCTGTATCTTTTGTTGTCTTGCTTTTTTCCTCATCATCTTGGTTTTCTTCTTCACGGTTGTCTGATGGATTGCAACAGTTAGTATCTCTTGTATTGTTTGGAAGTTCTTCATCAAATCTCACATCAATGCTTTATACTATTTTTTGAAGAGTCTTGTTGTAGCACCTGTACCCTTTACTTTTGGATGCATATCCTAGAAATATCCCTTCATCTACTCTTGCATCAAATTTCCCAAGATTTTCATCATTATTATTTATGTAACACTTGCTTCCAAAGATTCTAAAATGTTTAATTGTAGCTGGTTTCCCATGCCATAGTTCATATGGAGTCTTATCACTGCTTGGGCTTAAGTGGGCTTTATTAAGGATATGCACCGCTGTGTGTACTGCTTCTGCCCAGAAGGTTTGAGGAATATTATTCTCTTGCATCATGGCTCTGGCAATTTTTTGAACAGATATGTTTTGTCTCTCTGTTACTCCATTCTGCTGAGGTGTCCCTGCAATAGTAAATTTTTATTTTATGCCATATTCATTGCATAGATCTGCAAAGTCATAATCTATGAATTCACCTCCTCTGTCCGATCTGATGCATTTTAGCTTGCATCCTGTCTAATTTTCTGCTAATGATTTGAATATTTTGAATTTGTCCAGAGCTTCAGATTTATTCTTGAGAAATGCAACCCATGTCATTCTAGAGAAATCATCTATTATCAACATGAAGTACGATTCTCCACTTGGAGTTTTAGTTCTTACGGGTCCACGCTAATCCATGTGCACAAGCTGTAGAGGTCTTCTTGTTGATAACTCATCTTTGGCCTTGAAGGATGTGCGAGTCTGTTTGCCTAATTGACATGATTTGCATATGGTATTAGAAGGCCTCTTTATTTCTGGCATGTCTCTGATAGCTTTCTTCTTGCTTAGTTTTATTATGTGATCGAAGCTAAGATGTCCCAATGTTTTATGCCATAAAAATGACTCTTCTAGTTTTCTAAGATGACATGTTTCATCTTCCTCTTTCACAATGTAAACATTACTCTCTGTTCGAACTCCTTCAGAGTCTTACCTGTGGTGCTTGATCTGACTTCACAATCTTGTGCTCTAAAAAGAACTTCACAGCCTTTGTCACACATCTAACTGACACTTAGTAAATTTGCTTTCGGCCCATCTACAAATAGTACATCTCGAGCCTTTCCTCTACCATTGTCTATGCTTACTAAGCCTTTTCCCTTGATATTACATGATTTATCATTGCCAAAAGTAACATTGCCAGATTTCTTTTCATCAAGAGTTATAAACTTGCTTCTGTCTCCAGTCATGTGTTTAGAGCAACCACTGTCAAAATACCATTGGCTTTTCAGATCTTGAGTAGTTAGAGCCAGGTCACACTTATTCTCCTTCTTTTTCCATTGGAGGCATCCTTTTGTTTGGTATCTTTTGTGAGATGATGATTCACATCCCTTCAGAGTACATTTGGAAGGCATATGTCCAACTTGATTGCATATACAACATTTGATCATAGTTTTTGCAGAATTGTGAGTATGAACAAAATTTATTTGATTCATAAACCTCCTTGAGGTGTTGAACATCAATCTTTGTCCATACTTTCTACACTCAATGATTTTATGGCCAAATTCCTTACAATAAAAACAGTAACCATAGAAACTATTTGCATACCTGGTGTAAGGTTGTATTTTCCATTTGTTTGATTGAGGCAGTCTCTTCAATGTTTGCATATTTTGCTGGTTTGAATTACTCCTCCTTGCATGGCAATATACAGTAATGTGTCCCAGCTTGTGGCAGACATAACAGGTGGCATTCTTCATAGGAGGGAAGAATCTCCTTTGATGGCTTCCAAATTTGACATATTCAGAGGCATATGCCCCTTTCTCTATTGTCTTAGTATTTATTACATTCTTAACTACTAGTGGTTTCTTCTGATCTTTGTCTTCCTCATTACAGGTTTCTTCTTTTGTAGGAATTGTTTGAGCTACTTCATCATTCTTCTTTGCTTTTACAAAAATAATCTCTTTGTCAAACTTTTCTTTGCTTTTACTTGATTCTCCTTCATAGCCTATTCTAGTTTTTATCATAGGGGATCTTTGAGCAACCAGAATTTCATTCAAATTACTACAGCTTGTTGTTTGAGAAGAGTTTATAACCACTTTCCTTTGAGCATTTTCTAGTTTCTTCTTGAGACATACTACTTCTTCTTCCAGCTTCTCTTATTCTCGGGTTTTATCCTTGATTTGCTGAAGTAACATGTCTTATATCTTCTTGGCTTCTTCAAGCTCTAACTTCAGTTGCATGAGGACTTCTGAGTTTTTTTATTCTCTTACATACTTGAGAAGAATGTCCTTTTTTTTCTGCACTTCAGTTTGAGTCTGTCAATCTCCTCCAAAGCACTTCTTAGCTCTCCCTCAAGGTCGATTTCCCCTTCTTCTTCTTCATCTTCTAGCAGGAGTCCTTCAAGTTCTTCTATGGCCATCAATAATAATTTAGAGGTTCCTTCTTCACTTGAGGGTTCATATGAATCTTTAGATGTACTGCTATCTTGTTGAGCATAGAAGGATTTTCTGCTAAACTTCTTTCCTTTCTGCCAGTTCTTTGATTTATTTTTCTCTGACTCTTGAGCCCGATTCCTTACTGTCTTGTGAGGACACTTAGAAACATAGTGTCCAACTCTTCCACAGTTAAAGCATTTGAAAGGAAGTTTACCTTTGTATTTACCTGAGCCTCTATCCAATTTCTTGACAAATTTTGCCTCTTCTTCATCCGAGCAAGAGCATATGTCTCCCTCTTCTTCTTTCTTCTTTTCTATTTTAAAGGCCGCCTCCCTCGTACTTGGCTTCTTCTGTGGGGGCCTTATCTCATAATCTGTTAGATTTCCAAGTAGCTGGTTCATGGTCAAGGTCTCCCAATCAGCTGTTTCTTCTATTGCAGACACCTTGGGATTAAACTTGGATGGAAGAGATCTTAGAATATTTTGCACAATTATACTTTCTGGCATGGTTTCTCCAAGAGCTTTCATATTGCTAACAATTTCTACAACTTTTAGGAAGAAACTGACAATGTCTTTGTCATCATTCATTTTTAAGTTCTCAAATTGGGCTCTATAGACTTGAAGTTTGGTAGTCTTTACTTTCTTGTCCCCCTCATGGATGTTCTCCAGAGTATCCCACATTTCTTTGGCAGTGTCTTTGTGCATTACTTTAATAAACTCTGCTTCACACAATCCATTTAAGATGGCATTCATGGCTTTTGCGTTAGCCACAAAATCTTGTTTTGTTTCTTTCTCTATGTTAGTTGCCTTTGGGGCATATCCTAATTCCAGCCAGTAGACTTCATTACAGACATTAGCAACCTTGTCTCATTCTGATTTCCAAGCTGATTTTACCGGTGAAAAGGGGCTTTATTGGTTGAGCATCCTTCTTTACTAGCCATCTTGGGAACCTAGGATCTCCTTTCAGTTGTTAGACTGGTACAAAGGAACTTGCTCTGATACCAAGTGTTGGACCCTTAGTTAAACTGAGAGGGGGGTGAATCAGTTTAACACATTCATGGACTTTTAAAACTTTTCATTAAAACTTATTTACACCTTCATTTCATGTCCAAATTAATATGTGAGTAATCTCAGAATATGAGTAGCAAGTATTAATATAATATAACAATAGACTTAATATGAGAGCAGCAGGTATTAAGCAGAAGATATAAATCAGATCAACACATAAATATCATGCACAGAGACACCAGATATAAGTGGAAACCCATAAAGGGAGGAAACCACATATTATTATTGTTGTGATGCAAAGGCAAGCTCCAACTCCCTCTCACCACTGGTTTCTATAGGCACCAACCTATAGGAGGCTCCAATCCTCAATTCTGCAAGTTACAACTTGCAAGGAAGCACCAAATCCCTTCAATTTTTTGCAGGCACCAACCTACAGAAGGCTCCAACCTCAGTCATCTACAACTGACAGCTATCAAGCTGCAACTTGATAGGAAAGCTCCAACTTCCTCAATTTATCAAAATGAATGTTTGCTGATTTACCTCAGATATTAGCTCTGTTTTGTAGCTTCTCTTTCTGCTTTTCTTTTCTTAATCTCCTTTGCCTCACTCTTTTATACTCTGCCTTCTCTATATTTACTCTCTCTAACCTCTCTTATGCATATCCAGTTGATATTATATATAGAGTTCCTCACACGACTGTTTGTATTTCATAAAGAATTTGGAGTGAATAGTCATGAATCTTTGGCTTCTGTCTTCTCATTCCTTTTATATGCTCATTTAATAAATATAACTGTAGGTATCAATTTAACATTACAGTGGGATATTTTTTCTCTTCCGAAGACTTGCCAATGCATCACAACAATATAAATCAATTAAAATATTACATTTAATTACAATGAGAGCTCCAGCTCACTCATACAGCCTTTTGGATCGCTACACATTTGTCTTTTCTTTGACTGTGTTTGTCCCTTTCTCTCCTCTGTATGCCTTTCTGTTTATGGCTGCTGCGTAACTCCTGTATTTATGTAACTGCAATTTTTAAATCATGCGACTCTGTAACAGCGCCTTTTAAATATATAACAGTGCCTTTAGTATATATATAAGCAACTGTTGACTTTAAATCTGGTTAAATTCCAACCCTTTACACAACAAGTGTCTTTTTGATGTGGTGAGTTCCGCAAGCGGAACATACATACACCATGGCCTTTGTTTTATGGCCCGATGCGATTCCACACATCGCAATCGTATTATATTAACAATCTCCCTCCACCTTAAGTCGAGGCCCATGGGTCCTCAGACCACGCGGCACATTTCAATACAATCGCAACAACGTTTTATATATATAACCCAATTTCATTTCTCAAAGACAATTATACAGAGTTTAATCATACAAACTTCCTTTTTAATACTCCTCTCTAAATCAACTTCTACAGAATAGTAAAAAAACTTGTTTAAACATATAAAAAACCCTTTTCGGGGCCCACCTGCCACGCTTTCCCATGCGATATACTCACTCCTCCGAAGAATTTCCGATCGCGATCGATCGCAATCGCAAAATTCATTCATCAAGCTCGATGCCACGATATGCTTCATAAGTTTCCAATCGCGATCGATCACCGCAAGCCGTCATTCGATGCGATTAATGTGCGGACCAGACCATGTTTTATATGATGGAGTTTATATGACTATCGTGTCTGGATTTTCCAATCGCAATCGCAAGTTTCATTAACCTGTTCCGCTGTGCTTAGATTTTTCGATGCGATGAGAGATTTTCTTTGACGCAGAACTTAAGCCTGTATAAATCATAGTTTATAAGTCCATCAGGTCCGAACTTCAATCGCAATCGCAAATTCCTGTTTGCATGTTCCGCTGCTTTGTTTTTCTCCAATGCGATTTAGTCCGACCTTATGGTACTTTGGTTATTTGTTTATCATAAAGCGCTCCACTTATAAATATATGTATTTATGCTTTGAACCTTTGTTTATATGATCTGGGCTTCATCGCAATCGCAATTTCTTTTTTTATATATGTTCCGCCGTCAATTTTTCCCATGCGATCGGGAAAGGGTCCCACCATTTAAGACTTTGACACTTTCTGCCTTTTGTCCATTAAAGCGCTCCATTACAAATATATATATCCTTCGGCTTGGGTTTTGATTCTCAGAATAAGGTTTTATATATATGCATACATTGTTGCTTGGGTTATGATTCCCGAAATTTATGTTTAGTGTTTCTACCAGTTGGGTAGTGATTCTTTGAATAACGGCTCTGCCTCTGCCTCTGCCTTCGCTGCTTCTGTCGCTCGACCTCTGCCTCTGATAATGGTTCTGCCTCCATTGTCTGTCTCTGTCTTTGCTGCCTCCATTGCCATCAATGACAATATTTCCAACACTTTTGTAGTGCTAGGCTTATTAATTTCTATTTATTCTAGCGTTGAGTTTGTCAATTAGTGATATGAAAATGGGTTGGATAACTTGTTATGTATTTCAAGAACCTCCCACTTAGTTAAACAATTAAATTATCTAGCTTATACTTGACAATTTGTGGAATTTATGCTTGAAAGAGGTGTATGATTTTTAATTGTTTAAGTGTCTTAAGTCCATTTTTTCTTGCTAAAATTAAACATGTATAATAGAAACATAATGCAACACTAAAAAATTCAATCATAACAACAAAATTAATCTAGGAGTTCACCCGAATACTATGGGCTACGTCTCCTTTGAGCTTTATCATCTCGACTTGGTTCTTTGGGGTTATGGTAAAGTTTCTTTTAAAATTTCCACACTTAAATCTAATGGATAATGAATTGATCCAAAGGGCTTAGAATACCATCTATATCCCTTTCATGGATGTCATCACTCTGCAAACAGATCTAGGCTCCCTTAGACTCGATTTCTTTTGTCGATTCTCTTGAGCTACATTGAGCTTCTATATGGCACTAAATCCTTCATAATTGTGTTTATGTCCTAAAACCACTCTTATTGTCTCTATTACACATCAGACACCAAATATCGATTGATAATTTTCTCAAAACGAGCACTGCATCCCCAAACTAGGACTTCCTCCACGGTTTTCCCAAGGTTGCCCAAAACTTCCTTCTAGCTTCTCAAGCTCTAGAAGTATTCAAATGTCTCTAAAAATACCTTCATTGGATTCAGAATGCCAAAATTAGTCAATATAAACTATTTTTTCATTGAAAATGGACTTCGTTTGCTCCGGTTTTGCCTCCAACATCTATTGGCACCCCTTGGCACGAGGGTCACTAAAAAATTCTCTGATGGTTTCTCGACCTCTAGAAGTCCTCAAAAGCTTTTGAAACCTCCTTAAATGGATTAAGAATGCTATTTATAGAAGAAATTAATATTGGTTCGTTGCATATGGTCTCTAGCTGCCCTGGCTAGGCCCTGAACTGCTGCTGGCACTAATGGCCCCTAGAACTTTACTGAAGCTTCTCGGATTTATAAAGTCCTCTAAAGGCTCTACAAACCATCTAGCTCCCTTGCCTAGGCCTCAAACTGTTGTTGCCCCCTAGTGGCCCTAGTGGCCCCTTGAACTTCACTAAAGAAAAAACCTACTTAGAAGCTATTTGATGGCTCTAAAACCTACTCCATTGAGTCTGTAATGTTGGAGATAGTCTAAATTGACTATTGGCACTCCAAAATTGGGCGAATAATGAGTGAGTTATGACCAAAACAAATATTCCCTAATTTTTCCACTAAATCTGGAAGCTCCACCTGTTAGCTCCACTAAAACTGGAACTTCTGCCAAATTAGGCGGATCTGCGAAAACTGCCGCCAAGTTAAATTGTAGTTAACTAAGGTTTGATTAATATGTGCTTAGTGCTAATCGCGATTAGCGCTAGCCCTGGCTCACGGTTTTATGAAGAGGATCACATGGTGGAGGGACCTGGCCCACTCCGCGCTCCGTCAGTCGACAGTTTAAACAATTAAATGCTAGTGCATCAAAAATCCCTTAACGATTCTTCTGAGTGGTGTAATGGTATGGGCATTGGCCTGTGAGTTGGAATTTTTGGGTTCAAGACCCGACCTCGCCCCAAAATTATTACGTTAACAAATAATACAACGTGGCCCATTCACTTTGTGTATACATGGACATATGATTAATCCACCTCCACCAAACGTGAAATTTAAATCGCATTTGTTTTAAAACATGGTTTCTAAATGAATATTTAAATGTGTTTTTTTTAAACTAAAAATTTAATTATGATTTGTAAAAAATCTTTCGATAATAATCACATGCAATGGAACATTGTCGGCACGTTTCAAACCAACCAGTGTGGTTCATCATCAGGACTACGTGAGAGATCAGATTAGGACAATAAGTTTAAATAGATGTAGAGATGGCTAAACTAGCCGTTAGGAAAACGACTAGTTTGACTTTTTTTTTGTTAATTTTTTAACTATATATATATATATATATATATATCTATATATATATATATATATATATATATATATATATATATATAATAACTCCGCTAGTTTCATTTTTTTATTATTAAAATATTTTTGATTTATCTTAAATTAATTAATGGATTAATTTTATTCACACTAAATAATTATTTAATAAATATATATAAATTTTATATTTTATTTATTGGATTTAATTATTTAATTATAAATTTTATTTATTTATTCAAGCGAGGTCCAATCAACAATGACATATATATATATATATATATATATATATATATATATATATATATATATATATATATATATATATATATATATAAAATGAAGATAATAATAAATTAATTAAAATAAATTAAAAATTATAAAACATATAAAAATAAAAATAAAAATAAAAAATAAAAAATAAAAATAAGATAAAAAAATAAAAATAAATCAATAATAATAATGATGAAAAATAAATAAAAAATAAAAAAATAAAAAATAGAAATAAAGATATAAGAGATAAAAAAAATAAAAAATAAAAATAAATTAAAAATTAAAAATAGAAAAATAAAGGAACAATAAGCACGATAGGGAAAAAAAAAGGCAATCATGAATATAAGGCAGGTATCCAACACCTGTTGATGATCCAACCATTATCTCTATTGAGATTAATAGGTATTTTTTCAATTTCTAAGGCCTCTCTTAACTTCCGATGATGGAAATGGTCGATCCTAGCAATGACCTTAGCCTCTTCGATGCAGATATGATGGTTAGTATTTTCTGCATGTTCAGCTAGGGTAGACGAGCGGGATCTTCCATGTTTAATGTCAACAACATGCTCACAAATCCTTTGATTTATAGACCGATCCGTTTCACCAATGTAGGGAGTCCCACAAGAACAAGGAATGATGTAGACACCTTTCCCATCCCTAGGGTCAATTAGATCCTTAACCGATTTGAGAGAGTTGTGAATCGTGTTAAGGAGCTTGAACAACAAAGACACCTTATGCTTCCTAAGGACCCTAGAAATTTTATCAGTGGTTCCCTGAATGAATGGAAGAATGATGTAATAATATATATATATATATATATATATATATATATATATATATATATAAAATTAAAAAAACATAATTTCAACTTTGGATCTATTTAGGAAATTTATCCCACGTATGACCAAATTGGTAAATTTTTGTAGTTTACTTCGGCATTCAAAGTGCAATAACTTCTTCGTACGATGTCAATTTTTCGAACAGTTTGCGGCACCAGAATCAGGAAGACGAGATCTACGCAACCATCCTAGTTTCAACCCAATCCTATAAATTTTAATTTTTAGCTCTCACTTAGGTCCTGATCCAGTTCTGATCAATTAGACTTATTTCTAGCACTAGGATCTGCAATTAGGCTATTTTCTAGTAACATTGATTTTGCAATTATACCCTTTTCTAGTGCTAGGATTCTCCAAAAGTCCTGATTCCAACATTGATTTGTTTCACATTTGTTCCTTTTTCCAGTGATAGGTTTTGAAATTGTCCTCCTTTTGACCTTTTTCCATCTTTTCCTTCATCATTTTTCTCCTGAATTGATTACAAAGTGACAATTTCCTTAGGACATTAAAAATGAATATTCAAATGAAAACATAGAATAAGAAAACAAGAGAATAAAGGAATAAGAAAGAAACAGTCCATCATATAAAGAGCATTTAACCATGAATGAATTCTTTAATAGGATTTTAAATGAAGATTTTTTAAATGTTTAATTGACATATTACAGAGCCTCTAACAAGGATGAATTGAATTTTGGATATGTATTTTTCAATCAAACATGAAGATAACATAGATATGAAATTAAAAAAAAAAGAATCACATACAAAAAAGTGATTGATGCATTCTTCAACACACCATACTCTCGGAAACTCTGGTATAGAATGAGTCTATACTTCTCCATTGATTTTTCATTAATAGCTCAAATTTACAGAATCACAACAGTTTTTTCTCCAAAATTACTCAAAACAAGAACCCCTATTACATCATAAAAGACTGTATATATACAAGCTTAGACTCCTCGAGTCATTTTTAGAAATTACGGAAAAAAGATAAATAAAAACAACTTTTGATATCATCTTGGATCTTTGTTCCTGGAAATAGAATATGCAACGAATTTCTTCAGGAACTACTTGGATCAGATATCCCTGAAGAACTTCTGGTGCTGAATAAAACTAACATCCTTTGAATCTATTTCTCCCTAGCCTCGCTCCTTGAAAATATCGTGAGTAAACATCTTTTCCCAATCACTTTGTTCTTTATCCTCATTTTTTGGTAAAATCTTATCTGAATTTACAATCAAATCCCTTATGATTTGATTATTTTCTTTTCCACTGCTAGAAATTTTCTCTTTCTGATCGATGCTCCACCTGATTTCAGGAATATCAAAATCTTCATCACTATTGGATTCTGCTTCAAAAATAGAATATATCTCTTCCATATATTTCTCAAGCTAAAATAACTCTATATATTTCACTCACTATAACTCTTTTACTTCAATATTTTTCCTCTTACCCTTAAGCTCTGCTTTATTTTTTGCTTTCAAATACATGCCAAATATTTCCCTTTTTGAAAAATTTCTTGTGAATTTAACCTTTACTCCATAAATAGAATGAATCAAAATAAATATCTCAGCGAAAAATATAGACTCTCAACCGCCAAATTTATATATAATCATAAATGAAAATAAATGTAATGATAACCTCCCTCTTCCCACAACATGTGCGACATGTGTACTTGTTTTTATTCTCCTATAACAAATGCAAGGTCACCTCCAAATATTCGACTAATCTATTTCCCATGATTAAGCCTGAAATCCCTGATAGGTAGTTATTCTATGCTCACGTGCCAAAAAATTCATCCTTGAGAACTTGTTGCAAGAGACGAATCTGAAACATTCCACTTATCTGCAATTATGGAAAAAAAAATCTAGATAGATGATGAAGGAAAATATACTACCAACATTTCTCTATTAATTTCATATAATTATGAATAGAAAGTATATGTAATTGGTGGTAAAGTAGAAATCACCTTTCTAACTTCATAAAGCAGGAAAATATATTCTTTCAGTATTTTAATTATTTATTCTCCCTTCATATTTGTAATGATTTGATTTATGGCTGATATATCATTTCTTTTAGCTAACAACATCATATGATATTCACTTTCTGGAATAAAAAAACCCTCTTAATTCCAAAATCTTTGAAAACCCAGTAGAAACATCTCTCTGAAGATTATTTTAAAACTTGATATTCTTACATTCATGAAATCCGTTTTCAATGAAAGATCCTTCATCATCTGATTTTTGATGATATGCTTTCTTTCTTGGGATATCATTTCTCCCCTGTGATCTATCCCTGCAAAAGTAAATTGGGCTTTTGTTCTTGAATTTAAATAATTGATAACATTTTGAGCCTTTGATGGTTTATCTCCCAACATATGTTGAAAATTAACAATATTGGCTGAAATAGTATAAGTCAATTCTCTTTCATCCTCCACTTGTACAAAATAATATTTATGTTTTTTAATTTTTGAAATGATACGATCGCAGATCAAATATTTTTCTTTTATCTAACTCTACTTTGTTAATTTCAACTGCTGCTATATAAAATATTTTTGACTTATACTTTTCTCCAAAGCTTTACCTTTCTCTTGAATCTCTTGAATAAATTTTTCTAAATCAGACTCTGACTTTTTAATATTCTCATCCTGCACTGAAATCTTCTTTAAATCTGAAATCAAATAAGAGCAGGCTTCAGATTGATCTACTTTCTCTTTAGTTTTTTTCAATTTCAAAACTTCAGCCTCCAAGTTTAATGTTTCTTGCTTTAAATAATCTCTTTATTTCTGCAAATCCAACGGCTCATGAGTCTGAAGATGATCAGTCTCATCAATCTTCAATTTCTTCTTCAAAACTTGAATAATATTTTCTTTATCCTCCAACAATTTCTTTGTTTCTTACTTTTCACTAGACTTACCTTATGTTGCTATCAAATCTGCTTCCAATTTCTTGATTTGATTCTTCCATCCTTTTGACATGGCTTTCTCTTTCTTAATTTTCTCTTCTAATTTGAAAACCTTATTCTCCAATTTATTCTTATTCAAAAATGAACTTAGTAGATCATAATATAGAGCATCTGATATTTGCTTATGGAAATCAATCTTATGTGGAACATTAATTTTATCCATTTTGATATTTACCTCATACATTTTCTTCTTATCTACCACAATAATATTCAAGGAATTACTAGCAACTTCCGTGATAGAAAATAATGAAACATCCGCAATAACAACCTTCCTAACCTGAGATGACATTCTTATAATTTCTTGAATGGACATCTTTTTCTTTTCAGTATAATTTCTTAGAACATAATTACAGGATTGAAACCGAGAATGTGACTCTTGAGAAAATATGATTGTTTGCACTTGCAACTCTTCACCTCCTTGTTGGGCTTCTAATTCAGCCTGAGACGTAGTCTTCTCTAAGGAAGAATCATATCCTTTTTCTTTTTCTACATTAGTACCCTTTTCTTGGTAGCTTGATTGATCTTCATCATCAATCATCACAATGTCAAGTCCTTAAAGAATAACATTTTGCTTCTTAGGATACTTTTCAACTATTACCTATGACTCTAATATTTCCTTATGCAACCTTTTGTACTGAATACATTTTATCATGGGAGTATTAACATTTGCAGTCCGAGGATTATACTTCATTTGTACAGAATAAAAAGACTCCACCTGATCTGAAAAGGACTGTATTAGTTTGTTGTGATAAGTGTATTTTCAGTTAATAAACATGTGCATACTTGTCTCCATGGTTTGCTTAAGTATTGAGGATTTTAACCATGAATTGTAAGTGATTTTAGTAAATTAGAAGCATGAAATAAGAGAAAATAACACTGAACAACAGTGTAAAACAGAGAAATAAAACACCACATAACATTTACACAGTAGGCATGATGAAGCAGTTCACCCCTCCTGGGCTACATCTGCTGGTCCAACTCCCAATGGCATGTCCATTTTTCATTATGCTCAAAATTTTGCAAATACATGTAGTTACAGACCTCTAATGGATGTTTTATTTGCACCAATGGCTCCAGAATGCTCCAATTAGTTTAGAATGACTCTTCACTCACTCTAAATGAGCGAAAATTGAGCCTCCAACTCATTTTCCTAGTAACAGCTAGAAAAACTCCACTAAATGTGGAGAACTCCACTTAACTGGAGTTAAATTTGGCCAAATCCACAAATTTAGGGCGTGCTGCTATTTTTCCGCCAGCGCTAACTATAAAATTAAATGTTAAGGGTAGGGGGTGGCGACATGCCAACCCCCAAAACCTGTGGTCTCTATAAATGTCTATGGAACTTCACTTAAACTGTGGGTTATAGCCTTTAAACCAGAGTTGAAGTGGAGTTTGGACCTAACACCGCGGAGATAGTTATTGTAACTGTCGCATGTGATAGCATTGAACGGTGGGGGTTGCGGTAACGATAAGCCATCGGAAAAATTTGATCTCATGGTTTCCAGCTGTTGGAGATAACATTTCTTGTGACGTTTACATTTGAATTCTCTATGGGGCCGCGTGCGTGTTGGGGTTGTCAGTGGGTTGGGACCGCCGGTGGTCCCCAACCTCTGCTCCACTATATATTAACATTTAAATACAACCTTTGCACTATGAATGTTAAGACTCATAGTGTAGCATTGGTGGTTGTGGTGGGTGGTTGCTCTACGGGAGGTCACAGGGTTGAGCTCGACGAACCTCCATAAAATTTTATTACACCTTCCTAGGGACATGTGGCAGCTTTAGGGCTAGCCACGTGTCACCCTATAATTGGTCCACCAAAAATAAAATGTACAGCCTTGAACAAATCGCAATGCACCACTTGTCATCCTCTGGCTGGATCTGAGAAAAGGAATATTATTTAGAATATTCCTTTTTGCTGATTGTGCATCCTGCATGCTGACTGGGCATCCCAGTGAACCCTATCAAAAAATTTAGTTGTTTGGGAAATTGATCAGAACACGATATCTCCCTCATATGACATTAGTTTTTTCAAAATGTTCGCAGCACTGGAATTAGGAAGATGAGATCTATGCAACCATCCTGATTTCAACCCAATCTCGTAACTTTCAATTTTGAGAAAAATTTATGAACTCCTGATCACTCCTCCCCATTGGGAAGATTTTGGACCCCAAAAGACTTGATTAGTTTTTCAATAGATGAGGGTACAACTCCCTCACCTTTCTAACCTCCATCCACTTTGCCTTGCTTGGCTTACTTCCTTTGAGCCCAACTTGAAGGTAGTCAACACTGCCCCTCTTAGATGATCTTGTCCTCCTGTCAAGAATTGTATCTTCCTTGAGCTCATCCAGAAATTTTGTCGAGAAATCTTAGATAGAAGGTAGATGAGCATCACTTCCTTGATCACTGATCAAAGGTGGCTCATAAAAATGTAAGTCTTCAACATTAACAACTTGATACATTTTCATATATGAAGGCAACTAAAGTTGAAATGCATTGTTACAAACTTGCTTTATGATCTTGAATGGACCATAGCGAATGGGTTTGAGATTTTTACCTTCCCCTTGTGTCCTTTATTTGCTAATGTGAAACCATATCTCATCTCCTTCTTGAAACTTGTGATCAACTCTATGTTTGTCATGCCTCTCCTTGTATTTTCTTTGAATTTTCTCAAGTTGTTCTTGAATTTGTTGATGTATAATCTGAATTTTCTCATTGAAATTTCAAGCCTTGGAAATATCACTATGGCCATTGATTGCAACATCCTTCTCAAAGATGAATTCTAATGGAAATTTTGGAAAATACCTAAAGCATGCTTCAAAAGGTGATGTGTTTGAATAAGAGTGCTTTGCCCGATTGTAAGCATGTTGAATATAATGCAGTTGTTCATCCCACAAATTAGTATGTTTGTTGCAATATCCTCTTGATATATGCATAATGGTGTTGTTTACCACCTCGGTTTTTCCATTAGTTTGAGGATGAAAAGCAGTACTCTTTTTCAAATTTGTGTCCATCATACTCCAAATATTGGACCAAAAATTTCCAATGAATCTGGAATCCCTATCACTAAAAATAGAAGTTGGCAATCCATAATGAACACATACATATTCAAAATAAGTTTCAGTAGTTTGTTCAACAGTAATGGTTTTCTTACATGGCATAAGTATACACATTTTACGGAATCTATCCACAACTAAATAAAGATAATCATGTTGTTTTCATGACATAGGTAGACCTCCAAAAAATTCCATGGAGACACTCTCCCATGGCCTTGATGGTACCGAAAATGGCATGTACAACCCAAGATTCCTATTACTAGGTTTTCTTATTGCACACATATAAAAACCTCTTATAAAACACAACACAATATCTACCATACAAGGCCAATAGCAATACCTCTGTAGATGTGCCACTGTTTTTCTTATCCCAAAGTGTCTAGAAATAAGAGATGAGTGAGATTCTCTCATGACACTTAGCCTCTCTCCTCATGGTATACACAACTTGCTCAAATGAAACAAAAAATTGTTATGCATGTGATAATCATTTTCTTCAACTTGATTCCCTTCACTCAAACTAGCATACACATCTTGAAAATCAACGTCATGTGCATATTGTTCTATGTAACTCTCATTGATCTTGATTTATTGAGGAACGAAACAGAATACAGAAATAACCATAAACATAGAGATGTAGCGGAAATAATGCTTCATTTCATTAATATCAAATAACAGAAATATGCTTACAGACATAATGGAAATAAAATAGCTAGGGTGCTAGTAGCGAATCTTTGAGAAGAGATGTGGTAGCTACAGACCTCTAAACTATGTTACAATGAGGCTCGAGGGCCTATTTATTATTGAGAAACAATGGAGAACTATAAACATCCAAAAACCTAACCCTAGGAGATGAAGTAGCAAACTATGGGCCCTGTTTGGGTAAATTGGTGTTTTAACTTCTCGGGGATGTAACTTCGACATACAATATCCGTTTTACGAATATCATACCTTGTTAGAAAGATATATCCAAGGAGTACAACTTTCAATGTGAGAAAAATCAATCCATGCGCCCATGTTTCTCTCAAGTTTCCCAAAAAACGTCATTTAGGGCCTCAAAATAGCTCTGGAAGTTCAAGACCCAAAAAACTACTAAAAATAGTAAGTTGTGTTGCAACTTAAAAACTAAAAGAAATGATGGTGGGCGTTCAAATGGAAGAGATGGGTGGCCACCAATGTCCACCTAGATCATTAAGGCCCCAAAATGGCTCCGAGAGTGCAGGACTTGAAAACCTGCTAAAAATAGTAAGTTGTGTTGAAAGTGAAAAGATGCAAGAATTGATGGTGCAGGTCCAAATGGAATAGATGGGCGGCCACTGATATCCATCTGGATCATTCTTTCCTCCTTAAGAAGTAATGGTCCCCATTGCATTGATATCATCCATGAGATGATGCACGTTCTGTTGTCGAAGATGTCACGGACATGCGGGCGGACATGCTGGATGCAATTAGTAAATTTGGTTTCTTTATCAGCCTCAGACAGTACATGTGTGGATTTTGTCTGTGTAGTCACATGAGGTATGGAAAAATCAGGTAGCGGTGCGTCAGGGGTTAGATCAATGGAGTGCTTGTCCTGACAATGTAGAGGAACCTCTGTGAGTGAGGAGAAAAGTTCCTCGTATTCCTCCATGACTTTGTCCATCTATTGCAGCCGTGCAGGGGAGCCCTGTTTCGAGGTTGTGGCCACAATATTATTCTTTCCCTGTGAACGAGTTGTAAGGAAAACAAATTTCCTGCTTTGGGAAAAAATCTTACTGCGTTGTTTTGTAGTAGTCAAATAGATGACAAGAGGTGGTACTACCTCTGGTATCTTGTACAAGTTATTTCCGAAAGTAATAACAACAACACGAGGCCTAGAATCATACATAGCATGTCACCTCCACAAGTATGGTTGGCTCAATAATACATCAGCTACATCAAGAGGAGAAACATCACACAATACCTCATCCGTGAATGGCTTGATACTGTACGGAAGGCGGCACTGCTAGTGGATGCGGAGATCTCTCCCTATGTGGAGCCACCCGATGGTATACGGTTGCAGGTGTGCTATGGTAGGTAAGACGAGCTGCTTCATTACCTCTATTGAAATAAGGTTCTTTTGGCTTCCGCTATCGACAAGAAATTACAGCGGAGAACCCTTCATCCACATCTGTGAATGGAAGAGGTGCTCCCCCTGCTCTAGATCCTTTGGATCATCCCTCTGGATCTTGGTGGTGGCAATAATGGCACTAGAATCCACATCAATGATATGCTTCCCTTTATCATTGCCTTTGTCTAGTTCTGAATCAGGATCATAAAATGCATCTGATTTGGGTGCCTTAAGTTCGGCCACCAATGACTCTTTGGCCCGAAACTCGTTTGTGCTATGTGTGGGGCTGTTATGAAATTCACACCACTTCCCTGTGTCCTTATTTGGATTTTTGGCATTTTTTAGAGTCACACCACTTTGGCCTTTTCCCTTGTTCTGCAGTTCAGGGGCACCTCTCCCTGGCTTTGGATTTGCAGATCCAAAGTCTCGCTTCTTCTACTTAAATTTCTGCTCGATCTTGGCGGCATAACGATATGTCGTGCCGAGTGATGTAATGTCAAGGAACTCTAATTCCTCCTAAATGTGTTTGTGCAAAAAGTTGTGGTACTTGAGCACCAAATGTATCTTTGAATCTTTAATACCCAACTTTGTGCGCAGGGTATGGAACAATTCGTCAGTTCGTGCACATCTTGATCCCTTTGCCGCCGTAGTGTGGTCCATTAGATGCATTTGTCATAATATCTCCCCATGGGGTAATATTATTCCTTGATGCCATATCAGAATGAATTCCAAGTGGGTGTGGCCAAGAACAAAGAGGGTTCCCCTTCGTCCTCTTTCTCATAGTAGTTTTCCCACCAGTCTTTGACATGGGGGGCGGCTTTGAGGAGTACAAAAATAATCTTTTCTTAGTCAGAGAAATCATGGACAGAGAAATACTCTTCTAGCAAATTTAACCATCTATATACAGTGTCTGCATCTATTTGGCCTTCAAATATAGGAATGTCAAAGTTTTCCTGTACCTTGAAGGGAGTGGCGCCTCCAGAGTGGCTGTTGGATGCATATGTACCATAGGTGGGCAGTCATTGAAGGATCTAAGCAAAGTTATCCATCATTTCATTCCTTTGTTTCTCGAGGGCCTCCTCGAGAAATATTTTGATAGGATCTCTTGCTCCTTCATCTTTCTCTTCTTCTGCCATGGGAGGTCGTCGGGGTTTGCGAGGCTGATCTTGCAAGGGTTCAACTAGATCGAGCCCTAACTACATATACCCTGACCGCGTTGGGGACATGCAAAGAAAAACAAATAAAGAGAAAACCCACTCCGATACCACTGATCTAGATTTATTGAGGAACACAAAAGAATAAAAAAATAACCATAAACATAGAGATGCAGCGAAAATAATGCTTCATTTCATTAATATCAAATAATAGAAATATGCTTACAGACATAATGGAAATAAAATAGCTAGGGTGCTAGTAGCGAATCTATGATAAGAGATGTGGTGGCTACAAGCCTCTGAACTGTGTTACAATGAGGCTCAAGGGCCTATTTATTATTTATAAACAATGGATAACTCTAAACATCCAAAAACCTAACCTTAGGAGATGAAACGCCAAACTATGGGACCCATTTGGTTAAATTTGTGTTTCAACTTCTAGGGGACATAACTTTGGCATAAAATCTCTGTTTGACATTTATCATGCCTCGTTAGAAAGATATATCCAAGGAGTACAACTTTCAGTGTGAGCAACATCAGTCCATGGACCCATGTTGCTCCTGATTTTCCCAAAAAGTGTCGTTTAGGGCCTCAAAACAGCTCTGGAAGTTCAGGACCTGAAAAACTACTAAAAATAGTAAGTTGTGCTTCAACTTAAAAACTGAAAGAACTGATGGTGGGGGTTCAAATGTAATAGGTCGGTGGCCACCAATGTCCACCTGGATCATTAAGGCCCCAAAATGGCTCCGGGAGTGCAGGAACCAAAAACCTACTAAAAATAGTAAGTTGTGCTGAAAGTGAAAAGCTGCAAGAATTGATGCTGCGGGTCCAAATGGAATAGGTGGGTGGCCACCAATATCCACTTGGATCATTCCTCCCTCCTTAAGAAGCAATAGTCCCCATTACATTGAGATCCTCCATGAAATGAGGCACGTTCTGTTGTTGAAGATGTCATGGACCTGCGGGTGGACATGCTGGATGCAATCAGTAAATTTGGTTTCTTTATCAGCCTTAAACAGTACATGTGTTACACCATTTTTTTGGTTGTCTAACCTATTATTATTATATGAACCCAATTACACCATGTAAGACCAATTTTACCCCAACTAAAATTGCTTTCACCACATAAAATAACTTATTTGGTCATATTTAACCCAAAACAAAGCAATTAATTAAATAAATCTTTATTTATTTAATTATTCCCTAAGAACAAGTTATTTAAATCATTATTTAAATAATATTCTTAGTTAAATTTGACTAAATCATCCATAAATAGTCAAATAAACCATTATTTATTCCCATCATTCCCCTAAAATGATAAATAAATAAATAATTTATTTATTATTTATAAATAAAGGAATTGACCCAAGTCAAGAATCCTTTTCCCTCCAACAAATATAATAAAATATTCCCAAAAGGTGCTTCTAGAATTCGATTAATAATACTTTATTCATGCACCGAGTTCTAGACCGCCCCAATATTTTGTTATAAATAGGGGGGTTTTCCCCATTCATTGGTCACCTTCATTGCATTAGATCACTCTGGATCTACTCTTGGTCACCATTTTCCATTTTGTTTTGTGAACTCCCATTGAGTTCTATGTTTGTTGTTCTACACCCATAAGAGAGAGAAATGTTAGATCTGAAACACTGAGGACTTTCAAGAACCCATCCCACTGAGGAAAACCGGAAGACACCTTTCTTGTTTTCCTCTCAGGTGCCCCATTCTTTAATATAATACAAAATTCTTTTAAATACATTCTTCTTGTCTTGTCCATTGGATTTATGGAGCCATGTTATATTTTATCTGCTTAATGTCTTTTGTGCTTAGATTTGAATTTGTGCAGCAAACTTAAAGATATTTTTCAGCCATAATCGATGTTAGGGCTATTTGTTATGCGTAGCTAAAGTGATATTTTACGACGAAAGAATCATACTAACAATTGGCGACTCCACACGGGTTTTATTTTGCGACCATTGTCGTTTTATCTATTCCTGCATATCCAGCTGTTTCAGACCCTAGGGTTTCTCTTCCATTTTTTTTTTCCTATTTTTATGGTGATTTTCACCCCTAAAACCCTTAAACAATCAAATTTTTAACTTCCGTGTGTTTCTGTCCTTATTGCGCAGGTGACAGACATCAGCCGCAGCTGAGACGACAATTTTTTATGAAATCTACCGCCGAGAGAGCCGGATCTGCAGGTCACACTTATCAGCCCAAAAAGTGCGACCTGAGCCTCAGGATACACTTTTCTGCTGCAAACTTGCAACCTGGACTGAAAATAGGTCAGAACCTGCGACCTGCAAATTTTCTGCATATTTTTCAGCACTTTTTCAGGGTTTTTCTAAAGCTTCTGTCAGGGTTTTCCAGCCTCTGTCTCTGCCCGTTTGGACTTGTTTCTGATCTGCTTCACTCAACTAAGAGGGAAGCTTGCCCCTTAGGGTTCTAGTACCCTCCACTTTTTGTGGACGAGTCTTTACTATTTCAGAAGTCTGAATTTCCAGAGTTTCATCCCTCTTTTTCTCCGATCTGATACCTCCTTTTCAAATGCCTTTAGATCAGCTCTTCTCCCTCTCAAAACCACCTCATATCGTTTTGTTTGGGTTCATTTCTAAGGCCACTGCCTTGTCTATTCTATTTTTAGCTGATCTCCTCCTTTTTAGCAGCAACCTTGCCTTTGCTTATTTGATGTTCTCTGCACCACTTTTCAGTAGATTTACCCTTTAGATCCCAGTCCCTCCGGACCTTCGATCTATTGGCCTCTTTTTAGCGTGCTTTGCCTAGTTTTTTCCCTCTTATAGACTAGTTTTGAGAGACCCGCCTTCTTGGGTTAGATTGCTGCATTTTTAGTTGTTAATTTTCTATTCTTTTAATCTTATTTACTACAGATTTCTTTTCCGTTACACAACACACTCTTTCTTTTACTCTCAAAACATCTGGGTTTAAACAATTAAAATTAACACACGCCACACACTGACCCTAAGTGAAGAAGCGCCTGGTTAACACCGCCTGACAAAGACTTTAAAATCAATTGTCATTGCACCTTTCTACCCTTGACCTCACTTGATTTTTTCCCTCCCTGCCCTTGTCGGTTTTCTTCTTCCCGTCATCATTGTGCCCCCAAGGCGCCTCTCTCGGAGACTTCTTGGCCTTCATCCTCAGTTTCCACTTGGTCAACTTCCTCCTTCTCGTCGTCATCGAGTAAGTCTTTCCCCGAGTTCGCACTCCGACTCTTCCTCTGATTTTTCGGGTTCTCCCCCTCCTGGTTCTCCCCCTGTCACTTTCACCATGTCTACTTTAGGGCCTACCACCAATAGTAACCCCAATACTACTTCTGGGTCTGTTTCCAGTGGAACCACCTCGGGACCTACCTTGACTGCCCCATTACTCCCTTATATGGCCGGCCTTAGTCTCCCCGACTTCAATCAGCTGATTAATGATCCTATTCGCCACGATGTTAGTTGGCCTACTATGCCAACCAAGCTCCCCTCCAACATTCCCAAGTTCGAAGGCCTTTCTAGTGTGGATCCCTCCAACCATATTCAATCCTTCCATATGTGGTGTTCCTCCAATTCCATTATTGATGACTCTATTCGTCTTAGATTGTTCCAATGCACGCTTACAGGCGAAGCTTCTAAATGGTATGTTGAACAGGCCACCTCCTCCCATACCACTTTTGCGACCATTTCCCAAGCCTTTTTATCTTATTTCCAGCTCCCTCTCCGATACGACACAGGTACCGATCTTTTAACCTCCTTCCGTCAATCCTCCTCAACCCACCTTTCCGCTCATGTCCAGGAATGGCGGTGCAGAAGAAGCTTATGTCGAGCTCCCCCCTTTGAATATCGGGTTTACATGGACTCGTTCCTTCACTCTCTCTACCTCCCATTGGAAAATATGTCGCATCCCATTTTCCCCAAACCGAAGAAGCCGCCATCCAAATAGCCTTGAAGTATGACCTTATCTACACCCAATCTGGTTATGTTTATACCGTCCTTCCTGACCTTCCCAAACCCGGTGCCCCTAATGCCTCGGGGGCATCTCATTCTGCCGATGGTATCGTTGGAGCCCTGTCGCATACCTCTGCCCAACCTCCTCTAGGCCATGGTTTTCCTCTAGGGGCCAGCCCCTCCAGTGTTTTTTCCCCTCCAAGCAACATGTATTCAGGCTACGATATGTCTCCTCCTTTTTCCCACCCCCCTGCTTACCTTACTGCTGCCCACCCTACTCCTTATCCATATTCGCAACCTGATGTCCCAGATCCTCCAGTATTTGGACCTCCCACTCCCTTGCATTCTCCACCCCCACAACCGCACTTACTACCCCCTCCAGGGAAAGTATTTGCATAGCAGGGGGAACCTAATTTTGCTCCTTCTCAAAGAAGGAGAAGAGGCAATCAATCCTCTTTTGGTAATCGTGGACCCAATCCTTCCAAGATCAACTCTACCACTGCCAACCAGCCACAGGGCTCTCTGCCCAAGCTAGACAGGCCACTTCGCACCAATAAGCCTTGTTCATGTTGCGGTGTTTATGGTCACTACACTCACGATTGTCCCTTATTACCACAAATGCGGCAACTTTGGGATTCTCAGGACACTATACGGGGACAACACTCCTCCCACCCCCGTTACTTCTCAACCTGTTGTGTTTACCGATCCTTTCCCGCAAAAAGGATTCGTGGCCACTCAACCACCTCACGCCCTGGTAACCACTCAACCTTCCCCTTCTGGTTCCTCTGATTACCAGATTCTCATGATGGCTTCTTACCCACCTCTCACTGTCGACCTTAACCTTTAAAATCGGTCCCATTAGTATTCCACACCTCCTGTTCCGTCTGTCTTTGAGTCTCCATCGTCAGGTCCTACAGAGCCTCTATCGACACCCAATGGTCCCTTGCAACTCCCTCTGCCCAAAGCCGAGGTTCATCCCAAGCCTCCTAAGGGACCATTACGCTGAAATGCTGCCTCTAGTCGGGTTGCCCATTCATACAGCATAGTAGATGATCTGGCCCAATCTCCTGCTACCATTTCAACACCGAAACTCCTCCAGTCGTGTCCTTCTCAAAAGAGGGCTCTACTATCTTTCGTGGGCACTGTAGATCCTGCTGATGACCGATTGATTGTTTTCGACGCCTGTCAGTTAGACCATCCCCTTCTTCCTCCTTCATTTGCTTTCCAAATCCCAGTCAATATCTGAAACGCCAATTTTGCTCAGTGTATTATTGATGAGGGGGAATCTACCTAGGTAATGTCCGCTTTGGTTTGGAAACAACTCGGATCCCCTGAACTGGCCCCTTCCACCATCACCCTTCGTGCATGGGATGGCCATGCCTCCCAACCCATTGGCCCATTTCGTAACTGTCCTATCACCCTTGCCGACAAGACTGTTTGTGTCGACGTTGAAGTTATCGACACCCCTCTTGACTACAACACCCTTTTGGGGAGTAGTTACACTTATGCCATGTCAGCCGTCCCATCCGCAGTCCACCGCAAGATGTTTTTCCCTCATAATGGAAAGATTGTCACCATTGACCAATTGACCTACCATGAACCAAAATCTCAGACCTCCCCTGAGTCCACCATCTCTATTGTCAGCAATAAACCAACTGTTGATTCGTTGACTAGTGTTTCCCCTGGAGTCTACAAAGACTCCTCTTTGCTTGGAACTTTTCCTGGTCCTCCCCCTCCTCCCGTCTCTGACCCTAGCTTAGCGAATGTTTGCATGATACAATCGTCTCAGGCTAGCCTTCCACAGCCTGCTCCAGCCAGTCAGCAACCTCTATCTCGCCCACCACCTCCTGCTCCTACCCCTTCGCCTCAGTCAACCGAACCTTTTTCCCCTGGCCCTTCCCATCACACTCAGGAACCTTCCTACCCTCCTGAGTCAGCTCCCTCAGGTCTCCACCATATGGGAGCTGTCCCCCCTGGTCACTACCCCGCCGGTCAGATACCTTTCCTTGGTCCCCCCCCCCCCCCCTCCGATGTATATTCGGTCCCCGTCATGGCCACCCTTTCCCTTCCTAATTTAACCTTGGGAATTCCCGTTTGGTATCTTACCCCTCCAACCGAGATCCCACCAGGCCACCCCAAACCATACATAGCTATGACACCAGTACAACCGATCCCCGTCGCTCCTTCCACCATCACAGTGCCCCTCACCCCTCCACAAAACCCTCCTAATGCTGCGACAGCTACCGGCAAGAAACAAAAAACTTGCAAGGGGGCATTCAATGACAAGGCCACTACACCTGACCCTACCCCTCTGCAACCTGCCAAGTCTTGTGCCTTGTGTGATGGTATCAGTCATGCCACCCATATTTGCCCTGAGTTGCCCCGTATCCAACCCATGGTTAAAGTCGCGTTCCCTGAATCTACGGTCCCTGACACCTCTGTTTCTTCCTCATCCGTAGCCAAGAACCCAAATAATCTTCGCACCAACAAACCCTGTGCTCTATGTGGTGTCCATGGCCATTATTCCCACCATTTCCCTCACCTCACGCATTACCAAGCCTCTTTAGAGGTCATTCGCGAGTACGAAGTTGAACAAAATAAATCCACCTCGCCCATCCTTGCTCAGTATGTGTCAAGTTTACTTGAGGATCCCCCCACTACCATTGATATCCCTCCCCCTGATGTTGAGATGTCTGAATCTGCTACTCCTCTCTTATACCTATCATCATCCGCACACCCCTCGGAGTACATCCCCTCTGAATCCACTCCATCTGTTTCACTTGATCCCCCTTCTGCCACTTTTTCGGGCTCTTTATGTTTCAACCATATTTTTACTTGTTCTTCTGTCATTTCCCCTAATGACCCGTATGTGCACCTTTCTTCCTATACTGATGATCTAGGTAGCTTTGTAGCCTCTTGTGGTTTCCACCACCTTTCATTGCCTTCCCATCATCCCGATACTCCCATCTGTATCTATGATGTACTTCACAACATGCGTCCCCGCTTTTCCTCCCTTTTCTCACCTTGTGATGATATTCCCTCGACCCTCTCGTCCACTCATTACCTTGGTTATGCCGATGGAGCCAGTCGCTATTCTCAAAACCTTGCCTCAGACACCTGGGCCATTTTTACCCCCTTTCATACCCTTGTTCTTGCAAATGGGGTTTGCATTGGTCAAGCCACCAATAATTAGGCCGAATATGATGCAGTTCGTGGTCTCTTCGCCGATGCTCTCTCTCATCACATCCTCCATCTGCATGTCCATTTAGATTCCCTGCTTCTCGTCTTACAACTTAATGGACTCTATCGTGTGAATAACCCTATCCTGTTTAGAAAATATTTACGAGTGCAACTTTTGATACGTGAATTTAGATTCATTACATTTAGCCATATACCTAGAGATCAAAATCACTACGTAGATCAAATGGCAAACCATGTTCTAGACTGGCATATATCACACACAACACAATAACATTTAACACCATCAACCAAATACATATACATCACATATATTATATAACACATGTTTTTAGAGTCCATCTACTCGGAAACATACTACATGCCCATAGCATGTTACAATAACAAAACTACAAAAATGGGGGGCACCACTCGCCCCTACATCGACACTCAGGGGCACCACTTGCCCTACATCTAATCACTCTCTAGAGGATCTCGAGCCAATGGCTTTGCTCCCGTAGCTCGTAGATCACACACAGCTTGACCAGCCATCGCCATGCATCGCATGATACCTCGCCACTCCGAGGGTAGCCCAATACATAACTCTATATACCGGTCAGCTAAATACTGCCAACCACGCTCCGATACACCGGTAAGCAGCCCCTCACATCTACGTCGAATGTCCTCCACCAGAGCAGCCATATCCTCGCTCTGCACCGTCCTTGATCCACTTGCCCCTGTAGCTCCTGTCGCTGCAGGTTGTCCCATATATCCGGCCGGTTTTACTGGAGCTATATCTGCATTCCAAAAAACATCTCTATTAGCATCATGTATACTAGTCAGAAAACTATAAAATACACCTAACAAATTAGTTGCTTGTCACTTACCATCGGCCCCCACACTCGACCCAGCGAAAGCGGCAAGTCTGGATCTCCCCAATAACTCATCCCACTATAGGGATATTCGTCTATGTATAATGGCATCTGATCCCAATGCGTGAAGAAATATGGTCAGAACACTTGTCCGACCGCCCCTCCCCCTCCTCTACATAATAGTCATCCCCGCCGATGCATCTGGGGCTCTCTCGGACCTCCATCAGGCAACTGTACACGAGGTCGTAAGGTCAGGATCTTCTCAAAGAAGATAGAGCACAACATCATCCCATAGGCGCAATCATGATTCACTTGCCACTTGCATAGCGACAGCTGTCGTTTCACTGACACCAACATCATCTGGGCCCACCCATAGTAGGTCCCACTCAGCACACTCTCCATGATCATCATCTGCCCTCCAGTGATGTGATAGGAATGCCTGGTTACCCAAGACCCGTAACACTGCTACAGCCACTGCCTAGGTCTCCAACCTCTCTAGATCACCAATGGATATTCGAGTCCCTTTGAATCGGACACCTGGTCGACAATGTCACTCAACAAACTCCATAATGTTACGCCCACATGGTAACACTAGATGCGTGTTTCCCATCATCCCTAATGGTGGGAGACTAGTCAAGAAATACAAATCCTGGACCGTCAGCTTGATCCTGTTCCCTTGCACTACAAACGCCTCTTGATCTGGATCCCAATAACTGATAATACGAGCCAACAAGGGCTCTCCAGCCCTCATCAAAGGGTTCTCCAAAAATTTCAACACCCCATACCTAGCTAGTACACGACGGACACCCTGATCCGCCTGGATCTCCGTTCGTAATGTACCTAAGTCTCTCTCTCTCCATTTGATCAATATATCTGCCATATCTGCACAAAAACATCATTTTGTCAGTCTACAGATCCACAAAACTGCATCTATTCACACCAAAACTGAATCTCAGCCCAAAACAACACTGAAATCACCTCCCTCTTACAGGTCACACTTTTCAGCAAAAAACTGGGCCAGGTCGCACTTTTCAGGCCCAAACCTGCGTCCCAGGTCGCAGTTTTTGCCCCAAAAAGTGCGACCCAACCGTGAGGAAGAAGTAGGGGCAGTTACTGAGATTTCAGGCCCTAATCTGAACTTTGAATCCATCAAAAATAAAGAGTAGGATTAGACCTGTTACCTGCAACTGACGAATCACGATTCCAACGGTCGATTTGTCTGCTATGATCGCTGCAAGATTTCGGGCCTTCTCTCCTCTCCACATTCACCACAGCTACACAAGAAAATGAATGATTTTGGAGGGAAAATGCCTTATTAGAAGCAAAACCCCTGTTTTTTCTTTCACCAGCTGTGACCAAACCGTAGCCCTGTTTGACAAACCGTCTGCACCGTTGGAAAGCTCTCACCGAGCACTCAAATGGGTGTTTGTTATTTTTTCATGTTTTGATACTTCACGAGGACACATTTTTTCCATGAAGGATCTTTTCATCTCTTCTCAAAATCAAATTTCTTCACTTACAACACTTGTACCAGGGGCACCACTTTGCCTCCTTACTCGTCTTTGTTCATGTTGATTTTCGTCATGAGCTACCCTATTGTACTCATGATTTTACAGTCCCCCATTGGGCCTTCACTGCATGGTAGCACCATCGAGTCGCCCTTGTCTAGAGCATCCGAGTTGAGTCATCATCAGTCATGGAGTCTATCTCGCATCCCTTTGTCTCCCACTATAGTCCTCCATCCTTCATTGCTTGGTCCCTCTCTTGTGCTGCACATTATGGCCTTCAGTACCATTGTCCCCTATCCCTCATGATAGTGTGTCAGTTGTTGCCAAGCCACTCATGCCCTTTATGCTCTAACAAGGGAAGTCGTCCCTCCGCTACTCAGTATTCCTCATTTCATTATCATCACCAGTTTCCGTCTGTTAGTCACTCTACTATTTTCTCCCATGCCTTAGTTGAGATTCCCTTGTTGCCTCACCTATGGTGGACCTACTTCTGTCGACATCATCTCATTTACTCCAGAAGCCAGGTCTGGGGGGTAGTGTACCTTGGTTCGAGCTCTTTTCAGCATGATCGTGATCTATACACTTGATAGTCTAGTGATGAAGCAACAACTATTGGTGAGTCCCGGGTGTGTGTGAGATGTCTCAACCCTCATGAGGGGGTGGCCCTGCAGGTAGCCCCCCACATGCTCAGATGAACTCATTTCCGCCCTTGATGCAACTCCTCCCATTTGATGATATCAGCCTCAACCGCTTGCAGTGCCTCTTTGATTTGCACGTATCTATCAGAGCTTACGAGCCCTTCCCCGCGTGTAGGGGGAATTTGGGTGTATTTGTATCTCATGTACTACCATATTATTGTATAAGTCCTGAAGATTATTCCAGGCATCACATGTATGTGGGAATCATCATGATATTTATCTGGCTCATATGTAGGCTAGCACATGCTTCATTATTGCGTTCTGTGGTTTTCTTGGTGCCTTATTCTCTGTACTTTGTCTCGGCAGGCATAGGTATGCTTCCCCTACCGCCTTTAGCATAGGTACCACTTCACACACTAGAGACTTGCTGCACCTATAAGTCTCATCTCCTCGGGGTCTAGTCCTTTGGCACATCACACAACATTACACTTCTCTCTCTCACTTCCCTTTTGATATCTAGTGATTGAGTTCTTACAATGTACTTCGGTCATACGATTTTCTCCTAACACTCGTACGTTGGGGGGAAATCTGTTACACCATTTTTTTGGTCATATAACCTATTATTATTAGATGAACCCAAGTACACCATGTAAGACCAATTTTACCCCATGTAAAATTGCTTTCACCACATAAAATAACTTATTTGGTCATATTTAATCCAAAACAAAGCAATTAATTAAATAAATCTTTATTTATTTAATTATTTCCTAAGAACAAGTTATTTAAATCATTATTTAAACAATATTCTTAGTTAAATTTGACTAAATCATCCATAAATAATCGAATAAACCATTATTTATTCCCATCATTCCCCTAAAATGATAAATAAATCATTTATTTATTTATTATTTATAAATAAAGGAATTGACCCAAGTCAAGAATCCTTTTCCCTCCAACAAATATAATAAAATATTCCTAAAAGGTTCTTCTAGAATTTGATTAATAATATTTTATTCATGCACCGAGTTCTAGACCGCCCCAATATTTTGTTATAAATAGGGGGGTTTTCCCCATTCATTGGTAACCTTCATTGCATTAGATCACTCTGGATCTACTCTTGGTCACCATTTTCCATTTTGTTTTGTGAACTCCCATTGAGTTCTATGTTTGTTGTTCTACACCCATAAGAGAGAGAAATGTTAGATCTGAAACACTGAGGACTTTCAAGAACCCATCCCACTGAGGAGAACCAGAAGACACCTTTCTTGTTTTCCTCTCAGGTGCCCCATTCTTTAATATAATACAAAATTCTTTTAAATACATTCTTCTTATCTTATCCATTGGATTTATGGAGCCATGTTATATTTTATCTACTTAATGTCTTTTGTGCTTAGATCTGAATTTGTGCAGAAAACTTAAAGATATTTTGCAGCCATAATCGATGTTAGGGATATTTGTTATGCATAGCTAAAGTGATGCTTTACGACGAAAGAATCATACTAACAACATGTGTGGATTCTGTCTGTGTAGTCACATGAGGTATGACAACATTAGGCAATGGTGCATCGGGGGTCAGATCAATGGAGTGCTTGTCTTGATAGTGTAGAGGAACCTCTGTGAGTGAGGAGAAAATTTCCTCGTATTCCTCCATGATTTTGTCCTTCTGCTGCAGTCTTGCAAGGGAGACCTGTTTCGAGGTTGTGGCCATAATATTCTTCTTTCCCTATGAGAAAGTTGTAAGGAAAATAAATTTCCTGGTTTGGGAAACAATTTTACTGCATTGTTTTGTAGTATTCAAAGAGATGATAGGAGGAGGTACTACCTCTAGTATCCTGTAAAAGTTATTTCCCAAAGTAATAACAACAACACGAGGCCTAGACTCATACACAACATGTCGCCTCCACAATTATGTTTGGCCCAATAATACATCACCTACATCAAGAGGAGCAACATCACATAATACCTCATGCGTGAATGGCTTGATATTGTACGGAAGGTGGCACTGCTGACGGATGCAGAGATCTCTCCCTGGGTGGAGCCACTCGATGGTATACAGCTGCGGGTTTGCTATGGTCGGTAGGCTGAGCCACTTCATGACCTCTGCTGAAATGAGGTTCTTTTGGCTTCTACTATCAACAAGAAATTGCAGTGAGAACCCTTCACCCACATCTATGAATAGAAGAGGCACTCCCCCTCTACTGGATCCTCTGGATTGTCCCTCTGGATCTTGGTGGTGGAAAAAATAGCACTGGGATACACATCAATGATCTACCTCCCTTTATCATTTCATTTGTCTGGTTCTGACTCAGGATCAGAAAATGCATCTAATTCGGGTGCCTTTAGTTCGACCACCAATGACTGTTTGGCCCGAGTGGGGCTGTTATGAAATTCACACCACTTCCCTGTGTCCTTCTTTGGATTTGTGGAATTGTTATAAGTCACACCACTTTGGCCTTTCCCCTTTTTTTGCGGTTCGGGGGCACCTTTCCCTGGCTTCGGATTCGTAGATCCAAAGTCTCGCTTATTCTGCTTAAATTTCTGCTCGATCTTGGCAGCATAGCGATATGTCGTGCCACGTGATGTAATGTCGAGGAACTCCATTTCCTCATTATTGTGTTTGTATAGATAGCTATAGTACTTTAGCACCAAATGTCTCTCTGAATCTTTAATACCCAATTTTGTGCCCAGGGTATGGAACAAATTTGTTAGTTCATGCACATATTGATCCCTTTGTTGCTGCAACGTGGTCGATTAGATGTATTTTTCCTCATAGCTCCCCATGGGGTAATATTTCTCCTTGATTCCATCTCGAAATGAATTCCAAGTGGGTGTGGCTGAGAAAAAAGAGGATTCCCCTTCTTCCTCTTTCTCACAGTAGGTTTCCCACCAGTCTTTGATATGGGGGGCAGCTTTGAGGAGTGAAAAAATAATCTTTTCTCAGTCAGAGAAATCTTGGACCGAGAAATATCCTTCCAGCAAATTTAACCATCTATCTATGGCGTTTGCATCTATTTGGCCTTCAAATAAAGGAATGTCAAAGTTTACCTATACTTTGAAGGGAGTGGTGCCTCCTGAGTGGCTTTTGGATGCAGATGCGGCATAGGTGGGTAGTCGTTGAAGGATCTGAGAAAAGTTATCCATTATTGCGTTCCTTTGTTTCTCGAGGGCCTCCTCGAGCAATATTTTGATAGGGTCTCTTGCTCCTTCGTATTTATCTTCTTCCGCCATGGGAGGTTTTTGGGGTTTGCGAGGTTGATCTTGCAAGGATTCAACCAGATCGAGCCCTAACTCCTTATACCCTGACTGCGTTGGGGACATGCAAATAAAAACAAAGAAAGAGCAGACCTGCTCCAATACCACTGATCTAGATTTATTGAGGAATCCAATAGAATATAGAAATAACCATAAACATAGAGATGTAGTGGAAATAATGCTTCATTTCATTAATATTAAATAACAGAAATATGCTTACAAACATAATGGAAATAAAATAGCTAGGGTGTTGGTAGTGAATCTTTGAGAAGAGATGTGGCAGCTACAGACCTTTGAACTGTGTTACAATGAGGCTCAAGGGCCTATTTATTATTGAGAAACAATGGAGAACTCTAAACATCCAAAAACCTAACCCTAGGAGATGAAGCGCCAAACTATGGGCCCTGTTTGGGTAAATTGGTGTTTCAACTTCCCGGGGACGTAACTTCGACATACAATCACTGTTTGATGCATATCATACCTCATTAGAAAGATCTATCTGATGAGTAAAACTTTCGGTGTGAAAAACATCGATCCATGGACCCATGTTGCTCCCAGTTTTCCCAAAAAAACGTCGTTTAGGGCCACAAAACGGCTCCGGAAGTTCAGGACCCGAAAAACTGCTAAAAATAGTAAGTTGTTCTGCAACTTAAAAACTAAAAGAACTGATGGTGGGGGTTCAAATGGAATAGGTGGGTGGCCACCAATTTCCACCTGGATCATTAAGGCCCCAAAACGGCTCTGGGAGTGCAGGACCTGAAAACATGCTAAAAATAGTAAGTTGTGCTGAAAGTGAAAAGCTGCAAGAATTGGTGGTACGGGTCCAAATGGAATAGGTGGGCGGCCACTGATATCCACCTGGATCACTCATGTACAATAGGATCATTTTAAAGTAAAGTAGAAGCACTTATAATTGGTCTTGAATGCATATCAACAACTTTATTGAAAATACATTTCTTGTACCTTATAACCAAGTGAAACTGTTGAAGAAATCCCATCCACCTAAAATGTCTTGATTGCTGCAATTTTGTTTGTGAATGCAAATAATGTAATGGTTGGTTATCGGTATGCACAATCATCTCTTTACCCATCAAGTAGTGTTTCCACTTCTTGGCGCTTCTTACCAATGCATACAGTTCTTTGTCATATTTAGGATAATTAGTTACAACACCATTGAATGTTCCAGAATGAAAAGTGATAGACTTACCATGGCATAATCACTAGCACCAGTTTTCATCTCGAATGGTTGTCTCAAATTTGGTAATGCAAGGGGTGGAGCTGAACTGATCTTGTCTTTTAAAACTTCGAAATCTTGCTATTGTTTGCCTCCCCATCGGAAGCCTTTCTTCACACTTGTCACTACATGCATAGGAGCTACGATGGCAAAAAAGTTAGAAATAAAATTTTTCCAATAATGAGTTGCTCCTAAGAAACTTCTTACCTCAGTTACTATTTTGGGAGTGGGCCAATTCACAATGGCTTCCACTTTAGAAGGATCAATTATCAACTCTCCTCCTACAATATGTCCCAAATAAACCAAAGAAGGCTTTCCAAACTCACACTTTGACATCCTAAGAAACAATTTCTCTTTTCTCAAAACATCAAGCACTCTATTCACATGCAAGACATGTTCTTCTCTTGTTTTGCTGAAAATAAATATTCCATCTAAGTACACAATCACAAATTCATCAAGATATGGATGCAAAACACTATCCATAACACACATGAAATTTGTTAGTGCATTACACAAACCAAATGGAATTACTAACCACTCAAAGAGTCCTTGTTTGGTTTTGAATGCATTTTTCCATGCATCACTTTCTGCAATTCTTACTTGAAGATATCCAATTCGTAAATCTAACTTAGTGAAAAACATTGCTTCTTTCAGATGATCAAGAAAATAATCTATCCTTGGGAGTGGGTATCGATTCTTTACTGTTATCTTGTTCAAAGCTCTGAAGTCTACACACATGCGCCAAGTGCCATCTTTCTTTGGAATCAGACTATGGGTGAACTACGTGGTGAAGTGCTTGGCCTTATGATTCCTTTGTCCAGCATCTCCTTGTTTTTCCTCTTTATTTCATCATTCTCCATTATCGACATGCGATACATGTTGATGTTTGGAAGAGGACAATATTGTTGCAACTGAATCTCATGTTGAATCTCCTTTTTTGGAGGCAATCCTATTGGCTCCTGAAACATATCATGATGTGCATTAACTAAATCATATAAATTTGATTTCAACCTAGAATCACAACCCTCAAATGATTCATGAATTTCATCAGCTTTAGGCTTAATAATTAGAAGAACAAATTTCTTGCTTGAATTTACCAGCCTCTTTCAATTGTCCAGCATTTACCATAACAATGTTTGTCTTCTTGCGATGTGCTCTAAAAATTTACTCCTTGCCATCTTTGAATAAATGGTATTTGTTCTCATGGCGATGGAAGATCGCTTTCCTGTCATACAATTAAGGACTCCCCAATACAATACCTGTTATGTCAAGTGGAACCACATCTAATTCAACCGTGTCAACAAAATGTGCAGTGATTGCAAACCGCAATATACACTTCTTTGAAACCTGTAAATTTGCATCCTTACAAATCCAACCAAGTGGATATGGTTTTCGATGTGGTATGGTCTCTAGATTAAGTTTCTTGACCAATTATTCTGAGATTAAGTTTTCTTGTGACCCACTGTCAAAAAATGCGTCAATCATAGTATGTTTGGATATGATCCTCACATGAAACAATTCAATTCTTTCTTCTTCATTTGGACCATGTATGTGACAGTTTGATGTACTAGTATCGGGTTTAGTTTCAATTTCTTCCCCCTTCATGTTCTTCAATCCCATGGTTGTGATTTTAGATTTATCACCTGAATCCTCTCCTAAATCATGTTGAGTTATAGCTGCAGTTTTCTGTTTCCCTTTGTTGTTGTATCTCTTGGGTTTCATTTCAGGATGTATTTTCCAACAATGATTTTCATCATGGCCTTCTTTTGAACAATTTTAAAAACCAATTTTTCTCCCTCTTTCTTAAAAGATGCATTCTTTTTGCTTTTACCTTTTTAGGTCTTCTCTTTGTTTTTACCCTTAAAAGGTTTGTTTCTACCCTCTTTAGAAATGTTTTCCCCTCTAGCTTCTAGATGTGTGGCCTAAACACATACTTCATCTAGACTTGTGGGGTTAAACATGATAATAGTATGTTTTAGTTAGTTATGTAAGCCTCCTATGTACTTGAGAAAAGTATCTTGGCTCTGCAAATATGCCTTAATAAGAGAGCTCTTCTCCTAAATTCTTGGGTTTAATCTTGCACATTTTGTCCCTTCAATTGCCTAAAGTTTTGCCAGTTCGTTATGGCTTTCTGCATATGAGCTAATGGCTAAAACTGTTGTTTTATTGTAGTAATGAAATCATTCCATGATAGAATAATCTTACCATGCTTCTTGATCTCCTCCTTTGTCTTGGCTTCCCACCAAACAAGTGTTGCACCTTCCATTCTCAATGAAGCTAATTGGATTTTGGTATCATCATCTTGAAGGTTATGGATTCTCAAATAGACCTCCAATTGTCTAATCCAATTATCAAGATTTTCTGCATTGAATTCACCATTAAACATTGGAAATTCAAACTTAACATCAAGTTTTAAAAAGGGAATTTTACAAGTGTTATTTGAGTTGTGTGGATGATGATGATGAGCGTGAGGATGGTGACTTTCCATTGCCTCCATTTCCTCCATTTCCATTCTTTGAATTATCTTCATCATTGTGACCTCCTGATGATCCTTGTCCTTGCTTCTGAAGTTTTGATCCTTCTCCTTCCAGTTTCTCATTCCTTTATTGATAAAGTATTCTAACCATCTCAATCATGTCAATGAATGCTTTTCTGAACAATATTTCCTCCTCTTTCGGATCAACTTCTTCATGGATTTCTTCTTCCTCTAGAGGCCGCATTCTCAATGGTGCTTCTGCTTCCTTAGGAGGTGAACTAGGTGGTGAAGATTGCGGAAATCTTGCTCCAATTAGTCTAGAATGACTCTTCATTCACTCTGAATGGGCGAAAATTGAGCCTCAAACTCATTTTCCTAGTAAAACCTAGAAAAAATCCACTAAATGTGGAGAACTCCACTTAACTGGAGTTAAATTTGGCCAAATCCGCAAATTTAGGGAGCGCAGTTATTTTTCCACCAGTTCTAACTGTAAAATTAAATGTTAAGGGTAGGGGGTGGCCACATGCCAACCCCCAAAGCCCTCGGTCTCCATAAATGTCAGCGGAACTCCGCTTAAACTGTGGGTTATAGCCTTTAAACCAGAGTTGAAGTGGATTTTGGACTTAACCGCACAGAGATAGTTATTGTAACTGTTGCATGTGATAGTGTTGAATTGTGGGGGTTGTGGTAATGATAAGCCGTTGGATAAGTTTGATGTCATGGTTTCCAAATTTCAGAGATAAAATTTCTTGTGATTTTTATATGTGAATGCTTTATGGGGCTGCCAGCGGGTTGGGACCGCCGGAGGTCCCCAACCCCTGCTCCACTATCATTAACATTTAAATAAAACCTTTGCACTATGAATGTTATGACTCCTAGCGTAGTGCATGAGGTTGTGGAGGGTGGTTGCTCTACGGGAAGTCATAGGGTCGAGCCTGACGGACCTCCATAAAATTTTATTACACCTTCTCGGGGACACGTGGCAGCCTCAGGGCTGGCCATGTGTCACCCTATAATTGGTACACCAAAAATACAATGTACATCCCTTAACAAATCACAATGCACCACTTGTCATCCTCTAACTGGATCTGATAAAAGGAATATTCTTAGAAATATTCCTTTTTGCTGACTGTGCATCTTGCATGTTGACTAGGCATCCCAGTCAACCTTGTCGCAAATTTTAGCTGTATGGGAAATCAATCAGAACGCGATATCTCCCTCATACGACATCAGTTTTTCGAACCATTCGCGGCGTCGGAATCAGGAAGATGAGATCTATGCAGCCAACCTGGTTTTAATCTAATCCTATAACTTTAAATTTTGAGAAAAATTTATGAACTCCTGATCCACACATGTGGTTCCAAACATATGTATTCATTTATTGTATCATAGTTATCCCATTGAATTAAATCTTCCATTTATTCATTTTCAAAAGAACCACATCTATTTTGACTCTTTATTTGATTAATAATTCAGCTAGGATCATACCTCACTTCTTGATCTTCCCTGAAATTCATTCCTTTACAATTTCCTCTATGATTGGAAGAGCAACAAAATCAGAAACTACTAAAGTTTCAACTATTTGAATTTTATCCTAGCTCCCTTTTCGTTCTTGACAAAATTTTGTTTCTCAACAAATAAACGTTGCCTCAAAAACTCCAGAGCAAATAATCTTTGAACTAGAAAAGAAGGCAACATGATAGGTGCCTTTGTGAATTGATAAACCCTGATAATTGTAAAATCTTTGTACAAAAACAAATATGCAACATGATCATCTATCATTTGCATCTTACTCCTAATTTCCTAAAAAATGTTAGGCAAATTTGAACAATAAAGTAGTTGATACACTGCAGCCATAATTTTATTGACAAATTTGAAGAAGGAAAAATCAACTGCTTCCAATAAGCAACTAAGATCCCTTATGAAAATATATGATTTTATCTCTTGTAGTGAAATTTGATTCTCATGCAAAATCATCTTAAGTAACAATGTTTGATATATGAAATTATGTTCCAAGTGAAAATTTTCTAACTGAGAATGAATTTTCTCAACCATAAACTCATCAAAATTAAGTCTTTTGGAATTGTTGTACTGACTCACCTGTACAATACATCCTATCATGACCTCAGAAACCAAAAGACTTGACATAATAAAGATACTAAACATTGAATGGGATGCTGGAAGATAGCCATTTGATAAGGAAAAGACATTCCTTCAATATTTACTTCTGGTTTGACCATTTTGTATAGAAACAAATGCAATTTTTCTTGACCTAACTCTACAATTGAACTCAGACTCAAAAACTCAGAAAATTATTGATCTAAATCATCATGTGAACCTGGGATTGATAAAGCCTTTCTGACAGTTTGGGAATTGACTTGACACAGTACTTTAGAACTGTGAAAATCCATTATAACCCTTTGAGAACTCAAATAATTCTCTACTGACCATTCAATGAATTGTGGGAAAGGAAATATTGACTCAACAGAAAATTGACAAATTGCAGACCCCAATTTTGTAGGAAGAACCGATGGATTACTTACAATGGATTTATTCAACTCTTTAACAGATCCTACTAATAACCTAGTTTCAAAAACAACGGGATACATAATCTGAAAGATGTTCCTCCAACGGATCTAGATCTTTAGCATTAAAAAAAATTAGATAAGTAGACACCATTGATCTAAAACAAAAATATTGATTGAACATAGGGGCAACAAAGCTCTGCGATGAGAGAGTAACCAGAAAATGACGACGGAAAAATGACTTGCCCGATGAATGAGAAAACCATTGTCTTGCTCGTTGATTCAAATTGTGTTTCCAAATATCGCATTTAAAATGGCGAGCAACCTCAAAATCTCACATGTATACCTCCAAAGCTATTAGTGGGAAATTGCACACCGATTGAAAACAAAACTAGCCTCTTCGCAACTTAATCGACAAGAAAATATAGATTGTTAGAACATCACTCGATCTCCAGTTTGCCGTATTTCCCAAATAATGATGTTAGGTCCCTATATCACTAGTTTAGCCCTTATTTTGATTAGTATAACCCCCTTATTGTTATTATTGTAGCCCCCTCTAACCCCAATATTGTTATTATTGTGCCCTTACATTGTTATTGTTAGGTCGACTAGGATTACATTGTGGCCCCATGGACTCCTATATATAGAAAGGAGGTTTTTTCATTTGTATCATCCAAGAATTTCTCATTCATGTAATGTATTGGAGGTTTCCCCCTCGAAGTGGCTTATTTCTAAGGCGTTGATATCTCTTTTCTTCTATTTTTGGAGCTGGTTTCACAACAGTTTGTATGAGAGGTTTGGATTCTAGGGTTTCACTTCTCCAAACAGGTAATCGTGGAATTTTTGCTATAACGTTTTTTCTACGAAGATCCAGAAGCTAAAATTTTTAGAGTACAAAGCTGAAATCCTGAGGAACATCTTCGAAAAATTTCAGAGCTTGGTTCGGAATATTTTCGGAGATATTATCTGTGGAAGTTAGGTATTTTTTCAGGCTCCTCAATTTAACCTAAACATGTCATCATGGAATTTTCGTTATAAAGTTTTTTCTACGAAGGATCAGAATCTGAAATTTTTAGAGCGCGAACCTCAAATCCTGAAGAACGTCATCGCAAAATTTCAGATCTTGGTTTGCAATATTTTCAGAGATATGGTCTGTGGAAGTTATGATTTTTTCAGGCTCCCAAATTTCATCTCAAAGAGGTGATCATGGGAAAATCTTCATAACTCTCTCTCTGAGCATCGGATTGGAATTCTGTAAAAAATGGATGCAAGAAAATGGAATGTAGTTTCCTATCTATTAATTTCAAAGCCGAAGGAGGAAGCAGTGACACGTGGCAAGTTATACAAGTTCACTCTACTGAACTAGTCCATAATTAGGTCATCGTAGGAGATTGGGCACAACTTCGTCTTCAAGAATCAAAATCAGGTCAGACTTGTGGCATTCAAAAGAGGGTTCATAGGGCTACCTAAGTACCCAATTTCAGATATTAAAGATCCAAAATCATAGAGATAATTCATTTTCAATATCGCACTCCTCAAAAGAAAGAAAAAGGTGTGTATTATTTTTCGAATTACATAATTCTCGTTTGAAAAAAAATTAGTTGGAATTTATTCCAAGGGCATATTGTTAGGTCCCTATATTACTAGTATAGTCCCTTATTGTTGTTAGTGTAACCCCCTTATTGTTATTATTGTACCCTTGTAACCCCCATTTTGTTATTATTGTGCCCTTAAATTATTATTGTTAGGTCGGCTAGGATTACATTGTGGCCCACTAGGATTACATTATGGCCCCATGGACTCCTATATATAGAAAGGAGGTTTCGTAAATTGTATCATCCAAGAATTGTTCATTTATGTAATGTATTGGAGGTTTCCCCCTCGAAGTGGCTCATTTCTAAGGCATTGATATCTCTTTTCTTCTATTTTTGGAGCTGGTTACACAACATTTGGTATCAGAGCTTTGGATTCTAGGGTTTCGCTGCTCCAAACAAGTCATCGTGGAATTGTCGCTATAAATTTTTTTCTATGAAGTTTCAGAAGCTGAAATTTCTAGGGTGCAAAGCCGAAATCCTGAGGAATATTGTATAAAAATTTCAGAGCTTGGTTCGCAATATTTTTAGAGATATGATTTGTGGAAGTTAGGTCTTTTTTCAGGCTCCTAAATAGGTCATTGTGGAAATTGCGCTATAAATATTTTTCTACGAAGGTTCAGAATCTGAAATTATTATGGTACGAAGCTGAAATCTTGAAGAAATTCTTCAAAAAATTTCAGAGCTTGGTTCGCAATATTTTTGGAGATATGATCTGTGGAAGGTAGTGCTTTTTCAAGCTCCTGAATTTCATCTCAAAGAGGTGATCGTGGGAAAAGTTCAATAACTCTCTCTCTGGGCATCGGATTGGAGTGTCATAAAAATTTATCACAAGTACGCGGATTTGAGTTTCTTGGCTATCAATTTCAGAGACGAAGGATGAAACAGTGACACGTGGAAAGTCATACAAGTTCACTCTAATGAACCAGTCCATAATTAGGTCATTGTGGGAGATTGGACACAAATTTGTCTTGGAAAATTCAAATCAGGTCAGACCTTTGGAATTTGAAAGATAATTAAAAGGGCTACTTTGGTACCGAAAATCAAATATTGAAGTGCTGCAATCACAAATATAATCCAATTTCAATATCGAGCTCCTCAAAAGCAAGAAAAAGGTGTGTATTTTTTTTTTCGAATTGCATAAGTCTTGTTAGAAGAATCAATTTGAATTGATTCCAAGGGCATATTGTAGAATAGATATCAGTATTTGGGTCCTAAAGATGCCCCGTAAAAATAATTCAACACCCATTAAGCCTTCAGAAGGCTCTACTATGACTCATGAAGATGAAGAATTGCAACATGATCTATCAAAATTACAAGAGCAAGTGCAACAAAATTTCACTCTCGCAAAGAGCAAAAAAAAATGAAATGGAAGTTTTGAAGAAAGGCATGGAAGCTAAGATGGATGGCGTACAAGCTAAGATGGATGGCATGGAAGCTGGCATGGAAGCTAAGATGGAAAACATGAAGAATGATCTAAAAACAGACATCGAAGGTTTGACAAAGTTGATACAAGAAATGTTTCCTAATGGTGAAAAGATAGTAGAAGAACCTCATGATGAGAACAAAATCAATGTTAATCGTGATTTTATAAACTCTAATGTTGGCAGGAAGAACCACCATATTCCAAAAATGGATATGAGGAAGTTTGATGGAAAGGATCCTGTAACATGGATACTACAGATGGAGCAATATTTTGATCTCCATAACATGAAAAACACACAAAAGGTACGCATTGAAACTTTGCATTTAGAACAAAATACATTTGTATGGTATCGATGGCTTTGCTCCTGTAAAAAATTGTTACTTGGTCAATTTTTACGGAAGAAATGATAGCACATTATGAGGATACAAAGAGCAACACCTTCTTTAGCCAATTGATAAATCTCAAACAAAAGGGTTTAGTGGGGCATCACATTGAGGAATTCAAAAAATTGAATATAAGGGTAACTGATATTCCAGAGGAACACAAGATTGATATCTTCATAGGCACTTTAAAGGATAATATCCAACATGAAGTTCGTGTTTTGGAACCAGATTCATTGGAGAAGGCATTCAGGTTGGCAAGAAAAGTTGAATGTAAAATAATGGCGACAAGGAAGCCTACCACTAAATTCTATAAAGAAGGAAGTGTTGCTACGCCTAGATTTCCACAACCTATAAGGTTGACACCACAAAAATTGGAAGAAAAAAGAGCAAAAGGGCTTTTCTACAGTTGTGATAGCAAATATACTAAAGGTCATAAGTGTGCTGAGAAGAAATTATTTTACATAGATTGTGAAGAGGAAGAAGAAAATGAACAAGAAGAGGATATACACCAAGAACCAACCCTAGAAGAGGAAGAAATGAATCCGACCATATCATGTAATGCACTGGCAGGAATTACCACTCCTCAAACTCTCAAGATAGAAGGACAAATCAAGAAGAAAAAGGTAATAGTGTCGATTGATTCAGGTAGCACCCATAATTTTATTCATTGTAAGGTAGCCAAGGAATTAAATTGTTTCCTATACCCAACACCAGAATGTCAAGTGATGGTTGCAAATGGAGGAACTATAAATTGCTCTAGAAAATGCCATAATATCAAGCTTATCATGGGGGAATATGTATTGAATAGTCCAATGCTTTCCATTCCTATGGGAGGTGCTGATGTTGTACTAGGAGTACAATGGTTACAATCTTTGGGGACGGTAGCTTTTAATTTTCAAGAAATTTTCTTGAAATTTTTTTCAGAAGGAAAGGAAGTCAAATTATGAGGTATTGAAGGGAATTCGGGAAGGATAATAAGCTCTAATGTCATGACAAAGCTTCTAAAGAAATAACAACGAGGCGTAATTGCACAATTATGCTCATTAGAAGTTCCGACATCAAAATCATCTATTTCTGTAGATCTCCAACAAGTCTTGGACAATCATTCCAAGGTGTTTGAAACTCCCAAAGGAATCCCACCTATTCGTGATCATGATCATTCTATTCATTTGATTCCAGGAAGTGTTCCTCCAAACATCAGGCCTTATAGATATCCTTACTTCCAAAAGAGCGAAATTGAACGTATGATTGCAGAAATGTTAGAGGCGGGTATAATTCAACCTATTAAAAGATCTTTCTCTGCTTCTGTAGTATTGGTACACAAGAAGGATGGATCATGGCGAATGTGTCTGGATTATAGGGAGCTCAATAAGCTCACCATTAAAGATAAATTTCCCATTCCTGTGATTGATGAATTATTGGATGAATTACATGGAGCAATTTATTTTACCAAGTTGGATCTTCGTTCGGGATATCATCAAATTAGAATGAAGACTGAAGATATTCCAAAAACAGCATTTCGAACTCATGAGGGTCATTATGAATTTTTGGTCATGCCTTTGGCCTTACCAATGCACCTTCTACATTTCAAGGGTTGATGAATTCCATTTTCAAACCCTTCCTTAGAAAATTTGTGCTAGTATTTTTTGATGATATACTAATCTACAAAAGGTCTTGGAAGGATCATGTTGAACATGTTGACAGGGTGCTCAAACTATTGCAGGAGAAACAATTATATGCAAAAAAATCCAAATGTTTCTTTGGAGTACAAGAGGTGGAATATCTGGGTCATATTGTATCTCACGAGGGTGCTAAAGTAGACCCTAACAAAATTAAAGCCATTAAGGAATGGAAATTCCCCACAACCATAAAGAAGTTGCGAGGATTTCTCGGTTTAACAGGGTATTATCGCAAGTTTGTTAAGAATTATGGGAGAATAGTAGCACCTCTAACAACATTATTGAAGAAAGATGCATTTTCATGGACTCCTGAAGCAACTAAGGCCTTTGAACATCTTAAAGAGGCAATGTGCCTAGCACCGATCTTAGCTATTCCAGACTTCACAAAAACCTTTATTGTGGAATGTGATGCCTCACGAAATGGAATTGGTGCAGTTTTAATGCAGGAAGGAAGACCCATTGCTTTCGAAAGTCGTCCAATCAAAGGAAAGTATTTACAGAAACCTATTTATGAGAAGGAAATGTTAGCAATACTGCATGCACTAAATAAATGGCGAACTTACTTAATGGGAAGACACTTCAAGGTAAAAACTGATCATGATAGTCTTAAACACTTTTTGGAACAAAGACTATCGTCAGAAGAGCAGCAAAAATGGGTCACAAAGATGTTGGGTTATGACTTGGAAATAATCTACAAAAAAGGAAAGCTTAATGTTGTTGCAGATGCACTCTCAAGAAAGAATGAAGAGGTGGAAGCATTGCTTTGTGCCATTTCTATTATCCAACCAGATTGGATAACCGGAGCAAGAGATGAATGGAAGAAGGACAAAGATGTATGGACACTCATTCAAAAGTTGCAGCAAGATCCTAGTACATCTGATACATTTAGTTGGAAAAATGATTCCTTATGGTACAAAGATCGCTTATATCTTTGTAAGAATTCCCAACTAAAACAAAATATTCTTCTCGAATTGCACACTTCTCCTTTAGGAGGACACTCAGGATTTTTAAAAACTTACCACAGGGTGAAGAAAGAATTTTTTTGGGATGGCCTTAAATCTGATATTCAAAAGTTTGTGGCGGAATGTTTGGTTTGCCAGCAGAACAAAGTGGAGACAATTAAGACCCCGGGACTTCTACAACCTTTATCCATTCCAAGTCAACGTTGGGAGGAGATTTCAATGGATTTTATCACAGGTTTACCGAAGTCCGAAGGCAAGAATGTCATCATGGTGCTAGTTGATAGACTTACCAAGTATGCACACTTTTGTGCATTATCTCATCCATTTAAAGCAAGTACAGTTGCTACTACATTTATGGATAGAATTCAAAAGCTACATGGAAGCCCAAGGGTTATTGTGAGCGACAGAGATCCCATTTTTACTGGAAATTTTTTGACGGAGTTATTTTCTTGTTTGGGTACTTAATTAGCTCATAGCTCATCTTATCATCCTCAATCTGATGGTCAAACTGAGATCGTAAATAAATGTTTGGAAGGATATCTTCGTTGTTTTGTATCTGATAAACAAACACAATGGGTCAAGTGGTTACCTCTTGCTGAATGGTGGTATAACACTTCCTTCCATACTGCAGCAAAAATGACCCCATTTATCGCACTTTATGGATATCATCCACCATCCATCACATCATCTTTAAGGGAAAATTCGAAGGTTCAAGCAGTGGAAGATCACATCGAGCATCAGCAAGAAGTTCTCCAACTCTTAAAGGATAACCCGAATTTGGCACAAAATCGAATGAAACAACAGGCAGATCAACATCGCAGCGAGAGAAGTTTTGATGTAGGAGATTGGGTATTTTTACGGCTACAACCATACAAACAAATGTTCCTCAAGCAAGCTAAGAAGGATAATAAATTATCACCAAAGTACTATGGTCCTTACAAGGTGTTGCAAAAGATTGGTACTATGGCATACAAATTGGAGCTTCCTGCTTCTTCGCGAGTACATCCAGTTTTCCATGTTTCATGCTTAAAGAAGGTTATAGGTGAAAATCTTCCAGCTCAAACAATATTGCCAGAACTTGATGAGGAAGGAAAAATCATATTGGAACCTGAAGCGGTCATGGAAACAAGAACTCGACAGCTACGGAATCGATCAATTTCAAAGTATCTCATCAAGTGGAAGAACTTACCCACTGAAGATTCTAAATGGGAGGATGAGAATTTTATATAGAAGCACCCAGAGCTACTCAAGCATTGAGGACAACACTTTTTTGAAGGAGAGGAGCATGTTAGGTCCCTATATTACTAGTATAGTCTCTTATTGTTGTTAGTGTAACCCCCTTATTGTTATTATTGTACCCTTGTAACCCCCATTTTGTTATTATTGTGCCCTTAAATTATTATTGTTAGGCCGGCTAGGATTACATTGTGGCCCACTAGGATTACATTATGGCCCCATGGACTCCTATATATAGAAAGGAGGTTTTGTAAATTGTATCATCCAAGAATTTTTAATTTATGTAATGTATTGGAGGTTTCCCCCTCGAAGTGGCTCATTTCTAAGGCGTTGATATCTCTTTTCTTCTATTTTTGGAGCTGGTTACACAACACATATTGAAGAATAGATATCAATATTGGTTTCTAAAATGGCCCCTAAAAAGAATTTAACACCCATTAAGACTTCAGAAGGCTCTACTATGACTCATGAAGACGAATAAACACAACATGAGATATCAAAATTACAAGAGCAAGTTCACCAAAATTCGCTATCGCAAAGAGCAACAAAAAATGAAATGGAAGTTTTGAGGAAAGGCATGGAAACTAAGATGGATGGTTTGGAGAAAGGCGTGGAAGCTAAGATGAATGGTTTGGAAGCTAATATGGAAGGCATGGAATTGGGCATGGAAGCTAAGATGGATGGCATGAAAGCTAAGATTGATGAAAAAATGGAAAACATAAAAGTATACATCGAAGGTTTGGCAAAGTTGATACAAGAAATGTTTCCTAATAGCGAAAAGATAGTAGAGAAAACTCATGATGAGAACAAAATAAATGTTAATCATGATTTCATAAACTCTAATGGTTGATGGAAGAACCACCATATTCCAAAGATGGATATGAGGAAGTTTGATGGAAAGGATCCCGTAACATGGATACTACAGATGGAGCAATATTTTGATCTCAATAATGTGCAAAACACACAAAGGGTACGAATTGCAACTTTACATTTAGAACAAAATAATTTTGTATGGTATCAATGGCTTTGATCCTATAAAAAAATTGTCACTTGGTCAATTTTTACGGAGGAAATGATAGCACATTATGATGATACAAAGAGCAACACCTTTTTTAGCCAATTGATAAATCTCAAGCAAAAGGGTTTAGTGGGGGAGCACATTGAGGACTTCCAAAAATTGAATATAAGGGTAACTGATATTCCAGAGGAACATGGGATTGATCTCTTCATAGGTACTTTAAAGGATAACATCCAACATGAAGTTCGTGTTTTGGAACCTGATTCATTGGAGAAGGAATTCAAGTTGGCAAGAAAAATTGAATGTAAAATTATGGTGACAAGGAAGCCTACCACTCACTTCTATAAAGAGGGAAGTGTTGCTACTCCTAGATTTCAAAAACCTACAAGGTTGACACCACAACAATTGGAAGAAAAAAGAGAAAAAGGGCTTTGCTACAGTTGTGATAGCAAATACACTAAAGGTCATAAGTGTGCTGAGAATAAATTATTTTACATAGATTGTGAAGAGGAAGAAGAAAATGAACAAGAAGAGGATATACACCAGGAACCAACCCTATAAGAGGAAGAAATGAGTCCGACCATATCATGTAATGCATTGGCAGGAATTACCACTCCTCAAACTCTCAAGATAGAAGGACATATCAAGAAGAAAAAGGTAATAGTGTTGATTGATTCAGGTAGTACCCATACTTTTATTCATTGTAAGGTAGCCAAGGAATTGAATTGTTTCCTATACCCAGCACCAGAATGTCAAGTGATGGTTGCAAATGGAGGAACTATAAATTTCTCTGGAAAATGCCATAATATCAAGTTAACCATGGGGGAATATGTATTGAATAGTCCAATGCTTTCCATTCCTATGGGAGGTGATGATGTTGTACTAGGAGTACAATGGTTACAATCTTTGGGGATGGTAGCTTTTAATTTTCAAGAACTTTTCTTGAATTTTTTTTCAGAAGGAAAGGAAGTCGAATTACGGGGTATTGCAGGGAAGCCGGGAAAGATAATAAGCTCTAATGTTATGACAAAGCTTCTAAAGAAAGAACAACGAGGCGTAATTGCACAATTATGCTCACTAGAAGTTCCAACATCAAAATCATCTATTTCTGCAGATCTCCAAAAAGTCTTGGACAATCATTCCAAGGTATTTGAAACTCCCAAAGGACTCCCACCTATTCGTGATCATGATCATGCTATTCATTTGATTCCATGAAGTTTTCCTCCAAACATCAGGCCTTATAGATATCCTTATGTCCAAAAGAGCGAAATTGAACGTATGATTGCAGAAATGTTAGAGGCTGGTATAATTCAACCTAGTCAAAGTTCCTTCTCTGCTCCAGTAGTATTGGTGCACAAGAAGGATGGATCATGGCACATGTGTCTGGATTATATGGAGCTCAATAAGCTCACCATTAAATATAAATTTCCCATTCCTGTGATTCATGAATTATTGGATGAATTACATGGAGAAATTTATTTTACCAAGTTTGATCTTTGTTCAGGATATCATCAAATTAGAATGAAGACTGAAGATATTCTGAAAACAACATTTCAAACTCATGAGGGTCATTATGAATTTTTTTTCATGGCTTTTGGCCTTACCAATGCACCTTCTACATTTCAAGGGTTGATGAATTCCATTTGCAAACCCTTCCTTAGAAAATTTTTGTTAGTATTTTTTGATGATATACTAATCTACAACAGGTCTTGGAAGGATCATGTTCAACATGTTGAGAGGGTGCTCAAACTATTGCAGAAGAAACAATTATATGCAAAATAATCCAAATGTTTCTTTGGAGTACAAGAGGTGGAATATCTGGGTCATATTGTATCTCACAATGGTGTTAAGGTAGACCCTAACAAAATTAAATCCATTAAGGAATGGAAAGTCCCCACAACTATAAAGCAGTTGCGAGGATTTCTCAGTTTAACAGGGTAATATCGCAATTTTGTTAAGAATTATGGGAGAATAGCAGCACCTCTAACAACATTATTGAAGAAAGATGCATTTTCATGGACTCCTGAAGCAACTAAGGCCTTTGAACATCTTAAAGAGGCAATGTTCCTAGCACCGGTCTTAGCTACGCGAGACTTCACAAAAACCTTTATTGTGGAATGTGATGCCTCAGGAAATGGAATTGGTGCAGTTTTAATGCAGGAAGGAAGACCCATTGCTTTTGAAAGTCGTCCAATCAAAGGAAAGTATTTACAGAAACCTATTTATGAGAAGAAAATGTTAGCAATACTACATGCACTAAAGAAATGGCGAACTTACCTAATGGGAAGACACTTCAAGGTAAAAACTGATCATGATAGTCTTAAACACTTTTTGGAACAAAGACTATCTTCATAAGAGTAGCAAAAATGGGTCACAAAGATGTTGGGTTATGACTTTGAAATAATCTACAAAAAAGGGAAGCTAAATGTTGTTGCAGATGCACTCTCAAGAAAAAATGAAGAGGTGGAAGCATTGCTTTTTGCCATTTCTATTATCCAACCAGATTGGATAACCAAAGCAAGGGATGAATGGAAGAGGGACGGAGAAGTGTGGACACTCATTCAAAAATTGCAGCAAGATCCTAGTACATCTGATACATTTATTTGGAAAAATGATTCCTTATGGTACAAAGATCGCTTATATCTTTGTAAGAATTCCCAACTAAAACAAAAGATTCTTTTGGAATTTCACACTTCTCCTTTAGGAGGACACTCAGGATTTTTAAAAACTTACCATAGGGTGAAGAAAGAATTTCTTTTGGGATGGCCTTAAATCTATGATTTAAAAGTTTGTGGCGGAATGTTTGGTTTGCCAGCAAAATAAAGTTGAGACAATTAAGACCCCAGGTCTTCTACAACCTTTATCCATTCCAAGTCAATGTTGGGAGGATATTTCAATGGATTTTATCACAGGTTTACCTAAGTCCGAAGGAAAGAGTGTCATCATGATGGTAGTTGATAGACTTACCAAGTATTCACACTTTTGTGCATTATCTCATCCATTTAAAGCAAGTACAGTTGCTACAACATTTATGGAAACAATTCAAAAGCTACATGGAAACCCAAAGGTTATTGTGAGTGACAGAGATCCCATTTTACTGGAAATTTTTGGACGGAGTTATTTTCTTGTTTGGGTACTCAATTAGCTCATAGCTCATCATATCATCCTCAATCCGATGGTCAAACTGAGATAGTGAATAAATTTTTGGAAGGATATCTTCGTTGTTTTGTATCTGATAAACGAACACAAGGGGTCAAGTGGTTACCTCTCGCTAAATGGTGGTATAACACTTCCTTCCATACTGCAGCAAAAATGATCCCATTTATGGCACTTTATGGATATCATCCACCGTCGATCACATCATATTTAAGAGAAAATTCTAAGGTTCAAGCAGTGGAAGATCACATCGAGCATCAACAAGAAGTTCTCCAATTCTTAAAGGATAACCTGAATTTGGCACAAAATCGAATGAAACAAAAGGCAAATCAACATCGTAGCGAGAGAAGTTTTGACGTAGGAGACTGGGTATTTTTACGGCTACAACGATACATACAAATTTCCCTCAAGAAAGCTAAGAAGGATATAAATTATCACCAAAGTACTATGGTCCTTACAAGGTGTTGCAAAATATTAATTTACAGCATCTGAACTGGAGCTTCACCTTCTTAGGTATGTTTATGTAGTACATGCAAGGGAACATAGGAGCGAAAATCTTCAGTTCAAACAATATTGCCAGAACTTGATGAGGAAGGAAAAATCATATTGGAACACGAGCGGTCATGAAAATAGAACTCAATAGCTATGATATCAATCATTTAGGAGGTAATATCTCATCGAAGTGGAAGAACTTACCCACTGAAAGATTCACATGGGAGGATGAAATTTTACTCACGAAGCACCCAGAGCTACTCAAGCATTGAGGACAACACTTTTTGAAGGAGAGGAACCATGTTAGATTCCCTATTGCACTGGTTATCCCCTGTTAATTGTGTAGCCCCCTCTAACTTGTCTTGTTATTATTTATTATATTTTATTGTTGATTGAAACAGGGATTACATTGTGGCCCCACTTAAGTTTTGACTTCTTATTTGGACTCATATAATAGAAAGGAGATTTTTTCATTTGTATCATCCAAGAATTGTTTATTCATGTAATGTATTGGAGGTTGCCCCATCGAAGTGGCTTATTTCTAAGGCGTTGATATCTCGTTTCTTCTATTTTTGGAGCTGGTTTCACAACAAATAAATTATAATAAATAAAAGTGTTATGTTGGCCATAAAATTTTTAAATAAAAGTAAAAAAATAAAAAATAAAGCCTCATATATTTGTGCAGGAAAGTGTATGTCCAAAACATTAACTGAAAGAAATAAATTTGTTATCTAAGCCATAAATTTTTTTTAAATAAATAAAAATAAAAATAAGAAATAGGCTCTCCTTTTTTACAATAAAATATCAAAAAATATACCTATGCTATAAAAAACCATGTGTAAATACTCCTAATTCTACTTAATACAAGGTCAAATACAACCCATTGTTTTCTAGTAAAACCATGTGCAATTACATCCTTGAATCCCTTTTAAATAAATACCCCTTAGCCCATGGTATATACACCCATAAAAATATGTGCCAATTCCATTTAATAATATATTTGACAAAATGACTTTCGTTCTTGGAATAACACATGGTTTAAAAGAAAGCCATGGGAATGAGTGAATTACATCCCCCATATAAAATAAAATAAAATAAAACTAGTATAAACCCATCTAAGTCTGGTTCTATGATCCGTTGAGAGGGATAAAATCACTTAAGGTGCAAACCTCTTCTCACGTTTTTACTCAAAAAATGGGTTTGCACCTCAATGGATTTGATCCCTCAACGCTTCGTAGAGCTAGTGTTAGATGGGTCTATACTAGTTTCTATTTATTTTCACTATTACACGTTCATATTATTAAAATCATTAAATCTATGCAGTTAGATTGATTTTTTAATATATTCAATGGAATCATTCCCATTAAGAGAAATTTTACTTTGATTATTATGAACGTGTAAGTTTTAAGTTGCGAAATATGCAAATGATTAGTTAGCTAGCTAAGTTGTCTTTGTCTAGCTCTTTATTGTCTTTATTTTCCTATATTATATTTGTAAACATTTATATTATTTAAATATTTGCGATAACTGACTCATATTATTTTATTGATTGTAATTTTCTAGTGTGGTGCTCCTAGGGTATTCCTTGATGAGGAAGAGCTCGTTGTAGTACAAGCGTATGTTCAAGAACATGAAGTGAATATTGAGTCAGATCAAGCTAATGATCCCATGGAAGAAGATAATGATGCTAATAACATATTGGATGAAGAGGGGATGAATAGATTGATCTAGGAGATATTTAATAATGTTGTAGGAAGGGATGATGATGACGACTCGTATGTTCATGGTTATGATATACCTGTACTTGAGAGGGGACCTCAACCTCTTTATGAAGGCTCATAAAAATATCTTTTCATTTTTGTATTTCTTTTGGTAAACTTAAAGGTGGTAAATGGTTTTTCAAATACATGGGTGACACAATTACTAGGGTATGTAATATATTTTGTGACATTTAGTACATTAGGATAAAACAATTATTTTTTTCCTTTGTTTTCGATGCTAGTATGTCGATCACTATTTGTAACATTATTTGGATGCAATATGTATATTTTTTACATTAGCAATAATTTCTGATGTTTTAGATTGTTAGGTGAATTTCTGTTACCACCATCAAATGTTTTACCTCGCACATACCACGATTTACATGCCAATATCAAAGATTTTGGAATGGATTATCAAGTTATTCATGCATGTCCTAATAATGATATTCTCTATTATAAAGAACACGTGTCATGTTAGAACCCTATAATTTACAGTATCACAAGGTGACTATGTACTTTTTCTTTGCAAATTTTTCATACTGTAGATAGATTTCAATATTCAAAATATTTTCCAAAGAAAGAATCGAAGGAAAAAACGGCAGCAGGGAGGTAAGGAGCATAATTAGACCATTAGAAAAGGAAAAGACAGAATAAACAAGCAAACACATAGCTTTGAACGTGTTCAGGTTGAGTCATGCACCCTACGAGGGTCAAATCATGAACGAGTCTCCTACGAATAGCAAAGGAATGAAACCGATCACATCATTTCCCTTCACCCTTCCTCCATCTCCTCTCACCCCCTCATCATTTGATGGTCCTTGTTGCATTTCACACCCCCCTTAGCTTCTAAAATTTAACCATGGGGAGGTCTGAAATGTGTGGTATCCCATACCACCCGTTCGTCTATGTGTCGCGCAGGGCTTTTCCACACCCCCCTTCTCTGTTACTTCTTATCACCTTAGGACCCCTCCGAAAACCAACCTTGGGTTTTAAATTTCATTATATAATGTTCCAAAGGCAGTATACGATCAAGTGGGACCCATTTTAACCACCACACTTACCTTCGATTTCATTTTCCTTTGAAAAAAATTAAAACCTTACCTTCTTTTCCGCCTTTCCGCTTTACCCTTTTACCTTTACCTTTCCATATTTTTTCACTTACTCCGCTTCCTATTCCCCGATCGCAATTAAAATGGGGCCCCTCATTTTATTTCACATATTTTACGTGTTTTGCATTGGAGCTAAACTTTAAATAATGCAATAGCTGATTTGTGATATCGCATAGCATTGGGTTTACCTTTGTGAGCGCCTGCATCTATTTATGTCAACTTGTGATGTGGTAAGTTGGCACCACCTCCGTAGCTCCAAGCCCTCGCTTTATAGTTGTTGTAATACATTCATATATCATTTAAAATTCATAGCACTTACCGCTCGAAACCTTTCGCCGATTCATAACTCTCTGTCAATTGCTAGTGGGTCCCTCTTCCCCGCACTTCGCAAATTTTAAGAGTTAACCCTGCAACTTATAACTAAAAGATAAAAGCTACGATGTGCGCCTGCGATCTGGTCTCACTTCTTTCCTGACATTTCATTCACCTCCTCCACTATGCATTGCACTTCGCAGTTTTTAAATCTTATGTCCTCCGCGCTTATAACTAAAAGTTAATAATTGCGATATGCACTGCGGTGTGGTCCCACCGACCCTCCACATCACCTACCCTCAACGTCATCTTCCCTTCACATCCTATCGCCAATTTTATTATTTATAACTTAAATTATAAATATTACGAAGTGCGCGGATGCGATGCGACTCCAAAATTGAAATTTAAAATGTTTCAAGTCCGGTATTTTGGTTTTTCATGTTGTTTTTTCTATAAAATGGTTTTATCATTTAAAAAGGATTTTAGGTAACAAAAAGACACCATAGGTTGAGTCGGGAAACAAAATGCGTTTCATGCAGACTTGTTATGGTTATAGCAACTGAGACTGAAGGGGCAGCAAAACACATCAACACCGACACCAATCAATAAGAAATGACCAACACTGCACCAAATTAATTACTAAACACCAATTTTCTGCAAAACAGATCCAAATGTTAGAGCCCCCATTGGTTTCCTCTTCTGAGCCATTATAGCCACCCCAAAGCTTACTGTTTGATCTTCTGAGGAGCCATTGAAGTGTTTGGGTCTACAAAAAGTTTTCCAAAATTAATTCCAAGGGCAGTTGTTGTCAGTGATGCCTGAATCAGGCATCGCATGGCCACACTTGTCATTTTCTGCTTAATTGTAATCAATGAAAGCTTTCCAACTAAGGAAGGGCAACCAAAATAGTATTTAGATAAATACCGCATACCTTAGTAGTATCAGGGGTAAGAAGTATTGGAACTCTGTAACTGTTTGAGTTGAGCATCAATAATAAGAGACCGTCCATAGGATTCTTGAGTTATGTTAATGGTGATGTTTTTCCTCTGTATTAATGTTTCCCTATATATTTTCATGATGTGCATCAATTTATCAGATTTCAAAACAGAAAATTTTGAATAAGATTTGCTAAAAGAGCACCTTCATTATATATATGTTTGTTATCTTAATGTTTTCCTCTGAGACCTAGATGCAGAATTTAGGGATGGTATGATTTGCATTTAATTTGAACCTTAATCTCCTTCTCCCATATCATATTCACATTGCTAGTATGAATTCCCTTGAAAATTTGATGCAACATTTTGCCTTTTATGAATCCATATCCCAATGAATTAAGTCTTACAGCTCCATTTGTTCAACCACCCAATCAATAAAAAAAAACAACCCCCATCACTATAACTGGCCTAAAATCAACATTTGTAATTATCAAGTTAAATCATTAAATAGAGAGAGCCCTCTCTGAGTCTAGGAAGGCCAGGTCCTCGACTCCAAAGTGGTTTGATGTTGTCCTCTATCGTTTTTTCTTTCCAATCTTAAAAATTATAGGGTGATAACATAATGGTGACCATCTCGGGTTTGATTTATTGAAAAAGATTAATATTTCATCAGAACTCAGAAACCCTAGTCAAAATTAGATAATTCGAGTATTTTCCAAGATTGGTATCTGGTAGTTGATGGTGGACAACAAGATGGACACAAGAAAGTTGAAATCATCCACTTGGTGACTCCAATTTAGATAAGTTCCATGCAAATACTCCACAGGAGGAAGGACCTAAAACATGACCAGTCAGCCTAAAAGGAGAAAGTATTCAAGCCAAAATTGAATTCAAGAAATTATTGTTTTTATCTGTAAGTATATCCTATCCTACTTTAAGCTTGATCAAGAGTACATTTTTGAGGTTTACATTGATCATTGGCAGTTTCATGAGCCTCAAGAAGCTAAGCCCCAAATTGTAGACCATGTACATACTTTTACACATCTGCATATCCGAGATGCACTTGAGGAAAACCTAGTGAAAATATAAGCCTCATGCTTTATCCCCTATCCCTGCTAGATTCCCACATGGCTATAATTCTCCTGCTGCACTGCCTATACTTACAAAATTCCTAGACATATACAAGCACTTGGTTTTTCCTCCTATCCTCCATAACCTCCCTCCAAATTTTATCAATCGTCTACCTAGATTTAATGGAGAAAGTGAAAATATCACTGTTGAAAAGCATCCAAAATCTTGAGCATTTCCTTGATCTATTTGAGGTGGGAGAGGATGATGTGCATATCAGAATTTTTTCCCTATCATTGCAAGAAAAAGTTAAAAATTGGTTTAAAGACCTTCCAACTGCAATCGTTAGCAATTTTCATCAATTCACTCAAGTTTTACTAGATAGATGGGTGGTCATGGGAAATTTTTTTCTCATCATAGAAGAGTAAAACCATTTAAAAAGACAACCTGGGGAGACATTGAAACATTTTTCAGCCAGATTCAATAAGGTATACCATTCAATACCTGCTATGATAAAGCCACCCCTAGGATGGGCTCTCTTGTACTACCCATATGCATTTTATCTAGAGATGGAATTCCAGTTAAGAGAAAGGTACCTTGTAACCCTGGAATAAATGAAAAATGTGGCAGTTGAAGTGGAAGCCAACTTGCTAAAAAGGGAAGCAAATTTAAAAGAAATGAAGAAGGACGAAATATAAAAAGAGCAATTGATATCTGCGGAGATAAATATAGATACGTTGACAAACACAGTAAAAAAAATGATGCATATGATTAGCAGGAAAGAGGAATTTGATGCTCATATATCTCATGTTCCATTAGTCCCAGAGAAGGCAAACATCAATATACCCAAGAAGTTTGCAACCCATCCTAGACACCCTAAAACAATAAATGATTGTTACATGTACTCTATCCACAACAAAACCAAAGATGAAGTCCAAAATCAAAAGGAGGCAGGGAAGTCCTTAGAAAAAATGTACATGATAGATGATCTTGCATACAGAGGTACCCATCTCGAATATGATTATCAAGAGGAAGACCATAAGGTCGAGGTTGAGGCTGGTTATTCGAAGCAACCAACACTATGTTCTTGGGATGAAAAAACTCAGGGGTCACAATGAAAATATGACAACCAAACTCTGCATGCTGAGCAATATTGTAAGAAAGAAAATGCAAAAATATTTCCAATAAGTACAAAATTCATTCATCTAACTTTTGCCTCGCTCTTAAGAGAACACTACAAGCAGGTTGCAAATAGGAAGGAGGAGGAATTATCCAAGGAGTCAGTTGAGGAAAATAGGGATGATTCTTAACCTTTTCAGATCCAGAATTTCTCCCCCTGAGTCATCCTGAAATAACAAAATCTGAAATAGAGGAGGAACCAAGACATCTTGAGTCTTTACCTTTAGGTTTTAATTCATTTTATTCAGATTATGAAAGGGAATCTGGATCACCCTCTAGATGATAATCATAGGGGAGGAGATCTCTCTCACCAATTAGATGAGGAAATCAGGGATGATAAAATATTTGTTTTAGATCCAGGGGTTCAACCCTTGAGTTCTTTTGAATGTGATGAAGTAGATAAAATCACAGAGCTTGAAAAATATGATGAATTGATCAAGATTGATTCTTTGCTCTTATGTTTTAATGCATTTCAGATTATGAAAGGAAATTGGGATCAAATTATCGTTGATAATCATAAGAAGACACATGAGATATTAGAAGAACCAACTCTACAACCTAAAGCACCACATGACCCAATAGCAGACGCGTTGGATGGTTTCTACTTACGAAGTCTGTAATATTCCCAAATGGAATAATGCATTGATACACAAACATGATATTTGATACACAGAAAATGTACATGTAAGTTTATCATCAACACAAATATAGACATAATAGCTAAGCCATTTTTTTCATAGGAGATGATTCAATTACAATAATTTACAAAAATAGAGTTACTCTAGCCAAAGAGATGGCCTAGAATGGCCCTGAAAATAGGCTACAACAAGGACTGCGTAACTGGAGAGTTGCTGGAAGCAAATACTGCTTTGTCCCTTCAATAGATGATGTGAATATAGTTGATGGATGAAAAGGGAAATGTAGATATATGGAAAATTGGAGCTCTGATGATGCCAAGATTCAAGATCTAGGCTCTATGATGGAAACCCAAGATAACCCAGAAAGGAAATGCCAGTTCTATCAGGTTGGAATTTTACCCTCTTGGGTTTGGTCCCTGGTCTGCTGGGTTATGCAGATCTAAAGATATATATGATCATATGATGGCTGTAATATGATGTACAACTAGATCTAATATTTGAGGGTTGATCCCTCCTTCAGATCTCCAAGCTAGAAGCTTGAGATCTTGTCTCTTTTTCCTCCTCCTTCAAGATGCAATAACTAAATATGTAGTTGCTAGAGAAACTATGGTGTACAAGACAGAGAGACTCAATTCCTGCTAAAATATGCTGAAATAAGCTTTAGGCTGATGGAAACAATGATGGAAAAGTGAGGGGATGATCCCTCATAGGATTCCTAGTTGAAATGCTAGAAACTTCCTTCCTCCTTTGGATCTGCAATGATGGACTGTGCAATCCTTGATGGGACTACTAATGATAGGAGGTAAATAATTTTTTGCCTGATGCCAGATCTGAAATGAGGCTCCAGGAATTCTGATCTTGAAGCTCAAGGTGATAGGAATAATCCTTCACCAGTTCTCTAGCTGAAATACTGAAGACAACCTCCTCCTCCCAAACTGATCTTCAGAAATAACGTAATTTCTGAATATGGATGTTCTGTAAAGAGTAGTAACACTATGGAACCAATGCCTAATGATGAAATAGAAGCTCAAAATACCTTCCCAGAGTAGGCACACAAGTCCTCCATGGGTAAGGGTGGGATTCCCGCTTAGGAACACCCTGTGCTAAAAAGCACCACAAACTTAGCTAAATAGCATAAGAGTGCATGGAATGTCAAAAGACAACTCCAGACATAAAAATATCACAAATCATGAAACTAAATATTTCCTCTAATGTTAATTCATATTCATTATATAGTTTACAAGCCTTCCCATTCCTTGGCCCACCTCATAACTGTGCTGTACATGTGGACATAGGCCTCCATGTTGACTGCCTTGTCTCTCCATGATCTCCATCATCTATGAATGTAATGATCACCCTCTCCATCATGTGTGCATTAAATGAAATACTCTTACATAATCTCATCATGAATGTTGTATGATATTACATTTGATTCGTCTTATGATCTTAGTTGACTTCTTCAACCTCCATGATCTTTCTCATTAATGAGATATGATCTGCACTCCTTTCACATTAAGTAGTTGCTCCACTACTCCATTATGTAGATCTAGATCTGAAATATCCACATCATCACACAAAAAAAGTGGATTTTATTTAAATTTGGGGTTTGTGGGTCCCTCCACCCTCTTATTTACTTAATTAATTAAGTTTATTAAGAACTCTAATATTCCAACTATCTTGTGAAAAAAATTGAATATTATAGTTCTCCTCGGAAAAATGCTGCTTGTCCTCAAGCAACTGCAAAAGTGGATGCTACAGCAAACATCCTCCCTCCAAATGGCATCCTCATGTGGAAGGCCTCCCCATCTGTCACAATGTGTCATGCATGTCCAGCTCGAAAGCTGCCTCTCTAGAATGTATAGAATGGCCTCCCACTGAAAAGTTAGATATCCATCCTTATTAATGAATCTCCAAGTGGCAACCATATGATGACAAAAGATCTCCTCTACACATGAGATACATAAAATGAAGTGGTTCATTCCCAAAGTGGAAAGTCCCAACTCATGAACTATCTTTCCAACCAATGATACATAGAGTACATTGCATCTATCAATGCTTTGATTAGTAGCCCTGTTGGCCATGTAGGAATCAAACATCACATCAACATAGTGAAAAACAAGAAGTAAAGACATATTGGAAAACATGAACACTGTCTAACCATATTATCCTAATAACAACCAACGCATCAAAGCCTTTTGCTACCATGCTAGATCATCATGAAAACAAACAAGAGAGCCATACTCTCTCAAAAGAAGCGACCATATAAATGCTTCTTGTTGCCATGCCAAATCTTCATCAATATAGATATGAGAGAAATACTCTCTCAATAGAAGCCACCACAACAATGCTTCTTGCTGCCACATCACATCATCATTGTACCAAATGTAGTGGCCATATTGTCTCAAGAGAAGCCACCTTAATAAGGCATCTTGCTGCCCCAACATCATAATCATACCATGTACAATGACCATAATCCCCTAACAGAATCCAACATTGTAAGGCCTCCTGTTGCCATCCTCCAACATTGTCATGCAATTTATGGGAAGAATTAATTCCATAATCTCCCAATAGTAACCATAGCAACAAGGATTCTTGCTGCCACCTTACATCATCATGATGCAAGTCATGGAGGAGAAATATCGTAATGGACATGATAAATGTCCCATGAACATAATACAAACAAGCTCTCTTATGCCACATCATATGAGAGTTATAGTCTCTCCCAAACCCAAGTACATACATGAACATGAGATATATCCCAAACAAAAATACATCTAAAGACATGAGACATATCCCAAACAAAAGTAAATACATGGACATAATTTATATCTTGAGATGCCCAAAATCTCTCATCAATAACCAGCACAACCATGCCTCCTGCTGCTTCATGTCATCAGTGATATACATGGCATGGATCATGGGAATGTGATAAGTTGGGTAGTATACATACTCACCCAAAAGCAACAAGCGTAGCCATGCTTCTTGCTTCCCAATATCATAGATCTGCAGGAAGGTAGGATACCTCCTACTTCTCATTCGAATCCATTCATACCAATGTGGATGATGAATCATGCCAAGATCAAACTTGGTATCCTCCCATTGTAGAATACCAACATCCTCCATGTGAATAGCTTTTCACTCCATGAAATGTTGAAGTGCACCTCCATTGAGATCTCTCCGTGAGACCTTCTTCTCATCAATGACCCTCCAAAACCAATAAGGTTTTGGTTGAGAAAGAGTCATCTTGAAAGGGGAAAAGATTACCCATCTAAAGATTCCTATAATCTATCCTCCTCTTCTCCATGGCTTCATGAGTGAAGCTGACATTAGATTTCTCCCATTAGGAATGGGTCCTCTTCTTCTCATTGTTGCTCATTAACAACGTTGTAGATTTGCAAGGTGATACATTTGATGTCTCAAAGCAAGGCACAATGCTAAACTCATAGCCAGCCATTCTACATAGGATCATACTCATCCCATCTTCTAAAACTCTACACTTCAACTCAAAGGGTTGAATGTAGCCCATCAATGACAAACTAGGATGGTTCTTACTTCCTTCCTTGATTAGATGAAGGGTCCTCTATACAGTGATATGATGTTTCTCCAAATCAACACGTTTTTCTAATCCTTGGTCATGTAATGGCCTTGATGTCATGTCCCCATAATTTTCAATAATTGGTACTAAAAAAATATGAGATGAAAGTGGATGCATACCTTGGATCAACTGATACTTGGAAACATCTTGAAAGAACACAATAGTTTTCTCTTATGGTGCAAAAATCTCTCCAAATACTGGTAAGAGTGATGGTTGCACTTCTACAAGTGTACCAGCATTGGAATCTGTATCCTCTTCCTCATGCATCTCCTGAATCATGCATGGGACTCTATATGTTAAGAGCTTAAGACTATCTTTCAAAGATTAAAGTGTCTCTCCTCCGGATACAAGTACTTCTACAGCGGGTGGTGAATGTAGTGACTCCTTGTCCAGAGTGACAAGAATGACATTCTCCTTTGACTTTTCAAGAAATGTCTCTTTGTGAAGTATCTTTGGTTTTCTCACATCAAACTTCCTCCTAAACTTGTGAAAGAAAAATGAATACTTAATCACCTTTTCATGCTTCATGTGACCAAACCACCAATCATTGGCTTCACCTACAAGATGAAGTGTTGCAATCTGAACAACCTCTTTTTTAGCTACAGGATGTAGCCTGAATAATGCATCTAACTCTTTCCTCCAAGCCCTTAGATTGCTTGAAGAAGATCCATCATATGTAGGAAAATAGAATCTATTGTGCCTCTTTCTTCTATTTCTACTATAGGATCTTCTTTCTTATTTGAGTTCGAAGAATTGTTGGAGAGTTATATTCTCCTTGAATGCTCTAGAATGTGCTTTGTACTCTTCAAGATATAGAATAAGAGTCTCACAAGTCCCGGGTTCTCTTCTTTCTTCATTTTTATACCATTCACCTTCTTCAAATAAATTGGGCATAGTAGATCTATGAGGAGATATATGATTTTCCGGTCTTCTTTGTTGTTGATAATAAGTATTGGGACCTTCTTCATTCTGAAACCTCCTTGAGGTTTATCTTTTCCTTTCTCTTCTTGATTCATTGATCTCTTTGGAGATATCCTTCATAGCTCTAAAGAAATATGAGGAAAAAATTAATCCCTCCATAGTAGATATCTACTATCTTATTTTCCTATGTGGTCAATAATGTCCACAATCTGAGCCAAAGGTCATGCTCTGATACCACTGTAATATTCCCAAATGGAATAATGCATTGATACACAAACACAATATTTGATACACATAAAATGTACATATAAGTTTATCATCAACACAAATATAGATAGAATAGTTGAGCCATTTTATTCATAGGAGATGATTCAGTTACAACAGTGTACAAAAATAGAGGTACTCTATCCAAATAGATGGCCTAGAATGATCCTGCAAATAGGCTACAACAAGCACTGCGTAACTGGAGAGCTGATGGAAGAAAATACTGTGTTGTCCCTTCAGTAGATGATGTGAATATAGTTATTGGATGAAAATTGAAATGCATATATATGGAAATTTGTAGCTCTGATGATGCCAAGATCGAAGATCCGGGCTCTATAATGGCAACCCAAGATAACCCAGAAAGGAAATTCCAAATCTATGAGGTTTGAATTTTACCCTCTTGGGGTTTGATCCCTAGTCTGGTGGGTTATGTAGATCTGAAGCTACATATAATCATATGATGGCTGAAATATGATATACAACCAGTTCTAAGCTTTGAGGGTTGATCCCTCCTTTAGATCTCCAAGCTAGAAGCTTGAGATCTTGTCTCTTCTTCCTCCTCCTTCAAGATGCAGCAACAGAATATGCAACTGGTAGAGAAACTGCATTGTACAAGAGGGAGAGACTCAATTCCTACTGAAATATGATGCAATAAGCTCCAGGCTGATGGAAACAATGATGGCGAAGTGAGGGGATGATCCCTCATAGGATTCCTAACTGAAATGCTAGAACCTTCCTTCCTCCTCTGGGTCTGCAATGATGGACTGCGTAATCCTTGATGGGACTACTATTGATAGGGGGTAAATAATTTTTGGTCTAATGCCAGATATGAAATGAGGCTCTGAGAGTGCTTATCTTGAAGCTCAAGGTGATAGGAATAATACTTCACCGATTCTCCAGCTGAAATACTGAAGACAACCTCCTCCTCTCAAACTGATGTTCAAAAATAACGCAATTTCTGAATATGAATGTTCTGCAAAGAGTAGTAACACTATGGAACCAATGCATGATGATGAAATAGTAGCTCAAAATACCTTCCCAGAGTAGGCACACAAGTCCCCTGTGGGTAAGGGTGGGACACCCTGTGCTAAACAACATTGCAGACTTAGCTAAACAACACAAGAATGCATGGAATGTCAAAAGACAACTTCAGTTCTAAACAGTTCACAAATCATGAAACTAAAGCCTACCTCTAATGTTTTCTTCATCTTCATTATATAGTTTTTGAACCTTCCCATGCCTTGGCCTACCTCATAACTATGTTGTACATGTGGACATAGGCCTCCATGTTAACTGCGCTGTCTCTCCATGATCTCCATCATGTATGAATGTAATGATCACCCTCTCCATCATGTGTGCATTAAATGCACTACTCCTCCATCATCTCATCATGAATGCTCTATGATCTTACATTTTATTCCCTCCATGATCTCAGTGGACTGCTTCAACCTCTAGGATCTATCTCATTAATGAGACATGATCTCCACTCCTTTCACATTTGTAGCTTCTCCACTAATCCATTATGTAGATCTATTTTTGATTAATCCACATTCACACATCAAAAGTGGATCTTATTCATATTTGAGGATTATGGGTCCCAACACCCTTTTATTTACTTAATTAAATAAGGAAATTAAGAACTCTATTACAAAGTCAATCTTCTTGTGTTCATAATTCTCTCAAAAGTTGCTATGATATGGATATGAATAGACAGTCTTCCCCATTGTCTGATTTAGCAGAAGTAGTGGCACAATATTCATCAAGTAGCATGCAAACATGTTATAAGTTGATTGAAGACCAGGAGAGCACATATGCAGTACTAGGATATGAAGTTGAGTTGGCTGAGTCACAATCCCTAGAAATGAATCAAGAGTATCTTGATCCAGTGGATGTATATATGGAGGAACTGCTTTGTACAAAGCTTGCACATATTTCCAGCATGAAAGTTGTTTTTCAAGTGTACCAAGAACCATGTAAATTAGATCAGGCCAGACTTTTTTGTCAAACACCATTTTTAGGTTTGTCTCTGAACATGGCAAAGACCAATGAAAAAACACGGATATTAGAACAATTGCTTGATTGGCTACACTGGCATTATTGTATTGTTTAGAAGGGCAACCATTTTAGTAGATTAGGCTAGGTAGGTGTGAAAATAAGCTCAACACTCTGAGCATCTTTCCAGTTTTAGTTTTAGTTTGCTTTCTAGTTTCAGTTCAAGTGTGTCCCAGACTATAGATTGCAGCGAGTATTGACCTCAACTTGAAGGTTTTCAGCCACAAAGGTTTTGTAGCATATTAAGGTGCAAGTTTTGGGATTATCCCAATGGATCAGGCCACTAGTCTACGATGTTATTGACACCTCTTGAAGGAGCTTCCATCCCCAGCTAGAGCCACTGTTAGAACCCTGTAAATTATAGTATCACAAGATGACTATGCACTTTTTCTTTGCAAATTTTTCATACTGTACATAGATGTCAATATTGAAATTTTTTTCCAAAGTAAGAATCAAAGGAAACAATGATAGTAGGGAGGCAAGGAGTAGCATTAGACCATTAGCAAAGACAAAGGCAGAGCCTTGAACATGTTCGGGTCAATTCATGCACCCTAAGTGGGTCAAGTCATGAACAAGTCTTCTACGAACAAAAAAGGAGTGAAACCTATCATGTCATTTCCCTCCACCTTTCCTCCATCTCCACTCACCCCCTCATAATCTGACGATCCTTGTTGCATTTCACACTCTCCTCATCTTTTTAATTTTAACCATGGGAGGGGTTGGGTGAAATGGGTGGTATCCCGATACCATACTACTCGTTCGGTTACATGTCGCGCCCAGGGCTTTTCCGCACTCCCCTTCTCTGTTACCGCTTATCACATTAGGATCCCTCTGAAAACCAACCTTGGGTTTTAAAGTTCATGATATAATGTTCCAAAGACAGTATACGATCAAGTGGGACCCATTTTACCCACCACACTTCCTTTCCATTTCATTTTCCTTTGAAAAACATTAAAACCTTACCTTCTTTTCTGCATTTCCGCTTTACCCTTTTACCTTTACCTTTCCATTGTTTTTCACCTACTCCGCTTCCTATTCCATGATCACGATTAAAGTGGGGCCCCTCATCGCATTTAGTAGATTTTATGTGTTTTGCATCGGAGCTAAACTTTAAATAATGTGATCACAGATTTGCGATATCGCATTGCATTTGTTTTAACTTTGTGAGTGCTCGCATCTATTTATTTCAACTTGTGATGTGGTAAGTTGGCCCCACCTCCATAGCTCGACCCCTCGCTTTACAAATTTTGTAATAAATTCATATATCATATAAAATTCATAACACTTAATGCTTAAAACCTTTCACCGAATCATAACTCTCCACCGATTTCCAATGGGCCCCTCTTCCCCACACTTCACAAATTTTAAGAGTTAAACCCGCAGCTTATAGCTAAAAGCTAAAAGCTACGATGTGAACCTGCGATCCAGTCCCACTTATTCCTTGCCACGTCATTCACCTCCTCCCTCGCATGTTGCACTTCGTAGTTTTTAAAGTTTACATCCTTTGTGCTTATAAATAAAAGTTAAGAATTACGATATGCGTTTCGGTCCAGTCTCACCGACCCTCCATGTCAACTACCCTCCATGTCACCTACCTCCATGTCACCTCCCCTTCACATCGCATTGCTGATTGTATTCTTTATAACTCAAAATTGTAAATATTGCGAAGTGCACGGATGCGATGCGACTTAAAAGGTTTCAAGTCTGGTATTTTGGTTTTTCATGTTGTTTTGTCTATAAAATGGTTTTATCACAACAAAAGGATTTTAGGTAGCAAAAAGACACCACAGGTCGAGTCAAGCAGAAAAAGGCGTTTCATGGTTACGAGGAGACTGAAGGGGAAACAAAACACATCAACACTGACACCAATCAACGAAAAATAGCCATCACTACACTAGATTAATTACTAAACGCCAGTTTTATGAAAAACAGAGCCACATGTCAGAGCCCCCATTGGTTGCCTCTTCAAAGCCATCAAAACCACCCCCAAAGCTTACTGTTTAATCGTCTGAGGAGCCATTGAAGCATTTGGGTCTACGAAAAGTTGTCCAAAATTAATTCCAGAGGTAGTTGTTGTCAATGATGTCTGAATCAGGCATCACATGGCCACACTTGTCATTTTCTTCTTAATTGTATTCAATGAAAGGTTTCCGACTAAGTTAGGGAAACCAAATTAGTCTTTAGATAAATACTGCATACCTTAGCAGTATCAGGGGTTCGAAATTTTGACCCTACTGAAACTTGCATTGTAATAAGTATTGGAACTCCATAATTGTTTGAGTTGGGCATCAATAATAAGAGACCGTTCACAGGATCCTTGAGCTATGTTAATGGTGACTTTTTTCCTCTATATTAATGTTTTCCTCTGTCTTTTTATGATGTGCATCAATTTATCTGATTTCAAAACAGACAATTTAGATTAATATTTGCTAATAGAGCACCTTAAATTTGTTTGTTTTTGTTATCTTAATGTCTTCCTTTGAGACCTAGATGCAGAATTCAGAGACAGTCTGCTTTGCATTTAAGTTGAACCTTAATATCCTTCTCCCATCTCATATTCACACTGCTAGTAAGATCCAATCTGCATAGTTAGCTTGCCCTGTGAATGCCCTTGAAAAGTTGATGCACCATTCTGCCTTTTATGACTCTGATAGCCTAATGGATTAAGTCTCACAACTCCATCTGTCCAACCACCCAGTAAATCAAAATAAAAAACCCCCATCACTATAACTAGCCTAATATCAGCATTTGTAATTATCAAGTTAAATCATAAAACATAGAGAGCCCTCTCTAAGTCTAGGAAGGCTAGGTCCTGGACTCTAAAGTGGTTTGATGTTGTCCTCTGTCGTTTGTTCTTTCCAATATTAAAAATTACGAGGTGATAATATGTCAAAATACAAATTCCCAAAATTTGATGAGAGTAGATATCAAACCAATAAAGTAACAAAAAAGGTGTCTCGCAAGGTTCTTCATTATATTCTCATAATTCCACGTCAACGAAAATTGTTCACATGAAAAAGCATAGTACAATTTATTGATTACCATGCAATGAAAAGAAGTCAAGATGGTGTTCTTCGAATGCCTGTATATGGATCTGCATTTACGAATATAGAAGAAAGATGGCCAAAGTTTAAAGAAGAACCTAGTAATCTTAAGCTTTCATTAGCAGGTGATGGATTCAATCCTTTTGGAGAGCTAATATCTATTTACTAGTTGTGGCCCGTTTTTGTTATCAACAATAACATTCCTCCTTGGATGTCAATAAAGAGGGAGAAAATAATGTTGAAAATGATTGTTCTAGGTATTTTTTTTTTTAGAATAAATATATTCATTTACACAATAACATATCATGATTTTTCTTTTCCTTTTCATACTTATGTTTTATATTTTTTGTGTTTACTCATATATGTTCAATCATGTCTTATAATTATGTCATTTTTTTTGTTACTCATATATTTTATAATTATGTATTGTATGTTCAATCAATTAGGTAAGTACCAGGTCAAATATATAAATGTATATATCGGGCCTCTTATCGATGAGTTACTAGACTTATGGAAGGGCATCACTATGTATGATATCTCCAGACCAGCAGATGTACAAAGGGAATTTGAATTCCATGCAATTCTTGTATGAAAAATTTGTGATGCCCCAAGGCTAACACATTTCTGTGGTATATTATAATATTACCATGCACTTTAATAGTGTTTACTAGTTTTATGAAGTTCATTTCATGCATTTTTTTGTAAATAGTCCATTCATTACACATACTTTAGTTAATAATTGAAATAAAAATTAATCCATCTCTTGCAGGTCTTCAAACAAACGGTAAATTTTCTTGTCCATTTTGTGGTCCTAAATTTAAATCTTGTTGTTCAAGAATCCTTGGAAAGGAGGTGTTTGATAAGTATAGGCACTTCCTCTCTAAGAACAATAGGTACCGAAGAACTGAAAACATATTTTCAATGGGAAAGAAGAGATTGGATTAAGACCACGGAGAATGAAACCTGGTCTATGGAAGTTGCAATATAACAAAATCTCTCAAGGTATCAATTAAATCATATATTTTTCATTCTAAATGAAAATTTTGAACTATTTTATACTTTTATTGCATTTTCTTCATTGTACTATTTGGCAGTTATTGTTGTTATAATATATTAAACTATCATTCACCTTGCAGGTCAGTAAGGCATTAATAACGAGGCACTACCACAAGGAATGAAAATATATCCTAAGAAATTTAGTAGGATCCCCTACTATGAGAACCCAAATATTTTTAATTTTGTTGATATGATGCACATTGGGAAGAATGTAATAGAGACCTTATGGTGAATCTTAGATGGAAGGAGAGATAAAGAAAAAATTGTCAAGATTTGTAATGACTTTAAGGAGGCCAATCATGCAATGCAAAGTATGATTCATTAAAATAGAGATAGAGATGGCCAAAATCTAAGCACCCTTCCATGGTTATTGACGGAGTAGCAAAGAAAGGATGTTAAAGAGGTTATTGAAAAAAATAAATTTCCCACTGGATTTTCTTCAAACATAAAGAATATCCTAACAAAGAAAGGTGAGTTAGGTGGGGTAAAGACTCATGATTGGCATTCATTCATTAAGGTAATTATTTTGGTGTATATATTTGTACATTAATGGTGAAACATTGTTAGTATTTTTGTTTTATACTTATCTCAGAATAAATAATCATAGATTTTTTTTTGTTACAGTATGTTCTACTTCTATCTCTCCCAGAAAAAATTGACAACAATATCAAACAACTTATATATGATCTTGGAAAATACATGAGGTAAGTGGTGATTTATATGCAAAGTGTAATTTGTTTAATAATTTGTTGTACATTAACATATATTTGACTGCATGTGTTTTACTTGTAATGTACAATATCTTATTGTTGAAACTTGTGATTTGCATGTTTCATTTGTAGATGGTTGTCATCTAAATAAATCGATAAAGAAGATATAAATTATTGGAGGAAACAAATTCCTTGTCTAATGTGTGAAATGAAAAAGTATCTACCTCTGACATTTTTCAATGCACAAGAACACTACCTCATACACCAAGTTGAGGAGATTGAAATGTGTGGACCTGTACACACAAGATCAATGTGGATGGTTGAGTGGCACTTGAAATATTTAAAGGCTTTGGTCAAACAAAGAGCATGTCTTGAGGGTTCTATGGTAGAGGGATATATGGTATATCAAACCATGATTTATATTAGTCAATATAGTTCGACAGTAGGAAAAAATATCAATGTATTGGATCACATTTGGGATGTCAACTCCATGAACAAATTTAAAGGGGAGCACCTATCTGGGAAAGGTACAATGAGGAAAGTGAGATGTAAATATATAGTGGAGATTTATAGTACACATGAATGTTTGTTTTTATGTGTATCTTAGTTATTTAGTTTTTAGTATTCATGCACAATCCAATATTATAGTGGTATAATGTGTTAAATAATTATATATACACGGATGAACTGTTTTATTTTAATATAGTCGGTCAAGTGTGGCATGCAATACATTTATACATTAAAAAAAATGTTGATTGGATGAAGGTATGGATTGAATGATGCAAACAAGCTAATAATGGTAGGTTATCATGGTATGGTGTTTCTACATTGGTCAAAAAAGCTGAACGTAGTGGAGATACCAATATTACACAAAGGGAAATTGATTTAGCACATGTTTTAGTACATTACCAGACAAGAATATAATTCACCTATACTAATTATTTTTTTTATAATTATATTGATGCATACAACGTTTTTTTTTATTAATTTGAAAATTTTCCAAGTATAAATATGTTTATCAAATAATGACAAGGTATTTTCTACATCTTTTTCATATTGTAGTTGAAAAACCACAAGGCAATGTGGTGCAGTGGTCTCAAATTTCACATCAAAAGGTTGGGTGAAAAGAGGAAAACTTCAGATAGTGGGATAAACTTAGTATTTCAGGTAGAGAATGTTGCATCTAGAGGTGACATACATCCAGAAGTATCTGTAAGTTGATACTATGGGTATCTAGATGATATACATCAATGTGCCTTTAAATCATTCAAGTTAGTTGTGTTCGATGTCAAATGGTACAGGCTATGAATCAATGAACGTGATCCTAATAGAACTGTTATTCAACATGATAACAGATTTACCATGGTTAGTACAAGGAATTTTGAGCCAGGCTCAAAGCCCTATGTTCTTCCAAGCCAATGCGAACAAGTATTTTACTCAGAGGTTTCAGGAAAATCAGGCTGGTCCTATGACGTTATATATGATCCAAGAGTAAGGTCAGGAAAGTATAATGTAGCGAAAGAAGATGAAATTGAAGAAGAATATGATGTAGAGGAGCAAGGGGTTCATGCATCAGATGAATACGTTGAACAAGTTCAAGGATATGATAATCCATACAATGTTCTGTATGAACTAGATGATATTGACAATACTTCAGATGAAGAACTTGAAGAGGTCAAACCAAATGTGGAAGAGGATTTTTTGGATGATGATCATGATGCTGACATGACCAATCCTTTGAACATGAATTATGAACATGATGATGCGGATGATGAGTTGGATGAAGAAGAACATTAATGATATCAAAATGTTGAAATGTACAAGGTATGTATTTATATGTTTTCAGCTGGTTTGTTCTCTTTCATTTACCTTCAATAGTAAATAACTTTTTCTAAGATATTATTATGGAAATTTATTTTAACTTGATCTTGATATGGAAAATCATCGAGCTAGATTTGAGAGGAAACAATGCAATGGAAGAACTAGTGAATGAAAAAATTAAACTATATATAAAATACAACTATATATAAAATTAAACATAAATATAAATATACATATTAAATAACCAAAATTAAAAATTAAAAATTAAAATTAAAATCTAAAACAAAAAAGTATCTAAAAAAAATTCAAAAAACCAAAACTACTTCTAATTCCCACGCACTATGAATTCTTCCCAACTCCACACCCTTTCCTTCAACCCATTAAATCATTGTGCGCGCTAGCTTGGTCTCCCTGCACTCAAAATTTATCCCAACCCCACACCCTCCTCCCAAACCCACACCCTTCCCCTCAACCCATTAACTCATCGCTCATGTCGGCTTGGTCTCCCTGCACTCAACACAAATACCCCACCGAAACCCCACTCACTCAGTACCAGCGCATTGCAAACACTTACTCAGTAGAGCACTCGCCGCAAATGGTGATTGTGCTTCATCCATATGTGATGGTGATGGTTCTTCATCCACAAGTGACAATGCTTCATCTGGCCACTTAGCAGAGGACTCACCGCATTAGCAGACCCCACTCTATATTCAATGAGTGACCATGGTAAGTTTCATTACATATTTAGAATGACTGTGTGGCAAATGCAACACAAAATCCATGCTTATGTGTTACTGTTCAATCAAGGGTAGAGGCCAAAAAAAATATTGTTCATGTAAATATTTCCTAATGGGCGTTTCCAAACTCCACAAACATTATCCTCTTGTGCAATCCACAATACTTGTTATCCCCATTCAAGAAGAAAAGTCACAAGGCAAAGAAATATCCCAAGAAATTTCTTGCTGAGAGAGGACTATATCTCAAGCAAGTCATCAAGAAGGAAAATTCAAACCTTTCCTCAATGTACAAAATTTTACATGTGATCAGGTTGACTCTTCTTTGTATCAGTCTAAAGAAGACATGGTTAAAAAGTATTGTGATAAAAGAAATTTGTCTTTAAATGAAAGTTACAAGTTGATGTAGGAAACAAGGAGAATTTCACCCATAGGAGTCTCCATCATTAAGTGAATTTTGAGGTCTAAAATGGGCCTCCTAAGGGAATTATAAAATAATAGTGGAAATAATAAAATAAGATTTGATTACATCATCAACTTTTAGAGGGGAAAAAGAAAAAACTACATTTTAAACTCATATTTTCAAATTATCTCCCAAAGTTTTTACTCAAATTTCAAGTGGAAGTACTCGTTGGATGCAAAATTAATTCCTCATCCAAGAAGTAACCATGTTGCATACTTTCGACAGACCCAACTACAAGAAAAATGAGAAATACATGAAAAATGTGATTTCAATCACGTTTTTTTATGTATTTCTCCATTTTCGCATAGAAGGGTCCATCGAAAGTATGCAACATGGGTACTCCTTGGATGAGGAATTAAATTTTGCATCCAACGAGTACTCTCGCTTGAAATTTGAGTAAAAAATTTGGGAGATAAGTTTAAAATACGAGTTGAAAAATTAGTTGTATTATTTTATTATTTATTAATATTTTTACCCTTTTAGTTAAAAAATGGTGAATCATCCCACATGGTTGACATCATCATCTTGAATCCTATTGGTTCTTATAAAGTTTATTTTGGTTGTATATTTTTCTTAGGACGCCCATTTTAGACCTCAAAATTCCCTTAATGACTTACTGTAAGAGAGAAAGATAGAAACACTCTAAGAGTTGTTATATATTATGAGACTAGGGTGTCACAAGGAAAAGGAAACCTATACCTGATACTAATCTTATTGATGGCCCTAGATTCAGTGCAAATCCTCTATTCACCATCTTTTTTTGGACTTAGCATTGTTGGGACAACGCATGGACTTAGATTCTCATTAATCAGGCCCTTGTCCAACAATTTTTGAACTTGATTTCTAACTTCCTCATTTTCCTTTGGGGTCATCCTATAAGAAACCTTGTTTGGTAATCTTGCTTCAAGTATCAGATCTATGTGGTGACTGATACTTCTTTTAGGTGGTAATATATTGGGAAAATCAACTATAATGTCTTGATAATCTGCTAACATATTTTTAATTTCTATTGGCCGATCTGAAATGAAAGTATTAGCATATTCACTTTTTGGCTTACAAACAATGACATAAATCACCTCTTCTTCTGTCATCTACTGTAAGAACTCTTTTCCACCAAGCAATAGAGATTTTGGATCACTCTTTGTAGCTCTATTCCCTTCTTGCAAAGGCAGAAAAGTATCTTGAATACCACCCATCTCGAGCTTATAACAGTTCTTACTTCCCTCATGCACTACTTTCCTATCAAATTGCCAAGGTCAGCCCGACAGCACATGTCACACATCCATAGGCATGATATCACAAGTCTCTTTTTCTTGATATCTTCCTATTTGGAAAACCACTTCAATTTGCTCAGTAACCAGCAATTGTTGTCCTTTATGCAGCCATGACACCTTGTATGTTAAGTCCCTATATTAATAGTGTAGCCCCTTATTATGTTAGTCTAGCCCCCATTATTGTTATTATTGTACCCTTGTAACCCCCATTTTGTTATTATTGTGCCCTTAAATTATTATTTTTAGGTCAGCTAGGATTACATTGTGGCCCACTAGGATTAGATTATGGCCCCATGGACTCCTATATATAGAAAGGAGGTTTTGTAAATTGTATCATCGAAGAATTGTTCATTTATGTAATGTATTGGAGGTTGCCCCCTCAAAGTGGCTCATTTCTAAGGCGTTGATATCTCTTTTCTTCTCTTTTTGGAGCTAGTTACACAACACATTTGGTATTTTTGGTATAGAGCTTTGGATTCTAGGGTTTCCGGCATTTGTAAAAGCGGTCACATGCATTGGAATTTTAAAGCTATAACTTTTTATACGAAGTTTTAAGATATTTGAATTTTTAGGAGTGTGAAGAAAAAATCCGCAAGGAAGCTTGTGTAAAAATTTCGGAAGGATTTGAGTTCGCAGCGAATTTCGGAGATAGTCTGTAAGGAAATCAGGTATTTGTTGAAGGCTCCTAACGGTCGTCGTGGCATTTGCGCTATAATTGTTTTCTCGAAGGTTGAATCTAAGGGAATCGCATCGTAGGGAAGCGGAAATCTACAGAGAACTATCCGTTGACTTGAGATTGCAATATCACACGGAGATACAGTCCTATGGAAGGTAGTGCGTTTTCAGGCTCCTGAATTTCATCTCAAAGAGGTGATCGTGGAAAAAGTTCAATAACTCTCTCTCTGGGCATCGGATTGGAGTGCCGTAAAAAGTGGTCACAAGTACACAGAATTTAGTTTCTTGGCTATCAATTTCAGAGACAAAGGACAAAACAGTGACACGTGGCAAGTCGTACAAGTTCGCTCTACTAAACCAGTCCATAATTAGGTCATTGTGGGAGATTGGACACAACTTTGTCTTGGAGAATCCAAATCAGGTCAGACCTGTGGCATTCAAAAGAGAATTTAGAGGGCTACTTTAGTGCTGAATTTCAGATATTGAAGATCGTAATCCGTGGAGATATTACGATTTCAATATCCAAACATATAGAAGAAATAAAAAAAGGTGTGTATTTGTTTTTTTAAAATTGCATAACGTTTGTTTGAAAAAGCAGTTTGAAGTGATTCCAAGGGCATATTGAAAAATATTTATTAGCATTGGGTTATATAATGCCTCCAAAAAATAATTCCATACCCATTAAGCCCTCAGAAATCTATAAAATGATGCATGAAGAGGAAGAATTGCAGTATGAGATATCAAAATTGAGTTGAGTGTATGATTTAGAGTCTTTAAGAGCATTAGAGGTAAGTGGTGATTTTAAAGCGAGGAAATGGAGGCTAATTTGGATGGTTTGAAGGATCAAATAAAATCTATTATGGATGATAAAGTAGTGGAATATCACAATGAGCATCAACAACAAGTTCTCCAACTCTCAAAGGATAACCTAACTTTGGTGCAAAATCAAATGAAACAACTGGAAGATCAATATCACATCGAAAGAAGTTCTGAAGCAGTCACAGAAACAAGAACTTGACAAGTACAATCAATTTCAAATTATCTCAGCAAGTGGAAGAACTTTCCTGTAGAAGATTCCACATGGGACGATGAGAATTTTATACAGAAGCATCAAGAAATAATCAAGCGTTGAGGACAACACTTGTTTGAAGGAGAGGGGCATGTTAAGTCCCTATATTAATAGGATAGCCCCTTATTATGTTAGTGTATCCCCCCTTATTGTTATTATTGTACCCTTGTAACCCCCATTTTGTTATTATTGTGCCCTTAAATTATTATTGTTAGGTCGGCTAGGATTACATTGTGGCCCACTAGGATTAGATTATGGCCCCATGGACTCCTATATATAGAAAGGAGGTTTTGTAAATTGTATCATCCAAGAATTGTTCATTTATGTAATGTATTGGAGGTTGCCCCCTCGAAGAGGCTCATTTCTAAGGCGTTGATATCTCTTTTCTTCTCTTTTTGGAGCTGGTTACACAACATTTGGTATCAGAGCTGGTTACACAACATTGTAGGGTGTTGTATGCTTTACCTTCTTAAGGTTTAGCTTTTCCACCATTTTAGTGGACACAAAATTGTCAGTGCTTCCATTATCAATAACTACTTTGCAACATTTCCCTTGGAATTTGCATGTAGTTCAAAACAAATCTTTCATTTGTGAATGCTTTTCCACTTCCTTCTCTGGTTTCAATAGAACCTTTTTCATGAGAAGAGCTTCTCCAACCTCAGGTACATTCTCCACTATAGGAGCTTGTGCTTCTGCCTGCTCTCCTTGTGCAACATATTTTCCTATTTTCCCTACATTATCATTATCAGAACACAAATAGGAACGATGGCCTAGTTTGTTACATTTGAAACATCTGTAGACTGACTCTCTTCCTCTACCTCTACCTCTACCTTGATGGTAGGGTATTCCACCTCTAGGCTCATATCCTTTCCCTACTTGTTCTTGTTGGGTAGAACCACCATCTTCATCCTTGTAAGCTGGAGCCTTCCCTCTTCCAATTGTTTTCCCTCTTCCTTTGGTAGATATGTTTCCTCTACCAAAGGTTTTTTTCCTTACTATATTCTCTTATTCTCTTAAAGCATACCTATTGGCCCTCTCCATGGTGCTAGGAGATAAAATGCTAATCTCCTCTTTTATTTCCATCCTTAATCCATTGATGTACCTAGATGTATTTTCAGAGTTATCTTCTATATAACCTACTCTCAAGTTAACCTTATAGAACTCTTCTGTATACTCTCTCACAGTCAAACCCTTTTTCTGAGGTTTTGCATATCTTTGTAAAGACTCAGCCGATAATCCTTGGGTAAGAATTTGTGTCTCATCTTGGTCACCATTCTTTCCCAACTCTTTATCACCATCTTATTCTTTTTTTCTCTTAGCTTGCACACTATCCCACCATAGTGCTACATGGCCTTTCAGTATAGTGACAACTAGTTTCACCTTCTTGTCCTCCTCAATCTAAGGCGCAATTACAACAATCACATCAAAGACCTATGGAAAAGGCCTTATCTGAAATAAAAAAATTAAAATTTTCTTCTAAAGATGCTTTAATACATTTTTACATTCAAGAAAAGTTTCAAATTATACTCATAGCTCAAATGATTGTTGATAAAGCTAGCTCAATGGAGAAGGTGAAAGCAAAGATAGAAATCCTACAAAAGGAAATCAAAGAATTTTATTCTCTTTTCAAAACATTGATTGATAAAGGTTTGCCTCTTTTTTGGGAAGAAAAGAATATTTTATTACAAAAATAGGTTTACAATAATTTTCTAGTACAAAAAAGGAATGATCATTCCCATTTTGAAATTATGGAGAAAAAATTGGTGGGAGAGGTTATAATTGAAAATTTGGGTAATAATTTGGACCTCCTTAGTAAAATTAGAGAAATAAAACTTCCTCCACCTTTAATTGAGGAATACACTGACTTGGAGATAGAGGCTCGACAACCAGTCAATTCTGAGATAATAGGTAAAGGTCAATTTCAAGAAATCAGCAAGGTGGCAGTCAAGCCTCATGTGGGATTCACTCCTACACCTTAGTGAAGCAGTTTATTTGATAAATAAAAGACTAATTGAAGTAGTATGATATACAGTCTTTACCAAAGATTCAAGTATTTGGTGTCTTGAATGTGTCTGTTTTCTCAATGTGTGAGTTTACTGTGTTTTTTTCATCTTCTCAAATTATCTCCAGATGATTAAGATTTAAGTTTATAATTGAGTTCCATCCAATGTTAAGAAATAAATTATAATTTTTTTTAAGTATTCTTGCCAAATATATTATTTATGTATCAAAATTCACTCTTGATAAGTGCTTTGTTTCAAATACCATCCATTCTGCTAAAGCTATATTAGGAATTCATCCTTGGTAGATGCTTATGATATAGTGGATCATCCTTCTCCTTATTCTCAAAATGATAAATCAATTAAGTTTTCTAATAGACACTGAAGACCTTGCCTTTGATTCCTTAGTTGTATGACCAATCCTTTGGTTTTATCTTAAACTACATATTTTGACTCCATTTCCCAATGCTTATGTTGTCCATGATAACAATTAGGTTAGTCTAGGTTGGTCTTAAGTTGATTAGGTTGAGTCAATTAGGTTCTAATGAGGTCTTTGGAATTCAATTTTTCAAAAATGTGCATATGTGAGGGGTCTTAAAGGTCAAATCAGTTAGTTGTCAGAGCATTTTCAAAATGTCACTTAAAAAATAATATAGAATAAATTATGTTTATGATTATTAATCATAGGTTATATAGTTAATTATCTAACAACTCATAAAGTGGAATTATCTAATAAAGTGCGCATCAAACAAAATGTCCGCAAGTTTAAAGGGATAATATTGGGTGTGTTCAAATCAACGACCCGAATCCAAACTCGCACCCCACAGTGTTTTTGAACGATATCCACAGGTGGGGGGTCCGAGTAAAGATGTTTCACCAAAAGCACTACCGCCTACATGTCGCCATCCCATTCAGACTTCACCCCCCCCCCCCCCCCTCCCTCCTAGTAGGCTTCAAAACCACCTTTTGACTATTTGACTCATTCCCCATCATCCTTTTTCATATGCATGCATGCTTGGTCATGTCTTTTCCACCCGTTCATCCCACTTGTTCATTCAATTCCAATTTGTGATTTAAACACTTCACCCTCATCCTTGAAAGTCGTTTACAGACATCCAACAAAAAATATATTATGTTCTACAGCTACATAAGTCCCAACCTCTGCACTTAAAAACAATCTATTTATTTATGCTTGAAAAATGTATTTCACTATTTTAGGCCAAGCATGAGAGAAAAATATTGGTTCTGAAAGAGGCCAAATTGGAGGATGAGCCACAACTTGCCAATAAATTCTCCACATTGTTAAAGAAATCGTATGTCTCACTTTTGGATTCAGAGGAGATTTCCAGAGATGGTTGGTATCTAGGCAATGGTGCCACATGCCATATGACAAGGTATTGTGATCTATTTTAGCCACCTGGCTTGGTAGCTACTGGATGCTTGGTGAGGTGTGGGATCCACACTGAAGGAAGAGTCAGTAAAAGAGAGGGTTCAATTGTATTTGAGTTAGAATAAGAATGGACTATAGCCTTTCATCATGTTCTATATGTTCCTCGTTTTAGAGTGAATGTGCTATTTGTTTCAAACTTGGAGGCTCAAGCCTATATAGTTGAGTTCAAAGGAGAGTCAGTACAGTTATTGTTAGTATGAATTCTTCGTCGAAGTGTACGAAAAAGAACCACTTTAGCTACGCATAACTAATAGCCCTAACAACAATAATGGCTGCAAAACATCTTCAGATCTGCAATTAGTAGTTAAAGCGTTGCAACAAACAGATCTATAAATAGAAAGACATTAAGCAGTAAAGTAAAGGGTTTGCTCCATGCATCCAACAGACAAGGCAAGAACACGATTTTTGAATGAATTTTTATATTACAGGGCACCCGGAGGAAACAAGAAGGTGTATCCAGATCTCCTCAATGGGATGGGTTCGTAGTCCTCAAAGACTTCGCATCTAAGCTTTCTCTCTCTTGTAGATGTAGAAAACCCAATGTAGAAGGTAGAGCTCAATGGGAGCAAAATGGTTATAAAATGAGACCAAGTGTATAGATCTAGAGTGATCTAGTATGCAACAAAAGGTGAAGAATGATGGGGAAACCCTCCTATTTATAACAAAATATTGGGTCTTCGAGATCTTGGTGGATGATTAAAATAATGTTAATCACATCTAGATCCACCTCTATGGAATATTTGGCTATTATTTGTTGGAGGGAAAGGGTGTTTGACTTGGGTCAAATCCCTTTATTTGTTAATAATAAATAAATAAATGATTTATTTATCATTTTAAGGAAGTGGTTGAAAGATAATCAAATAAATAATTATTTATTTAATTATTTATGGCTGATTTAGTCATATTTAACAAGGAATTAAATTATTCCTAGAAAATAATAAGATAAATAAAGATTTATCTAATTAATTTCTTTGTTTTGGGTTAAACATGACCGGGAATAATAATTAAATTATTGTTTAATTAATTATTCCTTTTGGGGTTTCTTTAATTAACATAGTGAAAGCAGCTTTACTTGGGGTAAAACTGGTCTTACATGGTGTACTTGGGTCCATCTAATGATAAAAGGTTAGATGACCAAAAAATGGTGTAACAGATTGCCCCCCAGCGTGCGAGTGTCAGGAGCAAATCGTATGACCAAAGTACGTTGTAAGAATACAATCACCAGACAACAAAAGGGGATGTCAGAGAGAGAAGTGTGAGGTAGATAGTGTGCTGAAGGACTAGACCCTGAGGAGACGAGACTCGCAGGTGCAACAAGTCTCTGTTATGAGAGGGTACCTGTGCTGAAGGCGGCGGGGAGGCATACCTATGCCCGCCGTGACAAAGTACAAAAGAATAGTGTGTCCAGTGAACAAGGGACCGAACCATAGAGTACAGCTGGCATAATCAAGAGCCAGATAAAAATACAATGAATAGTCTCACATACATGTTGTGCCTGGGATAACAGCCAGGACTAGTACAATATCATCTGAGTACATGAGATAAATACAACCCAAATGCCCCCTGTAAATGGGGAAGGGCTCACAAAATCTGACTGGTACATGCAAATCATAGAGGTGCTGCAAGTGGCTAATGCCAACATCATCAAAATCTGGAGCGGCATCAAGGGCTGCAATGAAGAGGTCATCCGGGCATGTGGGGGGCTACCTGCAGGGCCACCCCCTCATGAGGGCTGAGACATCTCACACACGCCCGGGAATCATCAGGAGCTGCTGCTGGGTCACTGGACTGTCCAGTATACGAATCTCGATCATGCTGAAAGGAGCCGGAGAAGCAATCAAGTCAAAGGGAGGTGAGAAATCCCCCTGCCTGATCCGAGGCACCGAACAAAAGTGGAAGCTGGAACCAAGGTACACCGCCCTCTAGACCTTGCTTCTGGAATAAATGTGCTGAGGTCGACAGAAGGAGGTCCGCCGTAGGTGAGGCAATGAGAGATCCTCAACTAAGGCACGAGAGAAGAGCAATAGAGCGACGTACAGACTGACACTAATGATGATGGTGGAAATGGGAAGGATGGGGTGGCGAATGGACGACTTCCCTTGTTAGAGCATAAAGGGCATGAATGACATGGCAGCGACTGACACAATATCGAAGGGGACAGGGGACAGTGGGGCTGAAGGTCATGAGATGCGACACAAGAGAGGAACCAAGCAAAAAGGAATGGAGGGCTATAGTAGGGTGTAAAAGGATGCAGGATAGACTCCATGAATGCAAGGATGACTCAACTCGGATGCTCTAAGCAAGGGCGACTAGATAGTGATGCCACACAGTAAAGGCCCCAATGGGGGGTCATAGAAGCATGAGTACAAGGTGGGCACTCATGACGAAAATCAACACGAACGTGGACAAGTAAGGGGGCGATATGGTGCCCCAAGTACAAGTGTTGTAAGTGAGGAGATTCGATTTTAAGGAGTGGTGAAGTGACCCTTTGTGGAAAAAATGTGTCCGGGTGAAGTATCAAATCATCAAAAACTAAGTAAAACCCATTTGAGAGCTCGGTGAGATCTATCCAGTGGTGCTGACGGTTCGTCGAACGGGGCTACGGTGTGGTCGCAGCAGTCGAAAGAAGAAACAGGGGTTCTCTTTTAATGAGGCGGTTTTCCCTCCAAAATCATTCATTTGCTATTGTTGCTGTGGTGAATGTGGAGAGGGGAGAAGGCCCTAAATCTTGCGGCGAACGTAGCGGACAAACCGACCGTTGGATTCGAGATCTGTCAGTTGGAGGTAAGAGGCCTAACCTAGCTCTTGCATTTTGATGGATTAGATTTGCAGTTTAGGGCCCAACACCCCAGAAACAGCCCTTCCCTCCTCTCTACGGCCGGGTCGCACCTTTTGGGGCAAAAAGTGCGACCCAGGACGCAGGTTTGGGGGCAAAAAGTGCGACCTGGTCCAGAAATGGGCAGAAAGCTGCGACTTGGGAGGGGAGGGGGGCTTGGTGCTGTTTGATGGTTGGGAGTTGGGTTTTTGTGTGTGGTTATGGTTTGCCCGATCTGTACCCTGACAAAAAGAATGTGTTTGTGCAGGTATGGCAGAGTTACGGGTCAACTGGAGAGAGAGGGATCTGGGAACACTTCGGGCAGAGATCCAGGCGGATCAGGGCGTCCGTCGTGTATTGGCCAGATTTGGGGTGCTCAAGTTTGTGGAGAACCCGTTGATGAGAGCAGGGGAATCATTACTGGCCCGGATTATCAGTTACTGGGATCCAGATCAGGAGATCTTTGTAGTGCAGGGGCACAGGATCGAACTGACGGTCCAGGATGTGTACTTCCTGACCGGCCTCCCACCATTGGGGATAGGGGGAGACACGCAGCCAGTGTTGCCGCGGGGGCGGCATATCATGGAGTTTGTGGAACGCCATTGTCGACCGGGTTTCCAAGTCAAGGGGACTCGGATATCGATCGGGGATCTAGAGAGGGTAGAAACCCGTGCAGTGGCCGCAGCTGTGCTGCGAATCCTGGGCACCTAGGCGTTCCATCACATCACCGGTGGGCAGATGATGATAGTGGAGAGTGTGTTGAGTGGGACCTACTTTGGGTGGGCCCAAATGATGTTGGTGTCGCTAAAGCGGCAGTTGTCGCTATGCAAGCGGCAGGTGAATCATGATTGCTCATATGGGACTTTGTTGTGCGCCTTCTTCTTTGAGAAGATCCCGACCTTGAGGCCTCGTGTGCATCTTCCAGATGGGGGCCCGAGAGAGCCCAGGATGCGTCGTTGGGGACGACTACTCTGCAAAGGAGGAGGAGGGGCGGTCGGGCGAACATTTCGACCGGAGTTCTTTGCCCATTGGGATCAGATGCCGTTGTACATAGACGACTACCCTTATAGTGGGATGAGCTACTGTGGGGATCCGGATCTGCCACTTTCGGCTGGGCGAGTTTGGGGGCCCGATGGTAAGTGACAAATTGCTATTCTTATATGGGCATGTTTAAAGTTTTTGAATAGTAAATACTGATACTGATTCAGGGACTTTTGGTATGCAGATATAGCACCGGTAAAACCGGCCGGATATATGGGACGACCGGCAGCGTCTGGAGCTACGGGTCCGAGTGGATCGAGAGCAGCGCAAAATGATGGTGCAGCCGCCCTACCGGAGGACATCCGCCGTAGATGTGAGCAGCTGTTGACCGGAGTATCAGAGCGCGGGTGGCAGGATTTAGACGACCAGTACATAGAGCCATGTGTTGGTCTCCCCTCGGAGTGGCGAGGTATCATGCGGCGCATGGCGATGGCCGGTCAAATTATGCGGGATCTACATGCTGCCGGGGCAGAGCCATTGGCCCGGGAGCCTCCAGATAGTGATTAGGGGCATATGGTACCCCTTCTGATGTATGTAGGGGCAGGTGGTGCCCCCTAGAATGTATGGAGGGGCATATGGTGCCCCCAGTCTTTGTTTGTAACATGCTATGGGCATGTCGTATGTATATGTATGGGGGGGCGTATGGTGCCCCCAGTTTTTTGTTTGTAACATGCTATGGGCATGTCGTATGTATATGTATGGGGGGGGCGTATGGTGCCCCCAGTTTTTGGAACATGCTATGGGCATGTCATGTGTATCAGAGTAGATGGACTCATCAATATATGGTTTGCGACACATATTATGGATATGCATCGTCTTTTGATGGTTGATTTAATGTTATTGTATTGTATGAATTGTGTGTGATAAATGCCAATCTAGAACATGGTTTGCAATACTATCTACGTAGTGATTCTGGTCTCTGGGTACATGGTTGAAAGTTATGGTGTCAAACGCACGTATTAAGACTTTTACTCGTAAATAGCGTCTAAACAGCACAGGGTTATGCACACGATAAACACCATTTAATTGCATGACAAGAAGCAAGGAATCCAAACGAACGTGCAGATGGCGAATGCGATGCAACAAAGCATCAGCTAGTAGGCCACGCACTGCATCGTATTCGGCCTGATTGTTGGTGGCAGAACCAATGCATACCCCGTTAGACAGAACGAGGTCATGCAAGGGGGTGAAGATGGCCCACCCTGTCGAGGCAAGATTCCTGGAGTAGCGACTTGCACCATCGGCGTAACCGATAAAGGATGTGGACGGGGGGATGCGCAAGGTGGTGTGACAAGACAATACATGAGGGGATGAAGGGAAATGACGGCAGCGTGAGGGGACAGAAGTCATCGAGCGATAATGGCGGGGGGAAAGGGCAGGATGAACAAAACTCAAACAAGGTGATGTATGAGAACTATCGGAAACATGGCGAGGACTCGGGCTGCGAAGGTCAACAGAGACACAAGTGGAGTGATCTCGAGTATCAAGGGACACAATGGGGGAGGCGGCAGACGGGCTAGGTTCCAAGTGTCGTGCAGAGGAGGATAGGTAAAGAATGGTGACCGTAGACTCCGTCATCTGGACATCAGGGGGGGGAATGTGGATGGGATCGGTGGAATCCTCAGGCTGGGCTGCAGCATACTGCGCGAGAATGGGAGAGGCGGATTGATTTTGTTCAACCTCATACTCGCGGATCACCTCAAGGGAGGCACGGTAATGCGTCAGGTGAGGACAATGATGGGAGAAGTGGCCATGGACACCGCACAAAGCACAAGGCTTTTTGGTGCGGGGAGTCTTGGGGTTCTTGGAGACGGTCGAAGCAGGAGTGGGAGTTTCAGGGACCGTAGTGTCGGGGAACGCGACTTTTACCATGGGGCGAATACGGGGTAACTCGGGACAAGCATGGGTGGCATGACCGATGATATCACATAAGGCACAAGGCTTCGAGGGTGGGGGAGGAGCCGAGGTGGTTGTGGTGGTTTGGTCTTTGGTTGCCCCTTTGCGGGCTTTTCCTTTCTTCCCGGGAGCCGACTCAGCAGGAGAAGGGTCCTGTGGAGGTGCTGGGGGCACGTTGGCTATGGAGGAAGCGAGGGGGACCGGTTGAACCGGTGTCAAAGCCATGTAAGGTTTGGGGTGACCAGGGGGTGTGGCGGCTGGGGGGTCAAGGTACCAAACCGGAATACCCAAGGTCAAGTTAGGGAGAGAAAGGGTGGCCATGACGGGGACGGAATATACTCCGGGAGGGGGAGCCAAGAAGGGGATCTGTCCAGCAGGGTAATGACCAGGAGGAACGGCTCCAAGATGGTTAAGGCCAGGGGGGACCGAGCCTGAAGGATAAAGAGGTTCGGGGGTGCCAGCTGTAGGGGGAGGGCCAGAAAGAGGAGGTCCGGCTGGCTGAGATGGATGGCTAGGAGCGGGTTGCAGAGGGCGGGGAGGAGGGTGCGGGCTAGCCGAGGCAGGCCGTTTATGGGCAGCCTGAGACGATTGCATCATGCAAACATTCGACAAGCTGGGGTCAGTAACAGGAGGGGGAGGAAGGTGAGGAAAAGTACCAAGCAGGGTGGAATCTTTATAGACGCCGGGGGAGACACCGGTCAAAGAATCGACGGTTTGCTTGTTGGCTACAGAAGAGATGGTCGTCTCGGAGGCGGATGGAGACGGCGGCTCATGATACGATAGCTGGTCAATGGTGACTATCTTTCCATTATGTGGAAAAGACATCTTGCGGAAGACCGCGGATGGGACAGCAGACATGGCATAGGTGTAGCTTCGCCCCAATAGAATGTTGTAGTCTAGAGGGGCGTCAATGACTTTGACATCAACGCAAACAGTCTTACCGGCGAGGGTGATGGGACAGTTACGAAACAGGCCAATAGGCTGGGAGGCATGACCGTCCCACGCTCGAAGGGTGATCGTGGAAGGGGCCAGCTCAGGGGATCCGAGTTGCTTCCAAACCGAAGCGGACATCACACAGGTGGATGCCCCTCATCAATTATACACCGGGATACAGTGGCGTTCCGGATTTTGACTGGGATTTGGAAAGCAACGGAAGGAGGAAGAGGAGGGTGGTCCGATTGAGTGGCGTCGAAAACAATCATTTGGTCATCAGCAGGATCAACAGCGCCCACGGCAGATAGTAGAGCTTTCCTTTGGGAAGGGCACGACTGGAGGAGTTCCAGGGTGGAAATGGCGGCAGGGGATTGTGCCAAATCATCTACTATACTGTACGATTGGGCGGCTCGACCAGAAGCAGCATTTCGGCGTAATGGACCCTTTGGAATCTTTGGGTGGACCTCAACTTTGGGTTGAAGGATGTGTAAGGGGCCACTGGGTGTCGAAAGAGGCTCTGTAGAACCTGAAGATGGAGGCTCGGGAGCAGACTGAGCAGGAGGCTTGGGGTACTGGCGAGACCGAGTTTGAAGGTGAAGGTCGACGGAAGGGGAAGGATCGGAGCGCATCATAAGGATCTGGTAATCAGAGGAACCATAAATGGACGAGGGGGTGGCTACATGGCTGTCGGGGGGTTGGGTAGCCACGAATCCCCGTTGAGGGAAAGGATCAGTGAACACAGCTGGCTGGGTAGTGACCACATTAGGAGGAGTATGAGGGGAGGCGTGTTTTCCGCGCAATGTGGCTTGAGACTCCCACATCTGTCGCATCTGGGGTAAGAGAGGACAATCGTGAGTGTAGTGACCGTAAACACCGCAACACGAACATGGCTTGTTTGTGCGAAGCGGCCTGTCCGGCCTGGGCGGGATGCCCTGAGGCTGGTTGCTAGTGTTAGGGTCCATACCAGAATTGGGTCCTCGGTTACCGGGGGCAGATGGGTTCTGGTTGCCTCTCCGCCTTCTTTGAGAAGAAGGGGGATTAAACGCACCCTGCTGTGCAAATACTTGCCCTGGAGGGGGTTGTAGGTGCTGTTGCAGGTTGTGAGGAGGCAAGGGAGGCGGAAGCGCATATGCTGGAGGAGCTGGCGCACCAGGCTGTGGATAAAAGTAAGGGTTGGGTTGGGCGACATTGAGGTAAGCAGGAGGTTGGGCAAAAGGAGAGGGCATGCCGTATCCTGGATACATGTTGCCGGGAGGGGGAAGAGTGCTTGAGGTGCTGGCCCCTCCCTGAGGGAGACCATAGCCCATAGGAGGGTGAGCAGATGGGTGGGAAAGAGATCCAACAATACCGTCGGCGGAATGAGATGCCCCCGGGGCGTTAGCGCCACCGGGCTTGGGGATGTCAGGAAGAACGGTATAAACATAACCAGATTGAGCGTAGATCAGGTCATATTTTAAAGCTATTTGGAGGGCGGCTTCTTCAGATTGAGGAAAGTGAGAGGCGACATCTTTGCCGATGGGAGACGGGAGGGTGCGAAGGAACCAGTTCATGTAAACCCGATCTTCAAAGGGAGGGGCTCGACATAAGCTCCGTCTTCGTCGCCATTCCTGAACATGGGCAGAAAGGCGTGTGGAAGAGGATTGCTTAAATGAAGTCAAGAGCTCCGTACCAGTGTCGTATCGGAGAGGGAGCCGGAAGTACGACAAGAAGGCTTGGGCAAGAGTCTCGAACGTGGTATGGGAGGAAGTGGCCTGTTCGACATACCATTTAGAAGCTTCGCCGGTAAGCGTGCGTTGGGACAAACGAAGACGGATGGAGTCATCGGTAATGGAGTTGGAGGAACACCACATGTGGAAAGACCGGACGTGATTGGTTGGGTCTTCGCCATTAAGGCCCTCGAACTTAGGGATATCGGAGGGTAACTTGGTAGGCATAGTGGGCCAGGTAGTATTATGGTGAATGGGGTCGTTAATCAACCGATGGAAATCGGGGAGGCTGAGGCCTGCAATGTACGGCAGCACAGGGGTGGCCGGAGTAGTGGTTGTGACGGTTCCGCTAGAAGTAGGGCCGGCATTGGGGCCGAGAGAACCGCTAGCATTAGGCCCTGATCCGGACATGGTGAAGGTAAAAGGAGTCGGAGGGGGAGAACCGGAAGGAGAAGGGGGACCCGATGAATCAGGAGAGGAGTCGGAGTGCGGACTCGAAGGTGGACTGGCTCGACGACGGCGGTGCGGAGTAGGTCGATCAACCGGAAACCGAGGATGAAGGCCAAGAAGTCTCCGGGAAAGATGCCTTGGGGGCGCAATGATGACAGGAAGAAGGAAACCGACAAGGGCAGAAAGGGACAGAATCAAGAAGGTCAAGGGCAGATAAGGTGCAGTGACAATTGATTTTAGAGTCTTTGCCAGGCGGTGTAAACCAGGCGCTTCTTCACTTAGGGCTTCTGTGTGGTGTGCGTTAATTTTAATTTTTAAACCCTTTCCGTTGTTGAGTGTAAAAAGTGTGCTGCGTAGCTGAAAATAAACCTACAGAGAACAGAGTAAAATGCTGAAATAACAGAAAAATAACAGCTACGTATGCATCTATCTAAACCAAGAAGGTGGGTCTCTCAAAACTATGCCGAAAAGAAAGGGAAAAACTATGGAAACACACACAAGGGAAGCTCAACAGATCTAGGGTCAAAGGGGACAGAGATCTGGAGGATAAAGCTGCAGATAAGGGGTGCAGATCACAGCCAAGAGACAGAGGCAAGGTGGCTGGAAAAAGGGAAATCAGCAACAAACCGGGGGGAGGGCAAGGCAGAGGCCTTTAGCAGAGGTCCACACAAAACGACAAGAGGTGATTTGAAAGGAAAAGAGGCTGATTTCAAAGGATCTGAAAGTGAGGTAACAGATCTGGAAAAAGAGGGGGCTGAAGCTCTGAAACCGACGGCTAAAACAGCTGAAACTCTTCCACAAAAAGTGGAGGGTACTAAAGCCCTAAGGGGTTGGGTTCCCACTTAGATGAGTAAAAACAGATCAGATCTTGGTCAAGGCGGGCTGAGACAGAGGCTGGAAAACCCTGGCAGAGGCTGCAGCAGAACCCAGAAAAATTACAGAAAAAATGCTGGAAAAAAGGCAGGTCGCAGGTTCTGACCTGATCTGAGTTGAGGTCACAGGAAACAGGCCAAAAGGTGCGTCCAGATCGCAGGTTTTGGGCCAAAAGGTGCGACCCCCCCGTTCCGGCTGTTTCGGCGGCAGATTTTCTGAAAAGTTGCCGTCTCAGTTGCGGCTGGTGTCGCTTACCTGCGCAATAGGGCCAGAAACACACGGAGGTTAGAAATTTTAGGTTTTTAGGGTTTTATGTGAGAAAAATGACAGAAAAAGAGAAAAACTAAGCAGCTAAAAAAGAAGCCCTAGGGCCTGAAGTAGCTGGATATGCAGGAATATGAAAAACGACAGCGGTCGTAATTTAAAACCCGTGTGGAGTCGCCATTTGTTAGTATGAATTCTTCGTCGAAGTGTACGAAAAGAACCACTTTAGCTACGCATAACTAATAGCCCTAACAACAATAATGGCTGCAAAACATCTTCAGATCTGCAATTAGTAGTTAAAGTGCTGCAACAAACAGATCTATAAATGGAAAGACATTAAGCCGTAAAGTAAAGAGTTTGCTCCATGCATCCAACAGACAAGACAAGAACACGATTTTTGAATGAATTTTTATATTACAGGGCACCTGGGAGGAAACAAGAAGGTGTATCCAGATCTCCTCAATGGGATGGGTTCTTTGTAGTCCTCAGCACTTCATATCTAAGCTTTCTCTCTCTTGTAGATGTAGAAAACCCAATGTAGAAGGTAGAGCTCAATGGGAGCAAAATGGCAGAAAAATGAGACCAAGTGTATAGATCTAGAGTGATCTAGTATGCAACAAAAGGTGAAGAATGATGGGGAAAACCCTCCTATTTATAACAAAATATTGGGTCTTTCTAGATCTTGGTGCATGATTAAAATAATGTTAATCACATCTAGATCCACCTCTATGGAATATTTTATTATTATTTGTTGGAGGGAAAGGGTGTTTGACTTGGGTCAAATCCCTTGATTAGTGAAAAATAAATAAATAAATGATTTATTTATCTTTTTAAGGAAGTGGTTGAGATATAATCAAATAAATAATGATTTATTTGATTAATGGTGGTTGATTTGGTCATATTTAACAAGGAATATTATTTAAATAATTATTCCTAGAAAATAATAAGATAACCATGGGTTTATCTCATTAATTTCTTTGTTTTTGGGTTAAACATGACTGGGAATAATAATTAAATTATGGTTTAATTAATTATTCCTTTTGGGGTTTCCTAATTAACATAGTGGTGTAGGCGCTACTTAGGGTAAAATTTGTCTTACATGGTGTACTTGGGTCCATCTAATGATAATAGGTTAGATGACCAAAAAATGGTGTAACAGATTGCCCCCCAGCGTGCGAGTGTCAGGAGCAAATCGTATGACCGAAGTACGTTGTAAGAAGACAATCACTAGGCAACAAAAGGGTATGTCAGAGAGAGAAATATGAGGTAGATAGTGTGCTGAAGGACTAGACCCTGAGGAGACGAGACTCGCAGGTGCAACAAGTCTCTGTTATGAGAGGGTACCTGTGCTGAAGGCGGCGGGGGAGGCATACCTATGCCCGCCGTGACAAAGTACAAAAGAATAGTGTGTCCAGTGAACAAGGGACCGAACCATAGAGTACAGCTGGCAAAATCAAGAGCCAGATAAAAATACAATGAATAGTCTCACATACATGCTGTGCTTGGGATAACAGCCAGGACTAGTACAATATCATCTGAGTACATGAGATAAATACAACCCAAATGTCTCCCTTTAAATGGGGAAGGAAGAATATTAACATTACTCCTAGAAAATAATCAGATAACTATGGGTTTATCTCATTAATTTCCTTCTTTTTGGGTTAAACATGACCGGGAATAATAATTAAATTATGGTTTAATTAATTATTCCTTTTGGGGTTTCCTAATTAACATAGTGAAAGCAGTTTTACTTGGGGTAAAACTGGTCTTACATGGTGTACTTGGGTCCATCTAATGATGAAAGGTTAGATGACCAAAAAATGGTGTAACAGTTATGGCCAGAGGGAGTTCTGTATTCTAATTACTCCGTCAAATTGGGGATTAGAGAGGGAAAATTGTACTGATTATGGGTTCGACCTATAGTTCAAGAGGGACATCGAGCTAGTTATGTAAATTTTTTGAGGATGCAGGAGGACTGCCTTAGTAGGACCACTTGGTGGGAATGGACCCAAGTGGAAGAGATGGGATACTCAGATGACTTCAACAGAGATTTAGCTCGTAGCCATAGCAGATATGAGGTCGAGTTTTTAGATTCAGAGGGAATAGGTTTCTCCAGTTTATATGTAGCAAGATTTTGAAAAAATTACGAAAAATGATTTTGAAAAACATTGTGATTCTACTCTCATTGATAAAAACTGATATTAGTAATATGTTTAACATGTAGCTCCAAAACAATGTTATGCATGTTGGTTTCATTATTTTTGACTTGAAAATGCCATGATTACATCAATCCACCTCCCATGGTGTTTATCTCAAGTGTGATCAAGTTAGATGTATATATGGTAGCATTTGTTTTTTTAGCACGATCACAATTTATCTGAAGGACATATTTACGAAACCTTAAAAAGTGAGGAGTGTGACAATGTTGAGATCCTCTCTTACATGAAAATATATATGAAGTTTTCCCTTATATTAAATCTGGGTATTTAGCTGCAAATGTTTCCATTACAAAAGCATTTAATGACAAGGATACAAAGCACATAATTTATTTTCAAATTTCTCATGGAAGCCACCACGTACTAATGACTCAATCATATGAAGAAGGTGGATCACCCTGTATTAGAGTTTACTCAAGGTCAATTAATACTCTTACATAGCCAAGGATTATCAATGATTATTAAAACTTATCAAGTTCATTTTTAATTTCATGCTCTACCTACGTTCTAGCCTAATGTTAGTGTCGATATGCTTGATATTCAGCACGGGGAAGTGTTAGCTGTAAATTTATTCTTACAATTCCATGATATACCTAATTAGAATATGAGTCCAAGAACCATCAAGATTCTATTTTAGGCTTGCATCCCATAGAATTATATGCATATTCAAATAGATTTCACTCACAACTCGTTGTCCAACAATCATAGAGCACTCACATTGATTCTCTTAGAGACATAGCGAGTTACCACAATGAGAAATTTTCTATTTCTTTCAAACTTGTTGAATCTCCCTTTACACAACAAAGTTCCATCACATATATACACACTAGAAAATTTGGCCCAATTTCCGACGGCCACTTCATCGCTATTCTGACACATATTCGCTGCAAGAGTGATAGTTTGAGGCCAGACAAAACGTGGTTAGGCATTACGTCGCAATTCCGATGCTTTTCCAAAGTGTCGCAATACTGACACTTTTTCCGAAGTTTTACACAATGTCGCTCTTCCGACGTTTAATAAGTGTCAGTCTTCCAACGGACCAAAATTGTCGATCTTCTGACGATCACCAATTGTCGGTCTTCTGACACTTTTCATGTTTTCAAAAAACGTCGCAATTTTGACGTTATGGCTTCCAACATTTAGTTCTAACATTTTACAAACCGTCGTAATTTCGACGAAATATCATCTGACGTTTAGAACGTCATTTGTTCGACGCTTATGTAACATCTCTTTACCGAAAAAAAAGTTAAATATATTTAAGAAAAAACGTCGCTCTTCCGACGATCGAGGCGTCGGTCTTTCGACGAAAAAGTAAAAATATTAAAAAAAAATAACTTCGCTCTTCCGACGATAGAGGCGTTGGTATTCCGAAAAAAATGTCAAAATATTAAAAAACATAACATCACTCTTCCGACGCTTATGAACTGTTGTAATACCGACGAACAATTAAAAATATGTTAAAAAAAATGAAGAGATTCACACACAACAAACTCAATCTCATGCCACGGATTTGGTTGGCAGGTTAGGGATTACATTTTCAAATTTTGTGGGAAATAATTCCCATCTCTCCTCAATCTCATGTCATGGATTTGTTTGGCAGGTTAGGGATTACATTTTCAAATTTTGTGGGAAATAATTCCTAGCTCTCCTCGATCTCATGCCACAGATTTGGTTGGCAGGTCAGGGATTACATTTTCAATTTTTTTGGGAAATAATTCCCAGCTCTCCACTCTGAAGTTCGACTCTTCCATAATAGCTACATGTGACCAGCTAGTAGATATACGCAAAGGCATGTACACATGTTTTTGAGGGGATGTATCACAAAAATATAGCACAGGTTTGGAGGGAGCTTGCCTCCCTTCACCCCATTCGAACCACACTTGGAATCCACAGGAAATATGCACATGGTGATAGGGTAACACACTAGGCAACAGGGAAATAAACTCAGAGCTTCATGGACACCTACAACCAGTTGAAATTACACTTGGAAGCTTGATTTGGATTGGATATTTCTCTCATACACTTGACATTCATTGAAGCATGAGGATCATCATTTCTTTGCCACTTGTGGTTTCAGTTTTTAGTGGGATTCATTCCTAAATTTGTATCAATAAATTAGCTCCCATTTTGACATGGTTGGAAGCTCTATGCTTGATGTTACTATGGTTGGATATAGAATGGGTTCTCCAGTTTTTGCAAGACAACATGTAAATGGGCTTCCCTAACACCCTAAATATCTAAAGATGATAACAAAGTATCATATGCCTGCATTGTCCAAACAGTAAAAATATATTATACTAAACTTCAAAAACAAACATATAATCTTCCACACTTGTTCACATTTATACAGTTATTAAATTTTTTGTTACCGAAAGATCCATATATGAATCCTATGAATAAATGTAAGGAGGAAGAAAAACATGCCAAAGGATAATTTCATAATAAAGTGGATATAATCATGATTCATTACTATAAAGAGGCAAGAAACATTGGATAACCGTAAATAATCAAAGTGATATTGATGTTATTAATCTTTGGATAAGAAGACTTTCTTGGAAGTTGTGGGAATTTGATGCTTTAAAAACTTAACAGTGCATACTTGCTATAAAAGCCAAGAGTACGTATAATTCTGAAGCATTTTTGTGAATGCCAGCAAACAAATTGCAAGATTTAAAATGAAAGTTCTTCCGGTATCTTCCCCCTCTTTGGAGTCTCGTTCCTATGAGATACTCTGAACCTTCCACGTGTTGGCCTTTGAGAGGGCTTCGTACAGGTATGACTGCACTCTCTCCCTTCAATATAGATCTTCATAAGACTGGCTTCAGGCCCCTTGAACAAAGAAGAATCTTTTAAGACCAGCTTCAGGCCATTTGAGCAAAGAAGCTCTTATCTCTCATTCACAAGATATAATTAGACAAGGATCTCCCTGAATCAAAAGCTGCAAAGCTTAAAGCTCAAGAGTGCATGTTGTAGCAACACAGTATATAGGAACATGTGCAGTCATTATGGATCTCAAGGAAATCATTTGGAACCCCCAACCTCATGGGTGGTCCCTGGGTTCTCTAAATAATAGGCCCACTAGGAGAGGTAGCAAGGGTAAAGGATTTCAATGGATTTTTGAAATGGCATTGAGACATTTTGGTCTTTTCTAGGCATAACATTTGAATTTGAATATGAAGAACAAAAGTAAATCTTAGCAGAAAGTAGTTTGTATTTGAACATAATATAATGCAGAAAATAAGTAATTTGAACATAAACACTTTGGAGAAGATAAGGATGTGAACTCTGTGCAAAACCAAGGCAATACGAACACTGCTTTTTTCTCAATTAGTCCTTTCCAGACAACCTGCAATAGCAATAAGCACACCTTATAAAAATATCTTATTCAAATGCCTAAGAACCATTTTTTAGGTGGTGGATCCACTCTTTTTAGAAAAGGCATGGATCAAAAGGGCTAATGCATGATTGTGTATGGCCTTAGCATGCTAAAATTTGATGCAGAAAATTATCCTTGGGGAGATAGGGGTGCTACTTTAAAAGAAATCCATAAAGGTGATGTTATATTGGTTCAAGCAACAATGAACATGAGTTGAATTAATACTCACATTGCATTTTTACTTTTTAAATCGTAATGAGAATTTTTATATTAAGTGAAAATCTGCATTTGGAGCACAGCTGTTACATCAATATACATCAAGAGGTTGCAAAGACTAGCTAGCAGACTAAAACAAAAGAGATTTTCCAAGCTGCCAATGTCCCCAAAATGCTAGTGTATTACTCAGTCAAAACTAATTTACCTAGAAGCAAACACTTTCCAAAATACTCCCAAAATTTTACAAGCTTTAACAAAAATACTACTTTATACATTGATGGGTAGGATCACCATGGGCTATACCCATATCTTTAATAGGGGCATGTTCATTAATTCCAGGGAAAAAAAACTTGATTATGTTTTAAGTGAAAAACTTGGATCTCCTCTCGCATTTGGTGCATCTAGTCCGACAACTATTGATGAGAAATTCCTGAGCTTGACATGTGGGCAAATTCAAATCCATTACCTGAAAAATCCATTTGAAACTTCAAACTTAGATGAAACACCGAAATCTACCGAGTCAAAACTAACATACATAGAAGTAAACACTTTCAAAAATACTCTCAAAATTTTACAAGCTTTAACAAACATACTACTTTGTAAATTTGGCCCAATTTCAGCATGTAAATGGGCCTCCCTAACACCCCGAATATCTAAATATGATAACAAAGCATCAAATGCCTACATTTTCCAAATACAAAACATGAAGTATTATAAATAGCTCAACAGTAAAAATATATTATACTCAACTTCAAAAACAAACATATAATCTTCCACACTTGTTCACATTTATACAGCTATTAAATTGTTTGTTACCGAAAGATCCATCTATGAATCCTGTGAATAAATGTAAGGAGGAATCGTAATGAGAATTTTTATATTAAGTGAAAATATGCATTTGGAGCGCAATTGTTACATCAATATACATCAAGAGGTTTCAAATAATAGCTGGTAGACTAAAACAAAAGAGATTTTCCAAGCAGCCAATGTCCCCAAAATGCCAGCCTATTACTCAGTCAAAACTAATTTACCTAGAAGAAAACACTTTCCAAAATACTCCCAAAATTTTACAACTTTAACAAACACACTGCTTTGTATACTGATGGGTAGGATCACCATGGGCTATACCCATATCCTTAATAGGGGCCTGTTCATTAAGTCCAGGGACAACAAACTTGATAAAACTGACAGAGCTGATGGGTGAGGAAGGACTGTATTGAATTTGAATAAAAGAGAATTTCAATTCCTCCAATTGTTGATGCCGATTGGAGAGTTCATCCTTAGATTTTTGGATTACACTTTGGTGGTAAATAAGAACCCCCATGGTTGTTGTGATACTAAAGACTAGCTGATTATGTTTTAATTGAAAAACTTGGATCTCCTCTCGCATTTGGTGCATCTAGTCCAGCAGCTATTGATGAGAAATTCCTGAGCTTGACATGTGGGAAAATTTAAATCCATTACCTGAAAAATCTCTTTGAAACTTCAAACTTAGATGAAACACCGAAATCTACCAAGTCAAAACTAACATACATATAAGTAAACACTTTCCAAAATACTCTCAAAATTTTACAAGCTTTAAAAAACATACTACTTTGTAGACTGATGGATAGGATCACCATGGGATATACCCATCTCCTTAACAGGAGCCTGTGTGTGACGGTCAGGGACAACAAACCTATTAAAATTGACAGAGTTATTGGATGAGGAAGGACCGTATTGAATTTGACCAAAGGAGAATTGTAATTCCTCCAGTTTTTGATGTAGAATAGAGAATTCATCCTCTGATATTTGGTTTAGAATTCGATGGGAAATAAAGTTCATATGTCAAAACACAAATTCAATGTGTTATTGTATTTATCTCAGTATCACTTATTTCACACAATAAATTCCCTTGGGAGGGGATCAAACAACAAGGGATAATTTATTGCTATGTGTAATTTGTTATTGTTGCATCAAAAAAACATTTTAAGAAATTGCAAGTTATGGGAGATTCTAAGTTCGTAGTCAACTCAAATAAAACAATAAGGTGGATGTTGAGAATGTCTTCCTTCAACCCTTGATTTAGGATATTAGAGAACCTCTTTAGTCATTTCAATGGACCTCCTTCACACATGTGCTCAAAGAATTAAACATGAAGGTTTATGCCCTCTCGAATGAGGCTGTGGAGATGCCTATAGGGTATTTTATATAAATTATGGATGGAGAAGAAGTGGATCAAATGGATTTCGAAGCTAAACCATGTGAGATGCCTTGAAATGGGGACCAATAAAAAATACCAAGATTGCAGAACTCGAAAGTTCACACATATCTAGGAGATACACGCAGATTGAGGTTGAAATGGATGTATTAGAGTTTCAACTCATTTCATTGGTTTCTCATTGTATAATCAATCAATGCAATCAGCCCATGGACTATCAGTCAGTGATTTCACTGTTCGAAGTGCTTTCCAAACAAAATTTTTGCACTTGAATCCACTTCCAAATGAAATCTACCAAATATAATTTTCTTTTTGCATACATACATAACAAATTAAGCTTCAAGACGTGTTTCCAAAGAGATCTAGAGTCATCCTCAAAGGCTATACATGTATTGGCTTGAGATGAAAGTTCTTCTAAAATTCATATATCATTGCTCTTCCTCCAAAATTAATACAAAAACGATCAAATGCAAGCTTAAAATCTAGAATATAGGGTTTTATATTCATATTGAAGACCTTTCTCCTAACAACGCTGGCAAAGAAAAGTAATTTCTCACTAAGAGGAAGAAAAAGAGGTCCCAGAGTTGTGATATTAGTCTTTAGCGCTCCTCCTGCATGGCTACTTGAACAAATGAATGGATGACTACTTTTCCAAGTGCGCTCTGAGTTTTTGTGGTAAATGCGGAACTCTGTGTCATTAACTGGTTGAAATTTGTAGGTATTGACTGCTTGAACTAATTGTGATAGGATGAGTTAGTTGTTCCAGCTTTGTAAGTAGGAACCCTTTGTAATTAGGGTTTAATTTCACCCTGTACATCATGGAAGAGGTCGGCATTCATATTGGTGATCTGGTGTTTATTGAATGAATGCAACCCTATGAATTGAATTACTGTGCGGTTGGCTTGTCGATGGAAAAATGAACAAGGGGCAGAACCTTTATAAGGACTCCCTGTATAAGGCAAAGAGAAGTTAATTGCATGAATAGAGTGTGGTTTTGAATTTATGCTATAGACACCTAAATTTAATGAATTGAATGTATTGAATCCGAGAGAGGTTGAAGAGGACCCTGTTAGAGGAATGAACCATTGTCACACTCTGGTTGCAGAGAATTGCGAAGCTCTGTCGAGAGCATTATCTCTGTCCATTGGGGAAATAACATTGTTTGTTATCAGTGGAGTGACTATATTAGGAATTAATCCCAGAGTTAAAGTGTAGAAATAAGACAAGAAAGATGTTAAACTGTGGTGAGAAACTGAGTTAAGTACTGTGCAAATACCGGGAGTGGGTTTATGAAACCGATACCACCTTTGTCATGCCGCTTTTGGCCTAGGATGAAACCACTTCAAAAAAATCTGATCCAACACATTTGCGCCATATCACAGGGAAATTACCGCCCTCATCACGTTTTTTTGGAACAATAATCTTCAGCCAGGGAAAAAATGCGATATCAACTTGGTTCGTCTGATTAGGAGGCCGGAAGATTAAATGATGTTCGCGCAATAAGTTGCACGAGAGGTAAGTTAAGTTATGCCCGGTTGTTTTATGTTGAAAGTCGTTCATTTACCTGTTGAGGTGTGGGGCCCGTGGGCGAAATATATATTAAATTTTTTGTGTTGATAGCGAAATCGGGTTAATAATACAAGCCTGAAGATTGGTGCATTATATTAAGGTTTTATTATAAGCTGAGGTGGGAGTTTTTGAAAAAGTGTCGAACCATTATCTAACGTTAAGTGCTAAGGTAAAAAATTAATGACCTTTAATGTATTGAGGTTAGTATTATAAGTCTATGGTCGGGATTTTGAACAAATCAAATAAAAGGCATGGACCTATGGTTTGAGGCGGAAAGTTGTTTTATTTCACTATATCTTGGTTAACCTTAGAGTGTTATTTAAAAAGGTTTGAAGTCGGATTATTTACCTTTTGATACAATGTACAAATGAAGGTTGCAATTATAAGTAAAAGCGCTTTGTAAAAAGATCAGGGTTTGTCATAAAGAGAGATATAGTCTCGGCGCGCTCAAGTGTTTTATTTAAATTATCAAAGGTCTTATTGTTTGGGGGTTATGTACATACTGTATTTGGTATTGGTCTATATGTGGCTATCAAAGGAATTTCATTAATCAAATTTAATAAATTTGATGAATGAAATTGAAAGAAAAAAAAAATTGAGTAGGACCAAGGTGGATGAAATTTACAGCACAGGAAAGTGGGACTGTGGATTTACCCTGCATCACTTTTCTTTATCTTTACTGACCTATTGAAGAAAAGGTATAAATATCTATCATTCCGCCAATAAAAAAACTTGAGAAGTTTACAGATCTATCACTCTTCATTATCTACTAATTCAATGAGGAAAATATACACTAGACAAATGTATCATGCTTGGAATAAAAAAATTTGAAATATTCATTTTAAATAGAAGACAAAGTTTGAAATGATTGAAACACTTACTCGAGGAGATAGCTCCAAGAAAACTTCAATCCGTGATGTTCCTCGTCTGCTGCAAACGACTAGGCCGGAACATTCATTTTTCCTTAGAAATATTTATGCCAAGATCTTTGTCGTGGTCAGGTGTTTTTATTGGCTTTTGTTATTGAAATTTGGAAACCCCATATTCTATACCCTATTTTTTTTAATGAAAATATAAACAATATACTGAGAAATTCATACATTCACTTACGAGTAACCTGTAATTTTCTTTTAACGAGCCTTCCAAGCACTTTAGTTAATGGATAATGACAATCCATCACAAGGTTTGATAGACTGATCTACCAAATCTATCCGAACAGAGGTTGTTTGAACATCAACTTCTCTTCGATTCTGAACATCGAATTCTCTTCAATTCTATTCTGAGAGTTCCAAACTGAGGTTTTTTTCCATGCTCAAAGTTCATGATAAAAAGGTCGAACAAGCTGAGAAGGAAAAAAAAATTGAATAGGGCAGAATGGAATCATAGGGTAGAATTGGAAAGAAGGCATAAAGGTCGAACAAGTTGAGTGGGAAAAAAAATTGAATAGGTCGATTAAGAAAATTTGAATAGGTTGAACAAGCTGAGCGGGAAAAAATTGAAACTATGACATGAAATCATATGACAATTTCCCACTCAAACATTAGTAAATAATTTATTTTATTTAAATTATTTTATATAATTATTGTAAATTGCTGTAATATTTTACAAAATAAACTTATTTTTATTTTATTTAAAAACAATTTATCAATATTTTTGGATGTAAAAATCATTACTTATAATATTCATTGTAATTTTTCATTGTAATTATTATTTATAAGTAATAAAAAATATTAATAAATATAATATTTTTAGGTAGAATAATTACTTTCATCATACTTTATAGGTTTCTTCAAAATTACTTTCATTATTACCATAATTATTCAACTTCATTAGTTGATTGCCAATATTTTCTTCATTATATGAATCATCCTTAAATAGACCTTATAGTAATTTTCATAATGTTCGTGTATGGAGATAATTCTATGATTCCACAACCATTTTCCATAGAGTTGTTCATTCAAGGGATAACCTTAGAGTACCAAGTTATGAATATTCCAACATCTTCCATATGTTCTAAAATAAGCGACCTCTTCTTATTGATTTCTTACACTTGTTGTGACACTTCCACTCAACCACCTGAAGTATTTAGCTAGCACTTTTTTTTTGTTCATCTCATTATTCCAAGATGGTCATAATCACATGAGTTACCATCAATTATCATCATTAGAAATTTTTCAAGTTTTTCCTAAAATTTACTAATCAGTCTACAAACACATGGTAATAATGGCATTACCCACAAACACATGATACCCTCATAACCTAGTATTGTGTGCTAGGATGAATTTCCAAAGAAGTTGGATGGCATCACTATGACACTATTACAGAATTAGAAGGGAAGAGAAAGGAAAAGGCTCAGGTATCATATGAGAGAAGGAAGCAATTGGAAAAATTGAGATCAAAAGAAGTGGAGTTAGCCGAAAAGAAGCTTGCCCCAGAGATGGATAAGATAAAAATTGACAACATATTGGTCAATTTACTTGACCCTTTATTGGTTATTCAGAAGGAGAATGAATACACCACCATTAATATCAAGGTAACCGGCCCCTAGCAGATCAAGGGCTACAATTTGTAGTTTTTGTCTGAACATCAACATACCACAACCATGCTTACAACCAGAAGCCTTCTCACATTCATGATCCGATGATATAGTGAATTAGACAGAAGTAAGAAAAAAATTACTTCTTCAAAGCTAATTCGAATTTGGAGGGCTTAGCCGAGGATTGGGGTTTAGGGGTTAGGGATTTATAGGTTTAGGGTTTAGGGGGTTAAATGGGTTAGGGGTTAAGGGGTTATAGGTTTAGGGTTTAAGGGGTTAAATGGGTTAGGGGTTAAGGGGTTATAGGATTAGGGTTTAGGGGTTTAAATGGGTTAGGGGTTTAGAGGTTTATGGTTTGGGGGGTTAAATGGGTTAGGGGTTAAGGGGTTATAGGTTTAGGGTTTAGGGGGTTAAATGGGTTAGGGGTTTAGGGGGTTAGGGGATTTAGCAGTTAAGGATTTTAGGGGTTAGAAGTTAGGGGCTAATAGGGTTAGGTTTTAGGGGTTAAGGGTTTACAAGTTTAGGGTTTAAGGGATTAGGGTTAAGGGTTTAATGGTTTAGGGTTTAAGGGGTTAGGGGTTAAGTGGGTTAGGGGTTAAGGGTCTAGGGGTTAGGGTTTAAGGGTTTAGAGGTTTATGGTTTAGGGGTTAAATGGGTTAGGGGTTTACTAGAGGTTTAGGGGGTTAAATGGGTTAGGGGTTGGGAATTAGTGTTTAAGGGGTTAGGGGTTAAGATGATAGTTTCATTGGTCTCTTTTTGTGCACATTTTAACCTTTCCAAAAAGGTGGAATTAACCCAATCGTAGGTCCCAATATGTCATGATATAGATTAACTCTAGATATATATGAGAAGGAATAATTATAAAGACATAGATTGATAGAGGTGGCGAGAAAAGGGGATTCACAAGGGAGAGATGGAGATAAACTAAAGGAGAGGGGAGAGAAGGAATGGATCAACTGAGAGAGAGAGAGGGAGAGGAGTGAGAGAGGTAGAGAAGGGTAAGAGAGGGAGATAGTGACACAAAGATGGAAGGGGGGCAGAAAGAAGGATAGAGGGAGGGATATAGCTGTGAGAGGATTGGAGGGTAGAGAGAGAGAGAGAGAGAGAGAGAGAGAGGGAGATTGGGGAAGAGAGAGGTCATTCCAGATGCTCTGAAAGTGTCGAGGCTTCAACCAGGTCACAAATTAGCATGAAAACTGATACGGGTGCACTCGAACAAAATGGCCCGACCCGAACGCGCCTAGTCGGGCGACCTCACACGGTGCGCTCGATCGAACGATGCCACAAGGGAGCAAACGAAAAACGAGCTGCCCGAACATGCACAAGGCATGTGGGTAGTCACAACTTTGAAAAACTGATACAGGCGCCCTCGAATGAAATGGCCTGACCCGAATGCACTCGGTTGGGTGACCTCGCACTACGCGACATGGCGCTCCCGACCGAACGATGCCACAAGGGAGAAAATGGAAAATGGGTTGCCCAAAAGTGCACAAGGCACCCCGGCGGTCACAACTTAGCATGAAAACTGATACGGGTGCCCTCGAATGAAACTAATCGACTCGAACGTGCCTGGTCAAGCGACCTCGCACAGTGTGACACGTCGTGCCTGACCGAACGATGCCACAAGGGAGAAAACGGAAAATGGGCTGCCTGAAGGTGCACAAGGCACCCGGGCGGTCACAACTTAGCCTAAAAACTAACGCGGCACGCCCAGCTGCACGGAGGCACAAGGTATCAAACGGCAAACGAGTCGCCCGAACATGCACAAGCTGGCACCCGGGCGGTCACAAGTTAGCAAATGTGACACGAGAGCCCTCGCATGAAACGGCTAGACCCAGGTGCCCTTGGTCGTGCAGCGTCACACGGCGTGACACGGCGCGCCTAGCTGCACGAAGGCACAAGGTAGAAAACAGTAAATGGGCCGCTCAAACGTGCACAAGCTAGCACCCGGGCGGTCACAAGTTAGAAAATGTGACACAGGCACCCTCGCACGAAACGGCCAGACCCGAGTGCCCTTGGTCGTGCAGTGTCACACAGGGCGACACGGCGCGCCCGGCCGCACGGAGGCACAAGGTATCAAACGATAAACGGGCAGCCCGAACGTGCACAAGCTAGCACTCGGGCGGTCACAAGTTAGCAAATGTGACATGGGTGCCCTCGCATTAAATGGCCCGACCCAGGCGCCCTTGGTCGTGCAGCGTGACACGGCGTAACACGGCGTGTCTGGCCACACGGAGGCACAAGGTATAAAATGGAAAATGGGCCGCCCAAACGAAATGTCCCGACCCGGGTGCCCTTGGTCGTGTGGCGTCACACGGCTCGACACGGCGTGCCCGGCCACCCGAAGACATAAGGCAGTAAACGGAAAACGGGCCATGTATGAAGATTTCATAGCTTAAAAATTTCCAGATGAGAAGATAGCCAAAATACCAAGCTAACCATGATTTGAGAAAGAATTCTAGAGCATACATAAACCCTAAATTCCTTATAGCATATCTATGAAAATATAATGAACAAAGATCTGACGCTTCGACTAAATGTTCAAAAAAAATTATCCTTAACATGGTCGAAGTTTCATGGCCTGCAACCTTACATATAAATGTTATAGAAATAATGTTGAACTAACCCTAATTAATTCAAATAATATCAAATCATTGTTGACATATGTCAAAATTCAGTTAGAGAGTGAATTAGAATCGACACGTAGCCCAAAATGTTGCAAGAGCGACACTTAGCCAAAACCGTCACAATAGCGACGTTTCTGTCGATATTGTCGCAATAGCGACACCTTTTCTTGAACTGTCACAATAGCGACGATATCCTCGAACCATCGCAAGAGCGGAACTTAGCCTAAACCATCACAATAGCGACGTTTCTGCCGAAATTGTTTCCATAGCGACACCTTTTCCTGAACTGTCGTAATAGCGATGATTTCCTCAAACGTCGCAATAGTGACACTTTCCTCTATGCCATCGCAATTTCGACACTATTGCCAAAACTGTCGCAATTCTGATGGATTCCTCCAAACATCGCAATTGCGACACTTTGTCTAAGTGTCGGTATTGCGACACTTATCTCTAAACATCGGTATAGCGACAGTTTTGGGCAGGATTTGAAAAAGTTGAAAAAATTTGGGGAAATTTCCGACATTTGGTCAAAAGTGTCGGAACCAAGTATCGGAATTTCCGCCAAATGTACTAGTGACAAAATAGAGCTAACTTCTCTTGCCCTTTGAATGAGGAAAAAAACAAGATCGAAATTTAGAATTTCTATCCCTAAATATTCTCTAACCAACTACCACGTATTTGATCAACATGATTACAAGGGGAAGCCACCAGCTTGAAACTAATCCACAGATGCTCCTAAGGAAGTGCTTACTGAAGAACAAATTTATATGCTGATATATCCGATCCAAACAGTCAAGAGGCTTCTCATAAAATTAAACAAGGGACTCAATTTTTTAATTATGATTAAACTATAGGCAAAAGATATAAGAGACCAAATTAGAACCGTGATGACCCAAATCTGTCAACATGGGGTAAGAAACTCATTTAATTATCCCATTTCTTTATTTATGATTTTAATTTTCTCATCCTTCATAAAAGAAATCTTTATTTTACAGGGTTTTTTTAGGGTGTTTTATTCTCATGGTGAGTATGGGGGTCGACGTTGGTAGCAACATCATTTCTCTACTTGTGAGTGACGCATTGAACACACCGACCGTTAATGAAACTCCTGAACAGGGTGATATGCCATTATCTGCACAACGCATAGAAGGATGTGCACATGATGTAGACCATGATTCCATCACATCTATTCAAGCAATATTTCCTGGGTCTACTCGTGCTAATAGCACGGGAACACTACCAGTTACATTCTTAGTAGATGATGACCATGTTCCCATGAAATTAGAAAATATTCCAGGTATTTAAAAAGTGATTTACATATTAAATATGATCTAATTAAAATTTACGTATAGAGTGTCATTATTTTCAAGTAATTATAATATTTTTTTGCAGGAAACGATACCTTCTATATGCGCTTGAATGAGGCATCCTTGCAACTCTTTGGGCCCATCATTCGCACAAAGTGGAATTCGAAAAATTAAAAGTTGAAGGAATAACTTATCAATAGGTTGGTTGGCCTGTTAGGAGATGGTAACTTCAACAAAAGTGGAGTTACCGCGAAGGCAGGCCTATATTTGAAATATTTGCGAGACCAATATAGGGTTAATTTTAAAAGAACCCTAAGAATTAGCACCCTCCAACGATTTCAGAAAGTGAGTGGAAATCCCTCCTAGAAGATGCAAAGGAGAAATAACTTTGAAAAGAAGGGAAGACACCACCTAGACCAAGAAGGTATGAGGCACTTTTATTAATGTAATTATGATGCTTTCTCATCAATATTGCGACATGTAATTAAGCTTATCAATACAGTAAATATAGACTCCTAGATACATATAAATCCATGAAGGCGAGAATACAAAAACATGGCCAAAATAATCTTGGCCTTGGGGGTTACTCAAAACTGGCCGCAATGTAAGTATATAAAAATAAAAAAAATTCCATCCAAATTTCATATTATTAATCATTTTAATTTAATATTGAAAAAGCAAAAAAATTCATGTGGTCATGCAAAATTGAAGGGCGAACAATTCAATGAAACTCCCATGGAGAAAGACTTCAAGCTTTCTTACAAGCATGGATATCAAGCCGTTGTTGAACATAGGACAAGCACGGGGTCTTCATGTACTAGTTCTAATCCCCCACCTAAGAATGAGGTAAATAAAAGAAACTAAGAGCATTTATAAATTAATACTTGTATACAATCTATTGATTTTTATTTTTGGCCATAAATTATTGTGCTTGATTATAAAAAGCAGGAAAACACTGTAAATAAAAATGTCCCATGCAATGATGGAATACATGAGCCTAGTGACAGCAGAGTGGAAATTGAAACTAATGTTCAACTCGATTATGGAGGTATTTCATGTAAATTATATATTTTTTTAGTATGGATTACAATTATAAATATTTAAATGCAAACGGTGTATTAACTATAAATCTTCTTCGTTCTACTATAGAGAATGTACGGGATGAGGCGAGGCAAGAGGAGGAACATATGGCCACATCTGAAATTATCCTGCTTCCCTCTACTACTGAAGCAGGTAAAGAACACTCTACTAACTTTTTATTAATAAAAAACTTGTATTAATAATTACTATAAATAAGAATTTAACATTTTATTCTTATTGCAGTTGATTTCCTGCCACTCTTACAACAACATAGACGTTTCACCAGGTTGGGAGAAAGACATCTTACAGCTAAAGGGGATGACATTCTTTCTTCATACATGAAAAATTGGAAGAAACCAAAGAATAGTTGATTGTACTTGTAATTTAATTAGAGCGACCTTGTTTCAAATTATGTATAGCATATAGTTTATTATAAATCATACTGAGATCAAATATTTCTTAAAAACTATGAATGAATGAATGAACGAATGAATAAATGTTTACTATATATTATTTTATTTATGAAATAACTTAATATCTTTCTTTCAAATATTTCCTAGTAGATATATTAGGTATTGGGGAATTGAGGGTGATGTGGGAGGGGGGGAGGGGCCATGAGAGCTTCCACCTTCACGTTGTTGGCCCTGTTTAGTAGAATAAATTAATATTTGGACAATCTTGGAGTAAAAATATGATATCCAACAGAGAAGCAACAAGGTCAATGTTGACTTCATTGTTGCTTTTTCGAGTGGAGGGAGGTTTTCTCTAAGATTAAACTACACCAATAATTTAATCTCGAAACCAATAGGAGCTCATTAAGGTATTCATGCACTCAATTTTTTTTAATTATTATTTATTGGTGCAATTAAATTTAATAATTGGTCAAATTTAATATAAGTTTGCCTCATTGATCTCATGAATATGTGTAGGTCAACAATTTGTTCCGATTTGGATGTTGAAGAGGAACAACTATCGGAAGAAAATATCTCAAAAAGGTAACATTACATTTAACATTCAAATTTTCGTTATTGTTATTAGGAATTTGTTTGGTGGTTCTTATTATTTGAGAAACATGTGTTTAGCCCTTTTATAGATTTTTATGTGTATCCTATTTCTTAGAATTAGAAATACTTGTCCTTTCTATCTATTCATTATTGTTTTGTTTTCAAGTTAGAGTTCGGGAAAATGGAGGAGGCTCCAAGGAATGGTCGCTAAATTTAACAAGGTATTTGATTTTTGAAGTTTTGGAAAATTTGATTTCAAACTAACTCATTTTATACCTTTAACGTAAATGTAGCCCAATTACTCAAATTATGGCTCGAGAAGCAAAAATTGGAGAATGTGTAATTGTCATGTGTCTCAATTCAAGAATTCTCTCAAATGAAATAATGTACATGGGATGTAGGGTTCAACAATGTTGTGCTAGAAGAGGATTGTACTGCAATTGAGCTCATTCAGGTATTCATGCACTCAATTTTTTTAATTATTATTTATTGGTGCAATTAAATTTAATAATTGGTCAAATTTAATATAAGTTTGCCTCTTTGGCCTCATGAATATGTGTAGGAAAATTTGTGTCGATTTGGACTGTGAAGAGGAACAACTATCGGAAGAAAATATCTCAAAAAGGTAACATTACATTTAGCATTCAATTTTTTGTTATTGTTATTAGAAATTTGATTGGTGGTTCTTATTATTTGAGAAACCTATGTTTTATCCCTTTTATAGATTTTCATGTGTATCCTATTGTTATAGCATCATTTATCACCTTTATATACTTGATGACTTATGCATTGGCCTTTGACAGCTCCTTCAGTTTTCTGCCAGTGATACCATCCACCCTTATATGTTGTAGTTTCATCATAGCAGCATCTTATATGTTGGCACCCGAGTTGCGTATTGTACCATTCATTCCACCACTTATGATTTGGTAGTTGGAGATTTAGTTGTGACTTCAATGATCAGATATCTATGTAGCATCATTGATCAGTTTTTTATATGTGATACATGGACGTAATTTTGACTTATAATTTTGGGCAGTGATCATATGATTCACTATGTACTTTACATATTGGATCTGCTCCATACTTAGTATGTAGACATGTTTTTATTTCACTTAGCATGGGTATGACCGCCTCAAACATGAGCTGTATTTCTGATTTCTATCACTGGCTTTTGGCAGGCTGAAATATGGTGAAGTCTTCTCTCGTCCTCACTGTTAGACTCCTGTATTTCACAGTATCACTAGGTGACTGATTATTTCTTAGATTTATCATTACTGAAAATAATATTCCATGGCTTTCATTTATTTTCAGGAAGAAAGGGAGATCCTTACTTTCAAGAGCTTCAAAGGAATAAATCTGCCTTTTTCAGTTTAGTGGAAAGGGGAAAGTGTTGCTGATTAAGTGTGATGGTGAGAAAACTCCATATTGAACCCATTCATGCCATATACCGTCTTCCTACCCTTCATTTTTCCTAATTCTAAACTCCAATAATCTAAATATCATTTATCCCTTTTCATTTTTATTTTCTCTAATTCATTCCCTTTTATTTCATGACTACACACTCAATTTGCTTTAGCATCGGCCAAATCCAAAAATCATTTGATTGTTGTCTCCTACAAACCTTCCAAAGGTGATATGCGATGAAGTGGGACCCATTCACCTGCCACACTTCCTTTTCATTTTATTTTCCTTTAAAAACATTAAAATTCACCCTTTTATGCCTTTCCGCTTTATATTTATACTTTACCTTTTCATCACCATATCATTGTTTTACCTCTGCCTTTCCATGTCCCCGATTGCGATTAAAGTGGGGCCATTCTCCCTGACACATCACCTTTCCCCCACCATCCATCACATTTCACAAATTATAACTTATTCCATTTCTCCAACCCTAAAACTTGCAATCGTCGGTTTGTGATATATCGCATCGCACATTTTATAACTTATCGTTAAGCATCCACAATGTCTTTTGTTTAAGTTGCAATGCAGTTGGCCCCACAGCAGCTCTGCACCCGACTTCAAGCTGTTTGAAATACATAGAAACCTCATAAACCTTACCTTACCGCAGAAACCTATCTCTAATTTATAAACTCTGTCGATGCAGTGGGCTCCATCTCCATTATTCCACATCATCCTCCGATAGCACAAATCTCACTTCGTGGAGTTTAGTGCTTATCGCATTTCCCAAACTCTAAACTCAGCGATATGCGGTAAAACATAAATATTGCGATGTGCGATGCGGGTGGGTCCCAATCGTGTACCATACTTTGCAAGTTTTAGTATTTAACCCCTGTGCTCATAAAAAAAACCCAATATTTTCAATTTTCAATGTGGTTGGTCCCACCTTACCTTCTACGTCACTTCTCTCTCCCCGCACTTCGCACTTCACGTGTTTTAGAGTTTACCTTTCGCTTCTTATAGAAAAACCTTATGACTTGTGATTTGCAATGCGGTCGGGTCCCACCTTACCTTCCACATCACCTCCCTCTTTGCATCACATCTCCGATCCCTTTTCTTTTATTATAAACTATAAATCACGCGATGTGTGATTTTGTGTGGATGTGATAAAGTTCATAACTAAAGTCTACATAATTTCAAGTCTGGGTAATGGGTTTTTATGACATTTTGTGAAGAAATAGGCTAAATCACGAACATAAAGAGTCGAGTGAGGTCCCTCCCATGTGCTATGTCATTCGACATCTAATCACCCTCCACCTTTCCTCCTTCTCCACTCCTCTTCCCCATATCCGACGACCCTTATCTAGTTTCGACCTCCCTGCAGCATTCAAACTTTATCATGAGGGGGGGGGGGGGGGAGTCCGAAATGGTAGTATCCATTACCACCCACTCCTCCATGTGTCACATCCTCTCAATTTTTCACCCCCTCTCTATCACTACTTACCACCTAAGACACCCTCCAAAGTTGTTTCCGCTGGCCTCCAAACCGCTGCCGCATTCGTTTGACCATCACCACTGTTGTTGTGCCACGTCTGTTGTCATCCCTTCACATCCTAGCTTATGAGGTTTGCGCACTATTTTATGAATAAATAAGCCAAAAAACAGCAGAAGGAATTGTAATAGAATTTTCCCCGAGAATGTGTGAAAGCAAATAAGGTCGAGTCAGGCAAAGAACGTTCATACAAAACACTTCATCATAATCACCCGAATAATGAAAAGTAACCAACACTACACCAGATTTGATTACCCAACACCAATTTCTAAAAATCAGAGCCAGATGTCAAATCCACCTTTGGTTGCCTCTTCATGACCATCACATCCACCTCCAAGCTTATTATTTGATCTTACGAATAGCCACCGAAGCGTTTGGATCTACGAAGTGTCACCCAAAATTAATTCCAGAGACGGTGTTGTTGTCAGATATTTCTGATTAGGCCTTTCATGGCCACACTTGTATAATTTCAATTTGTTTGTAATTAATGAAGTTTTTGAAAGTATATTAGAGCAACCAAATTAGTTTTTAGATAAGTACTGCATGCCTTAGTGGTATCAGAGGTTGGATATTGTTAGCCCCTGCGTTGTAAGAACTAATATATTGGAGCACTTTAATTTTTGAGTTGGACATCAGTAATCAAAGACCATTTACAGGATTCTTGAGTTGTGTTAAAATGGTGATGTGCTACTTCTATGTTTTAAATGTTTCCATTGTTTTCCCCGCTGTGCCCTATTCATATAATTGTAAATCAGAAATTTTAGGTTAATATTTGCTGTCGGAGCACCTTAATTCTATATGCATTTACAATCTTAATGTTTCCTACTGAATTCTAATTAAATAATTCTTAACTTCTCTTTAGTCACTACTAAACCTTACTATTGTTTCACCTCATAATTCATACAACTCTGAAGATCCATTTAGCACAGTTAGCTTTCCCTGTGATGATCTTGAATGTTGATGCATCATTCCAATATTTTGACTCCATATCCCAATGGATTAGTCCCTGCAGTGCTATCTATCCAACCACCCAATCAATCAAAACAAATAACCCTCATAATTTTCTATAACTAGCCTAATAGTAGCACTTATAATTATCAAGCCACGTCACAAAAATAGAGAGATCCCTCTCTGAGTCTAGGAAGGCTAGGTCCTAGACTCCAAAGTGGTTTGATGTAGTCCTTTTTCGTTTGTTCTTGCCAATCTTACAAATTACAGGGTGATAATATAATGGCAACCATACTGGGGACTTATTGAAAAATCTTAGTATTTCATAAGAACTCAGAAATCCCAGTCAAAACACTGTATGATTCAAGTATGTTCCAATATTTCCATACTGGGGACTTATTGAAAAAGCTTAGTATTTCATAAGAACTCAGAAACCCCAGTCAAAACATTGTATGATTCAAGTATGTTTCAATATTGGTATCTGGTTGTTGATGGTGGATAACAGCCAGACACAAGAAATTTGAAATCATCCACCTGGCAATTCCACAGTTTTCAGTTGGCCTAAAGACTCCACTGGTAGAAGAATCTATATTGGTTGTGAATATATAGTGACCCCACTCTCTGACTGATAGAAAAGATGGATCCAATAATACAATGCAGGTATGCTCCAATGAACAAAGATCACATTCCTGGATTCCCACACAAAATGCCCCAGGTAAATTGGGACAGAAATCTTCCTATTTTTCAAGATGAGAAAGTTGATGATGCTTTGTTACATCTCATTAAGTTTCATATACACTCATGGAGGTTGAAAGTCGAATGGCATGAGAATTGCCTCATGAAGATGTTCATGGTAACATTGGAAGGGAAATCGAGGTAATGGTATGAAGGTCTGAACCCTGGTGGTTTTTTTTCTTTAAAATATTTCCACAAGGTGTTTTATGAGCTTTATAAAGAAAATTCTCCATGTTTATCATTATTTGAAAATTGTTGTGATCAATCTGAGGATCTCATAAAATACCCTGTAAATATTGATGAATATTTATGATATTGGCATCCCAAGGATCTCTTAGAAGAAATTCATGAATTTTATTCTCAAGTTAACTATCATGACAACAAAGAGAAGTTAGTTGAAAATGAAAGCAATCAAGAAATGAAAGAAGATCCACAAGATCTCTCTGTGGGGAAAAGTGATGATTCATTTGCTCTTGTGTGTGAGGATAAAGAAGACATTTAGCCTCATGATCAGTATTCACAAGATAAATAAAACAATTTTCATTCAATCCAGAGAGAACAAAGAATTCCTCCTCCTTTAACTAAAGAAGAAATCAATCAGATTCTAAGCATGGAGCCAACCTCTAAATTTTTATGTAATGAAGAGATTATTTCTATTTTTTCTACTACTGATTTATGTATTGAAACATTTCCTCATGAAGAAACAGAAGAACAAATTTATACTGATGTTTTTCTACCTTCTCAAGAAGGCCTATTGCCAGAAAGTGCTCCTATTCATCAAAATGATGGCCTTCAAACAAAATTCAGCCAACTCAGTGAAGACATACTAGGTTTGATTGAGGATAGCATAGTGGTATATAATGAGGATGTCATGTCAGATGACCATGAAGAATGTGTATATATTCACTTTCAGAAGGATCCTGAGCATCACAAAGTGGAACAAGGACAACCCCTAAATGAAGTTTGTTATTTAAATCCTCAGGGCCAGGTATTGTTCCAAGACCCTTTTCTTGGTTTATTAGAATCATCTAAAGAAGGAGCTTGTTATGCCAGGAATGTTTTGTTGCATATTTTAAGGAAAATTGTGAGAATTGTTGTTCAAAGGAAAGTAAAATGGGAGTGGCCCTTTTGCTTTTTCAGCCTACTCAAAAAAGTGAACAAGAATCAATCATGTAGTCATTTACTTGATTGGTTTCATTGGAGAAAGGAGTTCACTTAGTGTATATATCATCTCCAAGTTAGATTGGGGTAGTTAGGTGTGCAAATAAGCTCAACACTCTAAGAATCTTTCAAATCTTAGTTTTAGATTGCTTTTCATTTCCACATTAGTTTGTTTCAAACTTTAGTTTCAACACAGTTCTGGTCTCACCTTTTAAGTTTTCAAGGTGCAACAATATGTTTAGCTTGATGGATTGCAGTGGATAAGTTCAATTGCAGTTTTTGTTCATATTTTAGTATGCTAATAGGCTGGCTGGAAAATCATGTGGTATATTTTTATGAGTCAAAGTCATGAGGAATAATCAGCTAGTTTCCAGTCACTAAGTTTCCTGGTAGATCAAGATATGATCAGGCCACTAGTCTACGGTGTTCTTGACACCTCCTAAAGGAGTTGCCATCCCCAGTTGGAGCCATTGTTAGACTCTTGTATTTCACAGTGTCACCAGGTGACTAATTATTTCTTAGATTTGTCATTACTAAAAATAATATTCCATGGCTATCATTTATTTTTAGGAAGAAAGGGAGATCCTAACTATCAAGAGATTCAAAGGAATAAATCTGCCTTTTTCAGTTCAGTGGAAAGGGGAAAGTGTTGCTGATTAAGTGTGACAGTGATAAAACTCCATACTTCCCCCATCTATGCCATCTACCCTCTTCCTACCCTTCATTTTTCCTAATTCTAAACTCCAATGCTCTAAATACCATTTATCCCTTTTCATTTTTATTTTCCCTAAGTCATTCCATTTTTATTTGATGAGACTACACACTCAAATTTCTTTCGCATCATCCAAATCCCAAAATCCTTTGATTTTCGTCTCCTACAAACCTTCCAAAGGCGATATGCGATGAAGTGGGACCCATTCACCTGCCACACTTCTTTTTCATTTTATTTTCCTTTGAAAACATTAAACTTCACCCTTTTTTTCCTTTCCACTTTATATTTATACTTTAGCGTTTCATCGACATATCATTTTTTTACCTCCGCCTTCCCATGTCCTTGATTGCAATTAAAGTGGGGCCATTCTCCCTGACATGTCACCCTTTCCCCCACCATCCATCGCATTTTCAAATTATAACTTATTCCATTTCGTCAACCCTTAAAACTTTTGATTTCCAATTTGCGATATATCATATCACACATTTTATAACTTATCGTTAAGCGTCCGCAATGTATTTTGTTTAAGTTGTGATGCGGTTGGCCCCACAGTAGCTCCGCCCCCCAATTCAAGCCGTTTGAAATACATAGACACCTCATAAACCTTACCTTACCGCAAAAACATTTTTCCGCTTTCTAAACATTGCCGATGTAGTGGGCTCCATCTCCATTCTTCTACATCATTCTTCGATAGCGAAAATCACACTTCTCGAAGTTTAGCGCTTACCGCATTTCCCAAACTCTAAACTCAGCGATATGTAATAAAACATAAATAGTGCGATGTGCGATGCGGGTGGGTCCCAATCACCTACTGCACTTCGCAAGTTTTAGTATTTAACCCCCACGCTCATAACAAAACATAAGATTTGCAATTTTTTATGCAGTAGGTCCCACCTTACTTGCCATGTCACTTCGCACTTCGCCTGTTTTAGACTTTACCTTCCGCTGCTTATAGCAAAACCTTCTGACTTGTGATTTGCGATGTGGTCAGGTCCCACCTTACCTGCCACGTCACCTCCCATCACATATTCGATCCCTTTTCTCTGATCATAAACTATAAATCACGTGATGTGAAATTTTGTGTGTGTGCGATAAAGTTCATAACTGAAGTCTACAGAATTTCAAGTCTGGGTAATGATTTTTTACACCATTTCGTGAAGAAATAGGCTAAAGCACGAATAGAAAGGGTCGAGTCAGGTCTCGACCGTGTGCTATGTCATTCCACCTCTAATTTCCCTCCACCTTTCTTGCTTCTCCACTTCTCTTCCCCACATCCGCGACCCTTATCTAGTTTTGGCCTCCCCGCAGCATTCAAACTTTATCATGAGAGGGGGGGGGAGGGGGAGGGGGTCTGAAATGGGTGGTATCCATTACCTCCCACTCCTCCATGTGTCTCACCCTCTGAATTTTTCACCCCCCTCTCTATCACTACTTACCACCTAAGACCCCCTCCGTAAAGTTGTTTCCACTGGACACCAATTCGCCGTTGCATTCTTTTGACCATCACCAACGTTGTTGCACTATGTCCACCATCATCCCTTCACGTCTTGACTTATCATATTTTTGCACCATTTTATGAATAAATAGGCCAAAACACGATAGAAGGACTTGTAATAGAATGAGCCCCGACAAGGTGTGTAAGAAAAGGAGGTCAAGTCGGGCAACGCATTCATACAGAACACATCAAAAAAATCACCCAAACAACGAAAAGTAACCAGCACTACACTAGATTTGATTACCCAATGCCAGTTTCTGAAAAGCAGAGCTAGATGTCAGAGCCACCATTGGTTGCCTCTTCTTGACCATCACAGCCACCTGCAAGTTTATTATTTGATCTTATGAAGAGCCACCGAAGCATTTGGATCTATGAAGAGTCACCCAAAATTAATTCCAAAGGTGGTGTTGATGTCAGAGATTTTTGGTCAGGCCTTGCATGGCCACACTTGTCTAATTTCAGTTTGTTTGTAATTAATGAAGATTTCCAAAGTATATTAGAGAAACCAACTTAGTTTTTAGATAAATACTGCATCCCTTAGCAGTATCAGAGGTTGGATATTGTTAGCCTCTGCATTGTAAGAACTACTATATTGGAGCACTGTAATTTTGGAGCTGGATATCAATAATCAAATACCATTTACAGGATTCTTGAGTTTTGTTAAAACAGTGATGTGCTACTTCTCTATTTTAAATGTTTCCATTATTTTCCCCATTGTGCATATGTTCATCTAATTGTAAATCAGAAATTTTAGATTAATATTTTTTGTCAGAGAACCTTAATTCTGTTTGCATTTACAATCTCAATGTTTTCTGTTGAAGTGTGATTAAATAATTCTTAACTTCTCTTTAGTCTCTACTGAACCTTACTATTTCTTTCACCTCATAATTCGTGCAACTCTGAAGATCCATTTAGCACAGTTAGCTTGCCCTGTGATTCTCTTAAATTTTTATGCGCCATTCCAACCTTTTGACTCCATAGCCCAAAGGATTAGTCCTTGTAGCTCTATCTGTCCAACCACCCAATCAATCAAAATAAAAAACCCTCATAATTTTATATAACTAGCCTAATATCAACACCTATAATTATCAAGCTAAGTCATAAAAATAGAGGGAGCCCTCTCTGAGTCTTGTAAGGCTAGGTCCTAGACTCCAAACCGGTTTAATGTTTTCCTCTGTCATTTGTTCTTTCCAATCTTACAAATTACAGGGAGATTACATAACAGTTCTTATAATGCAAGGGCTAACAATATCCAACCTCTGATACTACTAAGACATGAAGTATTTATCTAAAAATAAGTTGCTTTCTCTAATCTACTTTGGAAAGAAGAGATAAATATTGACCCCAGTAGGATTGAGGGCATAATGCAAATCAGTCATCCTAGAAACATCAAGGAACTGCAATCCTTCATTGGAAAGATAATTTTTTTGAGGAGGTTTATACCAAACCTTGCAAAAATCCCGAGGAATATCACCAACATGCCCAAGAGAGATTCAGGAGTCAAGTGGACCAAGGAGGCTAAACAGTCTTTTGAATTGGTAAAGCAGGCACTCACTACAACACCAGTTCTGATCAACCCTTATTTCACCAAGGATTTCATCATTTTTTCCTTTGCATCAGTGCACACAATTTTTGTTATATTGTTGCATAAAAATACAGACAGAAAAGAACAACCCATAGTATTTTTTAGCCAATCTTTAAGAGATGCATCTTTGAAGTCAAATATCATGGAAAATAAGGCTTTATCCTTAATCAAAGCACTGAAGGATTTTAGAGTTTACATTCTGCATTCACACATCATTGCATTTGTGCCCAATACAATTTTCAAAGACATCCTAACACAGGATCCTGATGGAAAAAGAGGCAAATGGATTTATGTTATCTTGGAGTATGATTTAGAGATCAAACCCACCAAAGTAATCAAGGGACAGGGATTAGCCAAATTGATGGCTGAAACAAATTTTCAAGAACTAGACATTAATATGATTCATTCACTGGATGAACAAGAGGAGATGGCGACTCCACCTATTGAGGAAGCATTTCTAAATTCTCCCTGGTATGCAGATATACTATATGTTCTATTTTATTTAAATTATCCTCCTGCTTTGTCCAAAACAAAAGATAGATTCTTGAAATTGAAAGTTGTAAATTTTTTCATCCTAGAAAATGTTTTGTACTGGAAATATTATGGGGGAATATTGCTTAAATTTTTTCTTCAAGAAGATGTAGATAGGTTTATGCATGGATTTAATGAAGGGGATTACGGAGGCCATCTCTACTGGAAAACCACTACTGATAAGATCCTTAGGGCTAGTTTCTATTGGCCTACTCTTTTCCCAAACATCCAAAAAATGGTAGCCACCTGTGATAAATGCCAAATATTTGAGGGAAAAAGAAAGTTGTTTCTTTTACCCTTGCAACCAATCTTTGTTGAATCTCCTTTCCAACAATGGGGTTTAGAATTCATTGTAGAAATCCACGCTTCCTCCTATGCCTAACATAAATGGATCCTTACTGCTACAGAATATTTTACCAAATGGATAGAGGCCATTCCTTCCAAAACTGCTACTGACTCAGTGATTATAAAATTCCTTGAAGCCAACATCCTGTCCATATTTTGATGTCCTATGAAAATCATTACAGATAATGCTACTGCTTTTAAGTCCAATAAGATGGTGGATTTTTGCCAAAAATATCACATTTATTTGGGGCATTCAATAGCTTATTACCCTCAAGGTAATGGACTAGATGAGTCCTCCAACAAGAGCCTGGTCAACATAATCAAGAAGTTGCTGGAAGACAATAAGAAATTTTGGCATAAAAAATTGGTGCATGCATTGTGGGCTGACAGATTGACAACTAAGAAATCAAATGGCATGTCACCATACAAGTTAGTCTATGGAATGGATGCAGTTTTTCCAACATCCTTAGGAATTCCAACCATGAAACTCATTCAAGAGGTGCAGGATGAAGAAAATGATGTACAAAGAAGAATAGGCCAAACCATTCAGCTGCGGCAGTCCAGAGAAGAGGTGTACAAAAAAAATCAGGTGGTGCAATAAAATATGAAGAAGATTTTTGACAAAAGAACAAAAGAAAATAATTTCAATATCGGGGATAAAGTGCTAAAATGGGATTCCAGAAGAGAGGATATAGGTAAGCATGGAAATTTTGACAACCTGTGGAAAGGCCCATACATTATTCATTCTTTCAGAGGAGATAATGCATTTTTCTTGCAAGAGATAGATGGAACAGAGCTGTTTGGAGGTCTTGTCAATGGAAGGATGTTAAAACATTGTTTTTGTTAAAAACTCAGATCAAAATTTCGTCATTGTAAATATCATAGACTTACAATTTTCAATAATCCGTTAGACAAAGTTGAAGCATGAAGTGAAGGCCATAAGCCTAGTCAGATAAGAAAATAAAAAAACAAAGAAGGGGGAAGAAAGAGATTAGTCAAAGTGTTGTAGAGGAGAAGTATACAAGGCTATTGGTATTGGTGTTCTTAACACTTCCCTAAACAGAAGTGTCATCCCCAGTTGGAGCCACTGTTATACTTCTGTATTTCACATTATCACCAGGTGACTATTTATTGCTTAGATTTGTCATTACTGAAAATATTATTCCATGGCTACCATTTATTTTTAGGAAGAAAGGTATATCCTAACTTTCAAGAGCTTCAAAGGAATAAATTTTCCTTTTTCAATTCAGTGGAAAGGGGAAAGTGTTGATGATTAACTGTGATGGTGAGAAAACTCTCTACTGCCCCCATTCATGCCATCTACTCTCTTCCTACCCTTCATTTTTCCTAATTCTTAACTCCAATGCTCTAAATACCATTTACCCCTTTTAATTTTTATTTTCCCTAAGTCATTCCCTTTTTATTTCATGACTGCACACTCAAATTTCTTTCGCATCGACAAAATCCCAAAATCCTTTGATTGACATCTTCTACAAACCTTCCAAAGGCGATATGTGATGAAGTGGGACCCATTCACCTGCCACACTTCCTTTGAATTTTATTTTCCCTTAAAAACATTAAAATTCACCCTTTTCCACCTTTCCGCTTTATATTTCTACTTTACCTTTTCATCTCCATATCATTGTTTTACCTCCATATCAGGGAATATTTTAAGGATGGAAATTTATCTAAAATATTAGAAATCTTAGCGAACCTTAATAACCCATAACATGCAAACTATAAAATTCTTGTTGGTATTTTAGTGAAAATATTCAAACTTATAATGATTTTATATAGTCTGTGAATATTAGCCCCTAAAATTTTCCCTGCTTGACATGTCAACTTTTCCCCCACCATCCATCGCATTTTGAGAATTATAACTTATTCCATTTCACTAACCTTTAAAACTTGTTATCACCATTTTGTGATATATCGCATCGCACATTTTATAGCTTATCATTAAGCATCCACAATTTATTTTTTTTAAGTTGTGATGCGGTTGGCCCCACAGCAGCTTCGCCCCCCACCCCCCCCCCCCCCCTTCAAGTCGTTTGAAATACATATAAACCTCATAAACCTTACCTTACCGCAGAAACCTTTCACTGCTTTATAAACTCCACCAATGCAGTGGGCTCCATCTCCATTCCGCCACACCATCCTCCGATAGCACAAATCGCACTTTGCGGAGTTTAGCGCTTACCGCATTTCCCAAACTCTAAACTCAATGATATGCGGTAAAACATAAATATTGCGATGTGCGATGCGGGTGGGTCCCAATCACGTACCGCACTTCACAAGTTTTAGTATTTAACCCCGCGCTCATAAAAAAACCTAATATTTTCGATTTTCAATGCGGTCGGTCTCACCTTACTTGCCATGTCAATTCTCTCTCCTTGCACTTTGCACTTCGCATGTTTTATAGTTTAACTTATGTTGCTTATAGAAAAACCTTCTAACTTGAGATTTGCGATGCGGTCGGGTCCCACCTTACCTGCCACATCACCTCCCTCTTCGCATCGCATCACTGCTCCCTTTTCTCTTATTATAAGCTTTAAAGCACGTGATGTGCAATTTTGTGTGGATGTGATAAATTTTATAACTGAAGTCTACAGAATTTCAAGTCTGGGTAATGATTTTTTATGCCATTTTGTGAATAAATAGGCTAAAGCATGAACAGAAAGGGTCGAGTCGGGCTTCACCCACATGCTATGTCATTACACCTCTAATGATGCTCCACCTTTCCTCCTTCTCCACTCCTCTTCCCCACATGTGATGACCCTTATCTAGTTATGACCTCCCCGAAGCATTCGAACTTTATCATGAGGGGGGGGGGGGGAGGTCCAAAATGGGTAGTATCCATTACCTCCCAATCCTCCACATGTCGCATCCTCTCAATTTCAAACCCCCCTCTCTATCACTACTTACCACCTAAGACCCCCTCCGAAAAGTTGTTTCTGCTGGCCTCCAAACTGCTGCCGCAATCGTTTGATGATCACCACCGCTATTGCGCCATGTCCACCATCATCACTTCATGTCCTAGCTTATGAGGTTTCTGCACCACTTTATGAAGAAATAGGCAAAAAAATGACATCAGTACTTTTAATAGAATAAGCCCCAACAATTTGTGTAAGCAAAGGAGGTCGAGTTGGGAAAAGATCGTTCATACATAACACATCATCATAATCACCTAAATAATGAAAAGTAACTAGCACTACACCAGACTTGATTAACTAACACCAGTTTCTGAAAAGCAGAGCCATATGTCAGAGCCACCATTGGTTTTCTCTTCATGACCATCATAGCCACCTCCAAGCTTATTATTTGATCTTGCCAAGAGCCACACTAGCATTTGGATCTACGAAGACCCAAAATTAATTCTAGAGGTGGTGTTATTGTCATAGATTTTTGATGAGGCCTTGCATGGCCACACTTGTCTAATTTCATTTTTTTTGTAATTAATGAATTTTTCCAAAGTAGAGTAGAGCAAACAACTTATTTTTTAGATAAATACTGCATGCCTTAGTGGTATCATAGGTTGGATATTGTTAGCCCCTCCATTGTAAGAACTACTATATTGGAGCACTATAATTTTGGAGCTGGAAATCAATAATCAAAGACTGTTTACAGGATTCTTGAGCTGTGTTAAAATGGTGATGTGCTACTTCTTTGTTTTAAATGTTTCCGTTGTTTTCCCCACTATGCATACTTTCATCTAATTGTAAATCATAAATTTTAGATTAAAATTTATTGTCAGAGCACCTTAATTATGTCTACATTTACAATATTAATTTTTTCTGCTGAAGTCTGATTAAAGAATTCTGAAGTGCTCTTTAGTCACTACCGAACCTTACTATTTCTTTCACCTAATAGTTCATATAGCTCTGGAGATCCATTTAGCACAGTTAGCTTTCCTTGTGATGCTCTTGAATGTTGATGCACCATTCTAGCCTTTTGACTCCATAGCCCAATGGATTAGTCCATGCAGCTCTATCTTTCCAACCACCCAATCAATAAAAAAATCAACCCTCATAATTTTCTATAACTAGCCTAATAGCAGCACTTATAATTATCAAGCTAAGACATAAAAATAGAGAGATCCCTCTCTGAGTCTATGAAGGCTAGGTCCTAGACTCCAAAGTGGTTTGATTATGTCCTCTATCATTTGTTCTTGCCAATCTTACAAATTATAGGGTGATAAGATAATGGCGACCATACTGGGGACTTATTGAAAAAGCTTAGTATCTCATAATAACTCAAAAACCCTAGTCAAAACATTGTATGATTCAAGTATGTTCCAAGATTGGTATTTGGTTGTTGATGGTGGACAACAGCCAGACACAAGAAAGTTTAAATCATCCACCTGGGGATTCCACAGTTTTCAGTTGGCCAAAAGGCTCCACTGGTAGAATAATCTAGATTGGTTGTGAATATATAGTGACCCCACTCTCTGAGTGATTGAAAATATGGATCCAAGAATACAATGCATGTATGATCTAATGAACAAAGATCACATTCTTGGATTCCCACACAAAATGTCCCAGGTAAATTGGGACATAAATCTTCCTATTTTTCAAGATGAGAAGATTGATGATGCTTTGTAACATCTCATTAAGTTTCATATACACTCATGGAGGTTGAAAGTAGAATGGCATGAGGATTGCCTCATGAATATTTTCATGGTAACATTGGAAGGGAAAGCAAGGGAATGGTATGAAGGTATGAACCCTGGTAGTTTGTTTTCTTTAAAAGATTTCCACAAGGTGTTTTATGAGCTTTATAAAAAAAATTCTCCATCTTTATCATTAGCTGAAATTTTTTGTGAGAAATCTGAGGATCTCTTACAATACCTTGTAAATATTGATGAAGATTTAGGATATTGGCATACTGAGGATCTCTTAGAAACAATTCTTGAATTTCATTCTCAAGTTAACTATCATGAAAACCAAGAGAAGTTAGTTGAAAATGAAAGCAATCAAGAAATGAAAGAAGATCCACAAGATCTTTCTCTGGGGACAAATGATGATGCATCTTCTCTTTTGTGTGAGGCTAAATAAGACATTCAACCTCATGATCAGTCTTCACAAGAGAAAGAAAACAATTATTTTTCAATCCAGAGAGAACAAAGACTTCCTCCTCCTTTAACTGAAGAAGAAATCAATCAGATTCTAAGCACGCAGCCAGCCTCTAAATTTTTATGTAATGAAGAGATTATTTCTATTTTTTCTACTCCTAATTTATTTACTGAAGAATTTCCTCATGAAGAAACATAAGAACATATTGATACTAATGTTTTTCTACCTTCTCAAGAAGGCTTATTTCCAGAAAGTTCTCCTATTTATCAAAATTATGGCCTTCAAACATAATTCAACCAACTCAGTCGAGACATATCAAGTTTCCTTGAGGATAGCATAGTGGTATATAATGAGGATGCCATGTCAGATGACCATGAAGAATGTGTAGATATTCTCTTTCAGAAGGATCCTGATCATGACAAAGTGGAACAAGGAGCAGCCCTAGATGAAGTTTGTTATTGGAATCCTCAGGGCCAAGTATTGTTCCAAGACCCTTTTGTTGGTTTCTTAGAATCATCTAAAGAAGGAGTATACTATGCTAGGAATGGTTTTTTGTTGAGTTTAAGGAAAATTTTGAGGATTGTTGTTCAAAGGCAAGTAAAATGGGAGTGGCCCTTTTTTTTTTAGCCTACTCAAAAAAGTGAATAAGAATCAATCATGTAGTCATTTACTTGATTGGTTTCATTGGAGAAAGGAATTCACTTAGTGTATATATCATCTCCAAGTTAGATTAGGGTGGGTAGTGTGAAAATAATCTCAGCACTTTGAGCATCTTTCAAATCTTAGTTTTATATTTCTTTTCATTTTCAAATCAGCATGTGTTAGACTTTAGTTTCAGCACAGTTCTGGTCTCACCTTTCAAGTTTTCAAGGTGCAGTGGTCTATTCAGCTTGATGTTTTGTAGTGGATAATTTCAATTGTAGTTTTAGTTCATATTTCAGTATGCTAATAAGCTGGCTGAGCAAGCATGTGGTATATTTTTATCAGTCAAAGTCATGAGGAACAATCAGCTACTTTCCAGTCACTAAGTTTCCTGATAGATCAAGATATAAGTTGTGGGATCAGGCCACTAGTCTGCGGTGTTCTTGACACCTCCTGAAGGAGCTACCATCTCCAATTGGAGCCACTTTTAGACTCCTGTATTTCACAGTATCACCAAGTGAGTGATTATTTCTTAGATTTGTCATTACGAAAAATAATATTACATGGCTATCATTTATTTTCAGGAAGAAAGGGAGATCCCAACTGTCAAGAGCTTAAAAGGAATAAATCTACCTTTTTTAGTTCAGTAGAATAGGGAAAGTGTTGTTGATTAAGTGTGATGGTGAGCAAACTCCATACTGCCCCCATTCATGCCATCTACCATCTTCCTACCCTTCATTTTTTCTAATTCTTAACTCCAACACTCTAAATACCATTTATCCCTTTTCATTTTTATTTTCCCTAAGTCATTCCCCTTTTTTTTCATGATTGCACACTCAAATTGCTTTCTTATTGGCCAAATCCAAAAATCCTTTGATTGTCATCTCTTACAAACCTTCCAAAGGTGATATGCGATGAAGTGGGACCCATTCACTCGCCACACTTCCTTGTCATTTTATTTTCCTTTAAAAACATTAAACTTCACCCTTTTCTCCCTTTCTATTTTATATTTTTAATTTAACTTTTCATCACCATATTGTTGTTTTACCTCCACCTTCGCATGTCCCTGACTGTGATTAAAGTGGGGCCATTCTCCCTAACACGTCACATTTTCCCCCACCATCCATCGCATTTCACAAATTATAGCTTATTCCATTTCGCCAACCCTTAAAACTTGCAATCACTAATTTGCAATATATCGCATCGCACATTTTATAACTTATCATTAAGCATCCACAATGTATTTTGTTTAAGTTACGATGCAGTAGGCCCCACAGCAGCTCCGCCCCCCACTTCAAGCCATTTGAAATACATAGAAACCTCATAAACCTTACCTTACCATAGAAACCTTTTACCGCTTTATACACTCTACTGATGCAGTGAGCTCCATATCCATTTTGCCACATCATCCTCCAATAGCACAAATCACACATCGAGGAGTTTAGTGCTTATCACATTTCCTAAACTCTAAACTCAGTGATATGCAGTAAAACATAAATATTGCGATGTGCGATGCGGGTGGGTCCCAATCGTGTACTGCACTTTGAAATTTTTAGTATTCAACCCCCACGCTCATAAAAAAACATAAGATTTGTGATTTGCGATGTGGTCAGTCCCACCTTACCTGCCACGTCACTTCTCTCTCCCCGCACTTTGCACTTCACGTGTTTTAGATTTTACCTTCCACTTCTTATAGAAAAACCTTATGACTTGCAATTTGCGATGCGGTCAGGTCCCACCTTACTTGCGACATCACCTCTCTCTTCGCATTGCATCGTCAATCCCTTTTCTCTTATCATAAAATGTAAATCACATGATGTGCGATTTTGTGTGGATGTGATAAAGTTCATAACTGAAGTCTATAGAATATCAAGTCTGGGTAATGAGCTTTTACACCATTTTGTGAAGAAATAGGCTAACTCACAAAGAGAAAGGGTCGAGTTGGGTCCCACCCATGCGCTATGTCATTCCACCTCTAATCACCCTCCACCTTTCCTCCTTCTCCACACTTCTTCCCCACATCCAACGATCCTTATCTAGTTTTAGACTCCCCACAACATTCGAACTTTATCATGAGGGGGGGGGGGGGGTCAAAAATGAGTAGTATCGATTATTTCCCACTCCTCCACGTGCCGCACCCTCTCAATTTCGCACCCCCCTCTCTATCACTAATTACCAACTAAGACCCCCTCCGAAAATTTGTTTCTGCTGTCCTCCAAACCACCGCCACATTCGTTTGACCATAACCATTTTTGTTGTGCCACGTCCACCGTCATCCCTTCATGTCCTGGCTTATGAGGTTTGCGCACCATTTTATGAATAAATAGGCCAAAAAAAAACAGAACGAATTGTAATAGAATAAGCCCTGACAAGGTGTGCAAGAAAAGGAGGTCGGGTCAGGAAAAGAATGTTCATACAAAACATATCGGTATAATCACCCGAATAATGAAAATTTACCAGCACTGCACCAAATTTTATTACCCAATGCTGGTTTCTGAAAAGTAGAGCCAGATGTTAGAGCCACCATTGGTTGCATCTTCGTGACCATCACAGCCACTTCCAAGCTTATTATTTTATCTTACGAAGAGCCATCGAAGTGTTTGGATCTACGAAGAGTCACCCAATATTAATTCCAGAGGCGGTGTTTTTGTCAGAGATTTCTAATCAGGACTTGCATGGCCACACATTTCTAATTTTGGTTTGTTTGTAATTAATGGAGTTTTCCAAGGTAGATTAGAGAAACCAACTTAGTTTTTAGATAAATACTGCATGCTTTAGTGGTATCAGAGGTTAGATATTGTTAGCCCCTACATTGTAAGAACGACTATATTGGAGCACTGTAATTTTGGAGCTCGACATTAATAATCAAATACTGTTTACAGGATTCTTGAGTTGTGTTAAAATGGTGATGTGCTAATTCTGTATTTTAAATGTTTCTGTTGTTTTCCCCGTTGTGCATATGTTCATCTAATTTTACATCAGAAATTTTAGATTACAATTTGTTGTCAGAGCACCTTAATTCTATCTGCATTTACAATATTAATGTTTTCTGTTGAAGTGTGATTAAATAATTCTTAACTGCTCTTTAGTCACTACTGAACCTAACTATTTCTTTCACCTCATAATTCATACAGCTCTAAAGATCCATTTAGCACAGTTAGATTTCCCTGTGATGCTCTTGAATGTTGATGCGCCATTCTAGCCTTTTGACTCCATAACCCAATGGATTACTCCCTATAGCTCTATCTGTCCAACCACACAATCAATCAAAACAAATAACCCTTATAATTTTCTATAACTAGCCTAATATCAACACTTATAATTATCAAGCTAAGTCATAAAATTAGAGAGAGCCCTCTCTGAGTCTAAGAAGGCTAGGTCTTGGACTCCAAAGTGGTTTGATGTTGTCCTCTATTGTTTGTTCTTGCCAATATTACAAAATATAGGATGATAACATGCACAAGTTCTTTCTATGCACATAATACATTTCGGCCATCATGTACCCCTTCTGACCTCATATATTAGGGGGAATATTTTATAGCATCATTTATCACCTTTATATACTTGATGACTTATGAATTTTCCTTGGGCAACCCTTCCATTCATACTTGGTCATATTTCTAAAAAAAAACAGCATTTTAAAATCCATATGTGACTCTGCCCAGTCTTTTCCGCGTGCACACGCGATTCCACCCATAGTTAACTCGCATATGCTATTTAAACTATTAAAAATATATATAATTTCCCTATTATTGAGGCGGTCATTACAATTTTTCCTATAACTTAACTACCCCAGTTCGTGGCCTAACTGTTCCCCAACTGAAAAACTAATTTGAGGAAGTATAAATACCCCTCAAGGGAATGGCCTAAGGGAGGAGAGAGAGAATATTATTGATATTATAGCATGCTATAGCCTTGATCAAGTCTGATATTTTCATCGTGCCTCCTACACTTCCCAGGTTCCAGGAAACCCTTGTTTCCTTATGATGATCACCCTCATTCTATGTGACATCTTTTGTGCACAATTTATGGAAGAATCTTTGTGAGGTTAGGGTTGCACAGATCTGGAGGATGGTTTTTCTCAAGTCTGTGGCAGATATCAGGTGATTTCTCCACTATTATTTTCTATACATGTTATCAATAAAAGAAGTACCATCATTTTCTTGATGTTCATGTGTTATATGTCTCTTATACATGCCTAATAATCTTGAATGGTTTACCTCATGTTATTTTATGAGATCATGTATGCTAATTTTCTAATATCCAGGACATATATGTTGTACAACTAGGTTTTGTGCTTGTTCTTGAATGATTTGCACGTTCTGGAGCATGTGGAGTTATAGGGGATTTGAACCCCACAGGATCTACTACAAAAGAAGGATAAACGGGCAAGATCTGCAATCTTCACTTTCTATTTTAAAGCATAGAAGTTGGTAATTAGAGTCCTTCTTGTGATGACATGCCCATACTCTGTTAGATATTTCAACCCAGGACCTTAGAGTAACTTTTCCCGTAACACCTATTTCTTAGAATTAGAGATATGTGTTCTTTCTATCTATTCACTATTTCCTGGTCTTCAAACTGAAGTTTGGGAAAATGGAGGAGGTTCCGAGGAATGGTTGTTAACTTTAACAAGGTATTTTCCTTTTGAAGCTCTATAAAATTTGATTTGAAACTAAGTAAGTCTAGACCTTTAATTTAGATGTAGCTCAATTACTCAGATTATGGTTCAGTTAGAAAAAATTGGAGAATGTGTAATTTTCATGTGTTTCAATTCAATAATTCACTCAAATGAAGTAATGTACATGGGATGCAAGGTTCAGTAATGTTGTGCCAGAAGAGGATTGTATTGCAATTGAGCTCATTCAAGTATTCATGCACTCAAGTTTTTTTAATTATTATTTATTATTGAGATTAAATTTAATAATTGGTCAAATTTAATCTAAGTTTTCCTCATTGGTCTCATGAATATGTGTAGGAAAATATGCATCAATTTGGATGTTGAAGAGGAACAACTATCAAAATAAAATATCTCAAAAATGTAACATTACATTTAGGATTCAATTTTCTATTATTTTTATTAGGAATTTGTTTGGTGGTTCTTATTATTTTAGAAATATGTGTTTTATCCCTTTTATAGGTTTTCATGTGTATCCTATTTCTTAGAATTAGAGATACGTGCCCTCTCTATCTATTCATTATTGTCTGTTCTTCAAGCTAAATTTTGGGAAAATGGAGCAGGCTCCAAGGAATGGTCATTAACTTTAACAAGGTATTTTCCTTTTGAAGTTCTGGAAAATTTGATTTCAAACTAACTCAGTCTAGACCTTTAATGTAGATGTAGCCCAATTACTCAAATTATGGTTCGGGCAGCAAAAATTGGAGAATGTGTAATTGTCATGTGTTTCAATTAAAGAAATCACTCAAATGAAATAATTTACATGGGATGTGAGGTTCATAAATGTTGTGGCGGAAGACGATTGTACTACAATTATATGGATTGCATGCCAATCCTATTTGGGCACAACATTTCTGAAGCTTGCATCCCATGTACATTATTTAATTTGAGTGAATTTTTGAATTGAAACACATGAAAATTACACATTCTCCAATTTTTGTTGCCTAAACCATAATTTGAGTAATTGGGTTACATCTACATTAAAGTTTTGGACTGAGTTAGTTTGAAATCAAATTATCCAAAACTTCAAAAGGAAAATACCTTGTTAAATTTAACGACCATTACTTGGAGCCTCTTCCATTTTTTTCAATAATAACCCATCGAATATTCGACTTACATTTAACAAGTGTCAGATATTCGTCGACCCTCATCAAAAAACCAGTGCCAGATATCCATCTCCCATCCAATGCAAAATATCATCGAATCCATAGCATCTTCATCGAAGGAATAGAGGTAGCGTTGGCTATCTGACGTATACAAAGACCATCGGATCGATATTTTGGTGGTTGAATGAAAAGTCACAACGTCTGCTAACTGACATATGATGGTTTGATATTCGATAAACACATCCAACAGATGGATTTCAAGTATTCGACCTTGGTTACAAATTAAAACGTCGCCTATTCGACGACTATACGTCGAAAAAACGCCCGGTTAGCCGATGATTTATTTGGTATCAAAGATGAGGAATATATGACGTATAGGTCTGACAATTTCCTAGTTGTTGAATACCTCATGAAATCCCACTAACGATATCTATGTCTCGGGTTCGTCAGATAGTAGACGAATTTTAGTCATATAACCAATGAAGTGACGTTATATTTTGGCCCCATTTTTACTAGTGTACTATGATAATAAAATTTTTGTGAGGATTTAATAAAATATTGAGTTCCATGATAGGTTGAATAATATTGAGATCAAGTACCAATATATGTGACATCCAGGTGCAGAGGAGAGTTATAAGGCTCAAGTACATCTCCATCGATGATCATCCAACTAATGTTCTGACAAAGCTATTTCCCATAGATAAGTTAATGTACTTCATTTACAAGTTGGGGCTTATGTAGATTACCCATCTTATTGAGAGGGAGTGTTGTTTTAGCACTAGCATGGATGGACATTCTCGTAGTAGGGAGAATCAGTCCAAGAGGCCCATAGTGATCACCAAGTCCATTTAAGAGAGTTCCTCTTAGAGGAGACCATATCACACACCAAGAAAGGGTGTAGTGAGGTTTTTGGACCTGATCACACACCAAGAAGGGTGTAGTGATGTCCCTTAGCATCTAGACCCGATCACCAACTAGGGAAGGGTCGAGTGAGGTCCTGGATTCAATCACACACCGAAAGAATGTAGTGAGGTCCTTTTATCATCTAGACCATATCACCAACTAGGAGGGGTTGAGTGAGTTATTGGCCCAAATTTCTCATGAAGAAGGGTGAGTGAGTGCCAGATAGTTGAGGTCTCAACCTTTTGGCATAGGGAGGGGACATTGGGACTGATCACTCTAGAGGAGTGAGTCATAATGGGTTGATGGAATTTCCATGGGTTTGGCACAATCTCAGATATGGCCACTAGCAAATGTTGATGGTAGATGATGATTTTGTTGATAATGATTTGATATAACCTTTTCTTAGAGAAATTTGTCAACTTGAGAACACCTATGAAAATGATTATGAATAACTCTCTAGTTAAGAGGGAGTGTTCGATTTGTAACTATGGTCAGCCTTCATAATGAATATTTGACCACTTGATTTATTTGTATTTATTATTGTAAAGTATATTTTAAATGCTAGAGTCAAAAGGAAAAAAAAAATTGAGTCAAAGTTACATTTATACTTTTTAAAAAGGAAATTTGAAATTTTTAGTTGTAATTTTTAGCTCCAAAATTTCTCAATCAACCTCCTTCCAATTTAATTCAGCCTAGGAAAAAGACACACCCATTTAGCGAAGACATATCATTATATAAAGACAGTTAAATATCATCTAGTTAGGAAATTCACACATTTCTCACAAGACATATTTTTGGAAATAAAGCGAAGGAAAAGAAGGAAAAATAGGATGAATAGGAAGACACATTATCTATCTCTTTCTCTCTCCTACAACTCACATGTGTGCATATAATCTCTTATTTTTGGTTTGGATTTTTTCTGGGCATTATGTTGGAGGGTCCAAAATTATGAGCAATTGCAGGGGATAAAATTTATGGGCCAAATCATACAAGGAAAACTTTTGGATTAGATTGGGAGGCTTGAATTTAATGTGAAGACCAGGTTTTACCATAGGCATAGGCGTGTCTCTTGTTGAACATAAGAATTTATCTATCAAAAATTTTGTTGGAATTTTCCCCTTGGTGGGTTGTCCCAAGGTAAATCGTGTCTTCTCTTTTCCATTATAATCTCTATTTTTCTATTATTCTTTATGGTTTAATTTACGTAGTATAATTATTGAATGATATCATGGAATAAATGAAAAATAATATCTACATCAAAAATAATTATCAAATTTTCAAAAAATTTGTGCTATTTTCTATTGCACAAAGAAAATCAACAAAAAATGGCTCACTAAAATACTCTAAAGTGTTCATCCTAATGAGGTCAAAAATACATGAACTAGAAGTTCCACCAAACAAAATGGAGGTGATAATTATGATTTATTTGACGATATGGATGTTTTTATATAGTTATGAATAAAAAAATTCTGCTAATTTTGAAACAGGTTCCTTTGAAGAAGTTGATTCTCATGATTAATGGAAAGAAGAAATTAAAAAGGAGTATATTTCTTTGATAAATAATGGAGCATGGAAGTTGGTGGCCCCTCGATTTTGATCCAAATCAATTTGCTGCAAGTGGGTCTTCAAGAACAAGTATAAATCGGATGGCTCACTTGGAAAACATGAAGAACGGCTTATGGAAAAAGGATTTACATTGAAATAAGGTGTTGATTATGAAGAGACATGTGTCCTGACAAAAAAATGGGCCACCATATGGACTCTTGTTTCCTTGGAAGCTCAGAATGGTTGGAAAGTCCATCAAATGGATGTAAAGATTACTTTCTTGAATGGAGACTTGAAAGAAAATGTTTTCATGTCTCAACCAAAAGGTTTTGTTGTGAAGGGACAATAATATCAAGTATGCAAACTCATAAAATCCTTTTATGGCTTAAAAAATTATCACAAGCCTAGTATGATGAATTTATTGAGCAACTTCTAAAATTAATTTTCAAACACTTTAATCTTGTAGTATTTGTAAATGATCTATTGATAACATGGGAACAATTAAAATATATTGAGTTTATAAAGAAAGAGTTGAATAAAATATTTGAGAAGATAGGTTTCGGGAATACTCATCACTACTTGGGGATTCAAGTGAGCCAACATCCAAGGTATATATTCCTCTCTCAAAAGAAGTACATTAGGGAATTGTAAAACAAGTTTGGCATGGATAAATGCAATCCTTTGTCCACTCTAGTGGAACAAAATATGAATCTCCCATATAAAGAAGGAAATGAATTTGAGGATGAAAATAAGTATAGAAAACTTATGGGAAGTATTATATGCCTCATCATGACCATACCAAGTTTAGAGAGTTTGAAAAAGAGGCAAAAAAAAAAACTCCAAAGGTTATTTTTCATAGATAATCCCCTAATTCCAACAAGGCAGAAAAACAAATACCCAAGAGAACCTCTTCGCCATGATCGACTAAGGTATTCATTTTTTGTAGGTATTTTATCTTAGTCCGGAAAAGGGTTAAACTTATACTAAGTAGACATCTTTCATTTACTTTAAAAATTTTGAAAAGATAAGTGCTCAAGGATCTTTTCATATTTTGGGAGTCTAAAAATAGCTGAAAGAGGATGCCAAGGGTTTCCTTTTCATGAGTTTACAGAGCCTGAAAAATTAATAAAAGTATGCTCTTCAGTCAAAATGATTTGTTCAAAACACGAAAAAATCCATCAAACAGTTGTCGACCTGATCAAAAAATTATCAAAGAATTAAAATTACCTATTCCATGATAAAATTGAATCATAACTAGGTTAAAACATTAAATTTTAATAAAATAATGGAAGAAATGACCATAAGTAGCCAAAACGACAATTCATTTTTACCATTTCAGATTTACCTTATGATGTTAGAGTTGTGAGTACTTATTTCCCTCGATCTTCCGTAGTTGATTACGATTAATCTAGTTGGTCGTTTCAAGCGTTGTCACTTCCAGGTAGGAGCTAAAAACTTTCTCTTCCGTTTCATTGTGGAATTTTGTGATTTCATGCTTTTTTTTGGGTTTTTGAAGGCCTTAGGGCTTAACTATTTCGCCCTTGGACCAACATGCACTCCTAAAGTTGAAAGGGGCATTGATCCTAGTTAAAATAAACTGCATGGAGAGTTGCAACACACTATCTCCCCTTGAAGGGGTGTGTTGGGCGCAATTCTCGAGCTTGATATGCTAGTTCCTTTCAAAAAAATTTAAGATTTTTGCATGGAATGAATCCTAATGTGTCTCTGTTTGATGTTTAAGGACTTCATTAGAAGAAAATGGCGTTAATATGGATGGAAAGAGAACATGAAGAGCAATATATGAATGTATAAAATGACACTGCTACCATCCATGCACTAAAAAACTATGGGTTACTGAAATTATTCTGGTTTCTTGGTATGAGGAAGCGGATGGAGATGCTAGAATATCTAGTACATTCATGGGATGTTCAAGCTCATACATTCATACTAGGAGCACATCTACTTGAGATAAAGATAGAGGAAATATAATTTCTAACTGGTTTATCTATGAGAGGTTCCCCCATCTCCTTTCTAGGTGGGAGAAATCCCTTTTCCCAAAAACAATTTCCCTCTTCAACTCTAGGAAATGACACAAACTTTTATAATTACATTGATGTACATTGTTTGACTTCAATTGACAAAATGAATCTTTACAAAGCTCACAAGACTTGATAACTATTGTAAAAATCTCATTGATGCTGATGATGAATCTTATAGTATTAAGTGGTCAAGGATGATAAATTGTGTTGCTTGTTTGTTATTGATATTTTCGCAAGTGATAGTGCACCTTGATGCTCTGCTTCATTGCTTGTGATAGTAATCCATGCCTTCAATGAAATAAATGTGCTCTCATACTGCCCTTTAAATCACTATTATGTTGTTGGCTTAAGGGGTCCTGACCCAGGTTTGAGGTTAAGGTTAACCAATAAAACCCTCTTATTACTGGCCCTTTCGGTAGTGACCTACTTGTGCAATTCAAACTCTCACCTGAAGCAGTATAAGGGGGTGCTGGAACTAGGTTTCCACACACTGAGAGAGAATTAAATGATGTGGGTGTCTTCAGATCTAAAAAATTGTGATCTAACCTTCATAATAGAAGCCCTAACCAGAAACCCTAACAAGACAGATTTAGGTCAATTTACACAAGCTATCCTCTGTGTGCACTGATACAGATCTACAATCCCTTAATGCATAAAAATTATGTTCAACATCAATAGATCTGTATATTAATCATTCATTGAAGGTAAAAGACAGTTGTGCAACCAATCTGAACATAGATAACACAGTAAATAGAAATAACATGTGGAAACAAATCATAAATCAAATGACAGATGCATTTGATACTCAAATATCATCCAAAGAATTCCTTTCTTCATTCACAGTTTATATCTTCCTTACAATACTTTAGTTCTACCCGTGCACACAACCAGTGGGGTCCACACACTGTAGGACTAAGGACTCCACACACACAGCCAACAGGAGCCTTCCAAACCCAGACACATTTGCCTTCCAGCTCAAAACATCAAAAATTAGTTCAAACTTACTACCTCCTCCTTTCAATCGACTCGATCTAGACTCCTATTTATACCTTTAGCCCGCACTCATCTAAGTTCCGTAAACTATGATTTGTGGCCCCTAGTTATACCCTTTCGCCCATTACAACTCTTGAGGGGCTTTTACCTGCCCCAAAGCCCCTTGACCTATGCTTCACTTAGCGCGCACGACTTAACTTACAAAAATTTACAAAAAATACCATATTTTACCCAAAAATCTGGTCCTAGGGGACCCCAATCCAACATATGTCCTTGATATTAGACCTTGTTTAGTTGTCAATCAAATAATATAGTATTCACTGCATTGAGAGACTTCAATTTTAGGTTTGAACTATAGATGTTTTAGGTGTTTGTACCTAAAACAAAAAATATCCACGAATCCCAATTCCCCAAAAATAAATCAAAATATCCTCCAATGCTACTTACCTCTACCTTCATTACACATGTAAGTAAAAAAAATGGAAATACAAGATTTATGAATTAAATAAAAATAATATGTACCTAAAGTGATCTTGTGCCTTGTGTATTAGCCTTATGTTCTTTACTTGTCCACCAAACTTTGTCATCAACCAAGGATTGGACTAACAGTTAACTAAGACAGACCTAAAGGATATTTTACATACTACCTATACCTAGCAAAAAAAAAAGAGTAGGGTATACAAGAGTATAAGTCTATGATAGACCCCAATCACTTATACCTTGATTACAAATTCAATACTACCCTTAAATTTGAAATTCATACAGGCATTATCTTGAACTCTAATTGAAATTAAACTAAATACTAGTCCTATCGAATTTATCTTCTAGATGTCACAACCAGTCTACAATGTTATACAATGACCATGCTACTCTTACTGCAAACCTAACTTGACTTAAACCATGCAACATTCCAAAATTGTGTAATGATCAGGTTTGTATCCTTGGCTTGCTACAGAACTTTGTTGCTTCAAAAACTAATAATGTGATAACTCTTAAACAATAATTACATTCCTAATCAACAACATATTGCAGCAAGATAAGGCCTCACTCTTCGTGTAGTTGTTGAAGTCAAACCTTAGATAGGTAACCTCACTTGTTTGATCCTTTACCCCTTCTTCACTAGTCTTGAAACAAATTTCTAACCACAGGTGTAGCCACCACAAGACCAACATTGATAATGCCTTCCAAATTGTGTGCTTTTAGGACTGAGGGGTATGTAGACCGAAAAGTATTTTTTATAAATAGTGATTTTCCCCTTGATTAAATGGATCTTCACTAAGAAGGATGTCTTTCTCTTAAACCATAGTCTGTATTGTTCTTCATTCAAAGTTAAAATCTTGTTGAAGGATGAAGACCCTGTATTTCCCTTCACTAGACTTGTAATAACATTTTCTCAAAAATGTAGATGTATAATATCATTTTTTTTTTCAAAATAGAACGTTAATCACTTGAAATATATATATGTTAAATTTCTTCTGAGGTGGTCGAAGGTTTCATTAAAAATATTTTTTCATTTCATATACTTGTGAGAGAGAAAAGGTCAGACATTTATAGATTATGAGGTTTCAATAAACATTGTAAGAGGGGCTTCATAAACGCCAGAGGAATTAATTGCCATATGATTGAAGAAGGATCCGTGTCCCTTGAATTATATTGATGTTCATATAGTTTTTACTATATTTTGACAATTGACTATAGAAGAGTTTTTAGATTAATTAATGGAGGGGATGTGATTTAATTGTTGGCTTTGCAACCTAAAAATTATATCTTATGATTTGAAAAAATGCTAAAGGACCCTTAACTTAATTAATTTTAAACCCTTATTAATATTTTTCTAATAATTTATTTTTTAATTCCACTAAAATTTTGAAATCAATGATTGGCATAGTGCATATGGTCCTACCTAGTAGTGAAGTCAATGATTGGTTTAGTGCCTTTTATTCTTGAAATTATTGGACTTATACGTGGTGAGATTATGGTGAGAATCCATATCATATATATAAGGTGTCATGTCCATACCCCTTGTGGTTTTAGCCCACAAAACTAGGTCTTCAACTTTAAACTCAATTTTCTCTCAAACCAGAAGGAACCACAAGGTGTACCATTTATGAACAGAAACCTCTCATAGAAGAGAATCTATCTATAAGGATATTGACACAATATTCCATGACATTCCATATAAATGTTTCCATGGAATATCGGGGTAGTTCCTAATTATTCTTAGGTTGACATCAATGACAACGACTTATCAAACATCTCCCCCTTTGGCATTGATGTCAAAACAAGTACTCCCCCTAAGATCATAACTCCCCTTGACATCATGATAATAACCTTCCTAATGATTTATCTCCCTCTTTGACATCAATGGAAAAGAGTAAATACCCCTTGACAACCTACCTCTCCTATGGACCTATAACCTGTTAGGGTCCCTGTAGTTTGCAAGATTGGCAAGAACAAACGCTGCAGGGCCTACATCAAAACAACTTTGGAATCCTAGGATCTAGCCCTCCTAGATTCAGAGAGGGATCTCTCTATATAAGTGTTTTCAAAGGATATATATTTATGCTTTGTTTATGATATTAGGCTAGTTATGAAGCACAAGGGATTTGTTTGTTTTTGGTTGGGTAGGATATCATCAAAATAAAGGAAGTCTTTTGAAGGGTAAAGGTGTGAGTGAGTTGAAAGAATGGTTCAACTGATAGGATAGGTAAGAGACAATATCAATCCATTGGGCTATGGAGTCACAAAAGGATTTAATTGCACAACAAGTTTCAAGAGTGGTCCATGGGGAAACTCATCTATATCAAAGGATATTTTTAGGTTGATTTGTGATATGGAACATTAAAAGTGTTGTGAAAGAAGCAAAGCTAATAAGAATTTAAGAATCTATTAACTTCACTAAAAAAGAAAATCCTTTCAAAGTAACTGTTTGAAGCAAGCCAAAGGACATGGCAAACCATAGACCTCTTTGGGAAAACTTTTACTAAAGCACACTCTTCAGACAACAATCCAGCAATCTAACAAATTACCTTCCAAAAGTAGAAAAAATTCAAGATAAACAAAAGAATAGCTTAAGATCAAGTAAGAACTTTGAATCTATCCTGCTTTTGGCATACTCTCAGGGAAACTTTCAAAACAGGTTGTTAAAGACTAAACAAGGGACAGGGCTAACCATAAACTTCCTTGAATAGGACTCTACTTAGCATGCAGCAAAAAGATCACTCAAGAACAACATCTCAAGTTTTACTCAGCAAGAAATGGGCTCACCAATGTTCCTTGATTGGTTATGCTCTATCAAAATCATTCCCAAAGCAACAATTAGAAGAAAACATAGAGATAAAGCTTATCAGTGAGAATTAGGGTACTTTGCAGTAAATCCTATTCTATATTTCCTATTCTTTATCAGAGAAAGTGGACAGTATGAAAACATAAGAAAAACAACAATTACAGTAACAAAAACATCACCATTGACATAGACCAGGATCCCATAAATCAGCTTGTATATTTGATGTTCAAACCTGTTACAATCTTCAAGTCCAGTAGGTCTTTACAACTTCAAACTTCTCTTCTCAGCCTATCTTTATTCAATTACTAACAGAGCTTCAGCAGCCTCAACAACTATTTAACTTCAATAAGTATTCAACCAACATTTACAATGGGCTCCTCTTATGATATTTATAGGTAAATTGAGGAGGTGGAGTGAAAAGAAGGTCTAATTATTCAATTAAGATAGAGTAAATGCTTCTCGACCTTTGGGAGGCCTAATGGAGAAGATATCTAATGATTTAACTCTGTTAATTGATTTTTACATTAAATTTTATCTACTTCAGCCACTTTTGTTGACTTTTGAAGCCTTTGGTAGGCTGGTAATTACTTTCTAAGTTGTCTTTGGAAAATATCTCTAACTGTGCATTAACTTTGTAGTGTTTTGAGTAAATAGGCCTATAGGTGGAATTTTTAGTCTTTGGAGGGAGTAATTGATCTACTTATGTGTCATTCGAAGCATTATTTTGGGTGATCTATCTTGATTTGTCACTTTAACTCTGATTAGGCCTCTGATTTGGCTTTTAGGCTTTCTTTAATCATCTTCTGCTTTATTCACTATGCTGATTGTTTTAATCTTCAATTTTTGTCCTTAACTCTTTGTCTTTATCCTTTATCTTTATGCTAATCCTCACTTTCCTTTGATTTCTTCAATTAAACCTTTAATCTTCTTCACTGATTTTGTTTTGTTTCTCCATGCAGGTGTTTCTTCTATGCACTGGAGGGTTTCATTAATTAATCAATGTCCATGAAACATTGAAAAAATATTGAGACAAACCTTATAAATCCCTTTTTGTACTGTTTTGAGCCTTTGAGGATCATCATCCTCAGCTCTGAGCCACTGTAATTGGCTATGGGAAGAATTTATATCTTTTCCACCATGAAAACCTTCAACACACACGAATTGATAAAATAAAACCTGCGATGCTTGGGTTAAACTGCTTCAGAGGCTTGGGAGAGGCGGAGGAGCATTTACAAAGAAATGAAGAAGGCAGTAGAGGTGGAAAAACCCATGGCAGAAGGCAAAACCATGGTTTTAAATTGAATTATGGCGCGGAGTGGTGATGAGAATTTTTGCAGTAAACCACGAGTGGTTTTCGCACGGGGTTAAGGTAGTAAGTGGTTTTATGCTGGGTGGACATGATACATGCCGGTGGCCAACACGTGTCCCTTTAAAACCACCTATTTAGCACTCAAAATGTACTATGGATGGGTTGGGTGAAATGGGCACGAAATGGAATGTTGACCGTTGGATCTGGGGAAATCAACAGTGGAGATTGGAAGAAACATGATGAAAAAGCCCAGTGCGGTCGGGTGGGACTGGTGAGATGATATGGTGGGGTTTGGTGGGGGTCGTTAGATTTGAAGGAACAGACGGTCCAAATCAAAGTGGAGATTTAGAATGGTGGATGAGGGGTTGGAAAAAGCAAAGACCCAATGGAGCGAGAGACGTCCGATCTTGAGGAACTGTTGTTCCTTCCGAAAAGGAATAGCAGAAGTGTTGTTCCTTTAGAAAGGAACAACAAAGACTCAAAACAGGCGAAATAAAAAAGGTTTTTGAAAAAAAGCAGAATTCCATGAAACAAACAATCCAAATAAATGAACAAACTTTATGTACAAAATTTAAAAAATAAATGATTTAATAAACTAGTGCCGAGGAGGAGTTATCCCCTTCAGCCAGAATTTTCATGGTAGAATCTTCCGGTAATTGTTGGTAAAAGGATTCTCGGGTAAGCGGTTTATGATACAATCGTACTCGATGACCGTTTACCTTAAAGGAATGTCTAGATCCATCAATGGTGGCTAATGTAATAGTGCCATTATCATGCACTTTTTGTATTTCATAGGGTCCAAACCATCATGTCTGGAGTTTCCCTAGAAAACCCTGAAACCTAGAATCATATAGGAGTGCCCAGTCTCCTTCATGGAAGATATTTTCTTTGATAAGGGCATCATGCCATTTTTCTTTCTGCTGTTGAATTAACGCTGTGTGCTGAAGAGAAGAGAGCCTAATTTCATCTAACTCATTAATTTGTTGCAGTCTTTTGGCCTGGGCTTCATTTAGATCTAGACCCACCTTTTGAGCTGTTCTTAATGTCTAAATTTCAAATTCTATTGGAAATATGGGTTCTTTTCCAAATACCAATTGATATGGTGAATATCTCGTAGTGGGTCTCCACATTGTTCGATATGCCCACAATGCTTCTGGCAATCTGTAGGCCCAATCTCGTCTGTGTGAGGCAACGATTTTTTTCAATATAGATTCAATCACTTTTTTCATGATCTCTACTTGGCCATTGGCCTGTGGGTGGTATGGGGTTCTAATCTTGTGTTGAATGTGGTATTTTTGTAGTGTTTCAGCTAATTTATTACCTACAAACTGTGGTCCTCCATCTGTGATTATGTCCCTTGGGAGGCCATATCGCACAAATATTTGGAAAAGAAATTGTATTACAGAGTCCTCTGTAGCTTTTGAAAGTGCCTCTGCTTCAACCCATTTGGTGACATATTCAGTTGCAACTAGAATGTATGTTTTTTTGTTTGATGCAGGGCTAATAGGACCAACAAAATCAAGCGCCAAACATTCAAATGGTTCAATCACTAGTTGAGGGTTCAAAGGCATTTCATTAGACTGCCAAGGGAAACCTGCCCTTTGGCAGCTATCACAGGCCTACACAAATTTTTTTGGCATCTTTAAAGATAGTAGGCCAATAATAGCCTGTTCGTAAAACCTTATGGGCAGTTCTACGATATGCAAAATTCCCGCCACACTGCCCATCATGGCATGCTTTCAAAATATCAAATACCTCGTCCTCTCAGACACATATTCTTATTTGCATATCTGCCCCTGTGTGAAATAGGTAGCCCCTAATCCAAGAGAATCGGGTACTACGTTGTATTATCTGTTTTCGTTCATTAAGGGATAGATGTTTAGGTAATTTACCTATTGCCAAATAATTTTCTATATCAGCATACCATGGGGTTTTGACAGTAACAGCGAACAAATTTTCATCTGGGAAGTGGTCTTCAACTGCTTCTGTATCTGTTGGCTTTGGCATTCTCGACAGAAAGTCAGCTATAGGGTTCTCTTTCCCAGGTTGATCTTTGATTGTAATGTAGAATTCCTGGAATAAAATCAACCATCTTGTCACTCTTCCATTTGTAACAGGTTTATTTTCTAAGAATTTAATGGCAGAGTGATTAGTATATAGTACTACAGGATACCCAGTTATATAATGTCTAAACTTATTTACAGCATGAACTACAACTAAAAATTCCTTCTCAGTCACAGTATAATTTAATTCAGCAGGGGATAGATTTTTGCTAATTTAATAGATTGCATATGGTTTCTTGTCTTCCTCCTGCCCAAGTACTGCTCCAATTGTTGTGTCTGAGGCATCGGATGAAATTTGGAATGGAAAATTCCAATTTGGGCCCCTCAGCACTAGGGCTGTTGAAACAAGATTTTTCAGATCATTGAAGGCATTGTCACATTTATCTGTCCAAATAAAATCAACATTTCCAGTCAGTGCATATAAAGGTGCAACTATTTGAGAATAATGTTCTATAAATATTCTATAATAACCAGAAAATCCAAGAAATCTCGTACCTCCGTTTGTGTGGTGGGTGTGGGTATTAACAAGATTATTTGTATTTTAGCTGGGTCCACCTGAATTCCAGCTGCTGAAATATAATGCCTTAAGATAACTCCTTCGGTCATCATCATATGACACTTTTCATTGCTTAAACAAAGCCTAGTGCTAATACATCTTTGCAACACCTTTTCTAAATTTTCTAATGCTGGCTCAAAGTCATCCCCATAAGGTGTGAAGTCATCCATATATACTTCGAGACCTTCATTTATTAAGTCTGCAAAGATGATGAGAATGGCCTTTTGGAATGTAGAAGGGGCATTACATAGGCCAAAAGGAAAGACTCGGTAGGAAAATGTCCCCCATGGACAGGTAAAAGTAGTTTTGTCTTGGTCTTCAGGGGAAATATGGATTTGATTGTACCCACTGAAGCCATTGAGGAAGGAAAATAATTTCCTTCCTGCCAATGTGTCTAATACATGGTCAATGAAAGGAAGGGGAAAGCGGTCTTTCTGTTTTTCCTTGTTAATTTCACAGTAATCTACACATATTCTCCACTTTCTATTCTTTTTTGGTACCACTACTAATGGAGAGACCCATTTTCTATCAGATATTGGGTAGATGAAATTAAAATCCAGTAGTTTTTGTAATTCAGCTTTCACAATATCTTTAAGGTGAGGGTTTAGTCTTCTTTGGGGTTGGAAAATGGGTCTCGCATCTTTTTCAATATAGATGTGGTGTGTACACATTTGGGGGTCAATTCCCTTCATGTCTGGGTAATCCCATGCAAAGGCTGCTTTGTATTTTCGTAATAATTGGACCAACTTCTCTTCTTGTTCAGCAATCAGATTTTTGTTAATGTTTAGAGTTTTTCCCGACTCAATTTCTACAATCTTTCTATTGTACACAGAAGTAGTGGGTATTACTTGATCGGGAATGTCTTTCAAAGGATCTTCTTCTTCTTTATTATCAAATGCTGCCTTGATCATGTGACATTATAGATGGGATCTTATTTGTGGTTTATTAATAAAACTATTGATGATATTGTTCTCTGTTTGATCTTCAAGATAATTTTTTATAGTTAGAGGTGATCTCATATTTTTCATAAGATATGATACAGGTTGTTTTCTTGTTTTGATTATTGATAGAATTGGTTGGGTTGGGGGATATAAGGCTAAATTCTTGACATAGTTTCCCCTTGTTATTTTCATGTTGCCTTGTCGGCATCCAATATAAGCATCGATAGTTTCCAACCAAGGTCTACCTAATATTAGCGGGTGTCCTTCTAGCCGTTTCTTTGGATTGATAACCAGAAAGTCAGCAGGGTGTTCCTAGGAATCTACAGATACCATTACATCTTGTAGTGTACCCTCTAGTTTGACTACCAATCGGTCAACCAATTCATATAAGGTTGTTGTTGGTTCTAGTGATGTAATGCCAAGTTTTTGACAGGTGGTGGTTGTTAGGATATTTATTGCTGCTCCCAAATCAACTAAGGCATTTGGAAATGATTGTCCATTTATCTGCACTGTCACTATAGGGTTTCCTGGGTCTTCATATTTTACGGGTGTTTCCATCCCTGATAATAAGTCAGATAAAGTACCGACTATTTGGACAGTTGGATTGGTGGTGTTGGAAATATTTTCATTGATGGAAAAGGAATTGGTAAAGACAGGAGCAGCACCTAAACTATCCATAAGGAAAAAGAGACAAAGCAGTAGAATTGAATTAGGGGTCTAATACAGTTTGCAAAGCAGATGACAAAAATGGAGAGCTGCTAGGAAGAGACAAGAGGATACCTACGGTGCCCAGAGAAGAATGAAATCATTTTTAGGGATATGTGTATTATATGTGATCCCCTGAATCTCTAATGAGTCTCTGCGAATGGAGTTGAAAGTAAAACCCTGTTGAAGAATCATGGTGGTAGGATTCGAATTCTAGGATGAGACCTTCTTGTAATGAAGATTTGGCTTAGTTTGATATTTGCAGTCATGGAACTATTTGGTTGAATATATAGGGGGCTCTCGAGGCATTCAGTGTATCCATTGAAGAACTTAATGGTGGCAGAGATATGATGTTTTTGAATGTACAAGTAGAAGCGGAACTGTGACAGGATAGAACTCCGAAATGGAAGGTTGACATGTTATATATATCATAGCAGAATTAAGGAATGACATTGAATTGTCACGAGTTAATGATTGTAAGGAAGTCCCGTCGGAAGAGAACTACATTTGTTCGTTGGTTATTGAAGATCTTGCCAAAGGTAGACCAGAGTTATAGCGCAAACCCAGACTAACCCTTTGGAATCATGAACGGAACCGTGAGTGAAGGGCGGAACCACGAAGGAGGAACAGTGAAGGCGGTTTATGGTTTTTATCGTACTGCTTTCAACGGGCAAGCGGTATTCAAAAGGTGGGGAGTGATTCCATAGAACGGGCGACACGCGTCCCTGTACGATTCTACAAAACCACTTTTTACTGTGCGCCATCACGCGTTATAGTTCGACCCAGGACGCCCAGTGATATCGTTGAGCATCGTTGATCTGGGAAGGGGTCATCGGACGGTCGTCATTTGTTAAAGGTGCGCGAAGATTAACACAGGTACGGCGGGCCATCGCACGTTAATGATCGGTATCGGTGGTCGAGCGATATGCATATACGTCGTTGATCTGGAAGCTTGCTAATCTAACGGTGATCGGACGATGGACTTACGCGGAGTTTACCTATGGTACCATGTGTGTATTTGATTGGTTATTGACTATATTTGTGGGCCCGGGGTCAAAGGTTTACCATATTATTTGGAAGGGTTAAAATGCGAAGGGTTAACTTTAATCCTAAAGTTCTGGTCAAAATTGTAAATATATCAATTTCTTTAAATTGATAAATAAAAATTAAAAAAAGATCAAAAGCCCCGTGGGGTAAACTAAAAGGAATACTGTCAGAGGAATACCATTAGTGGTTCGTGGTTTTGACTCATGGTTTTAATAAAGGGAAAACTATATAAGGAGAAGAAAAATAAAGAACAAGGTGTGCATTGTAAGGGTCGTGAATAAATTTTCTCAAAAGAATATCTGTATTGGCGAGCTCTGTTCTTAACTAATAAATTTGAGACAATGATGCACCCATGAGGATGACGATCTGATGATGATGAATCTCTGGTTTGAATGACGGACGATATCATGAAAAACTAGTGTAAGTATACAGAAAATATCTGGTGACCGGCAAGGTATGTCGTATGGAAACTGGTGGATCCAGTATGAAAATTGATGAACCGAGGTCCGCAGTAGTGCTAAGGGTCGAAGCTTTCAGAAAGGGGGTTGTAGCTCCCTTCCAGTGGTAGCTGGTAAACAAGAGAAGGTTGTATCCTTCTGCAGGTGGGTGCCTGCGTGCTGGTATAAGTCTGCACCAGCATATATTGTAAGAAGTTTTCTCTATAATAAATATTGAAGACTGAGATTACGGCAGCAGTGGTTTTCTCCCAAATTGGGTTTCCACCTTAAATCCTGGTGTACATATGTGTTGTGTATGTTTGATGGTTTTTTATGTTCATGCTTAATGCTTATCTGATGCAATGCTCTAAGTAAAAACATAATAAAATATCTGTACATACATGTTGGATGCAGTACTGTAACTTAAGGTTTTAAGAGAAAGAAAAGGAAAATAGTTCAGCCCTAAAAACTGATTCACCCCCCCCCCCAGTATTTCTCCCAGCAATTGGTTTCAGAGCAAGTCCTTCTGAAAAAGCTTAGCCGCTAGAAGGAAGATCAAGCAAGATGAGCAATCAAGATAGAACAACATCTATCAGGCCTCCGCTCTTTAACGAAAACAATTTAATCTTCTGGAAAACAAGGATGAGGTCCTATCTTCAGTCTCTGGGAGCAGTGGTATGGGAAATTGTTGAACAATGATATCAATATCCGGCTGCAGTACCAACAGATCCGACGAAAAGAAAGAATTATGAAACAAATGCAAAGGCGGTCAATGCTCTATTGGGAAGTCTAACTGAATCAGAATTTGTCAAAGTCATGCAGTTGAATACAGCAAAGACAATATGGGACAAAATAATTCTAAGTTATGAAGGTGATGAAAAGGTAAAAAGTGCTAAACTCCAAACTCTCAGAATTCAATATGAGAATCTAAAAATGGATAATGAAGAGAGCATTTCCAATTTATTTTTACGTCTTGATGATATTGTAAATCGTATGAGAAATCTGGGAGAAACAATAACCGAATCTACTTTGGTTGAGAAAGTCTTAAGATCACTAATGACAAAATTTGAGTCAAAAGTTTCTGCTCTTGAAGAAAAGCAGGATCTTCAAAATATTACTGTGGTGCAACTTCATGGCATACTAACTACATATGAAATGAGAAGAGGAGGACCATCAGAAGTCAAAGAAGCAGTCTTTAGAACTTCTACAAAAGGAAAGGAAGTACAAAAAACAGAAGGATCGGGATATATCTCAGAAGAAGATGAGATAAACTTTGTAAAGAAACTTCAACTTGGCACAGGACAGTTCATAGGTAAGCTTCCTTTCAAATGTTTTGATTGTGGAAGAGTTGGTCATTATGCTGCTAAGTGTCCTTATAAAAAAACACATAAAAAGGGGAAGGAAGTACCAAAAAGGAATAAGAATCATTTTAGCACTATAAAGAGTTACTATACTCATGAAGATAGTGATGGGTTATCTGATAGTGAGGAAGAATGTGAACAAGATCTTAGACTACTCATGGCATTTGAAAAAGAATCTAGAGAAGAAAAAGATACTTTGTGGATGCTCTAGAAGACAGTGATTTTCTTGATGAAAACAATAAACTCAAAATTTTCTTAGAAGAAAGTAAAATAACCATAGAAACTCTGAAAAATCAGCTTGAAGAAAAGGAGAAACACAATGAGAAATTAGAGTGTGAAGTAGTAAGTCTAAGAAAAGAACTTGAGAAAGGAAAAACTCTGAATCTTAGATTTGCTAAAGGATCTGAAACATTAGATGAGATTATCAAGGTACAACGTTCTCCTCTTATAAAGACAGATCTTGTATATATTGGAGAATCTTCTTAGGCTTCAGCACCAAATTATCTAAAAGCAGTTATAGCTGGCTTACAACATACTGCCACTCAGCAAGGGAATAAAGAATCTTTACAGATAAAGCATGATCATCTCAATTCAAAGAACACTAACAGGAATGTCTTTCGAAAAAACACCAATCGACAAGTAAATTCATATAGAAGATTTTATTATCGCAGAAATTTCTTCTTCAATGGACAATGTTTCTCATGTCACAATTTTGGTCATAAAGTTGTTCAATGTGTTGCATATAAAACCATCATGACAAGAGAAGCAAGAAAGAAAAGGACTGATATTGAAACAAAGAAGAATACTTATAACAATTTTTCTCCTCTTCAAAATGAAGTTGAATGTGCTTATTGCAATAACTTTGGCCAGGAAGAATCTGAATGCAGGAGCAAAGTTCAGCCAAAAGAACATGTTCCTTCAAGCTCCAAAGTATGGAAAAAGAAGGAATTACAGGTTGAAAATTGTGGCATAGCGTTATTTGTAGAAGATGAAGAAAACCAATGGTACATTGATAGTGGATGTTCAAGACACATGATAGGTGATAAAGACAAAATTGTTGCATATAGCGCTCTAGAAAAAGAAAAAAATGTCACATTTGGAAATGATACTCCTGCGGTCATTAAGGGAAAAGGGTCTGTTTTTCTAAAAGAAAAGGTGAAAGCTAATGGAGTCATGTATGTGGATGGATTAAAGCATAACTTGTTAAGTGTAATTCAAATGTGTGATAAAGGAACTGAAGTTGTATTTAGTTCAAAAGAATGTGTGGTACGTGATCTTGATACAGGTAAAGCAATTATAAAAGGAAAAATAACTCCAAACAACCTGTATATATTGAAGAACCCCAAAGAACAATGTTATTTGAGTAAATCTTCAGAAAATTGGCTATGGCATAGAAGGTTGGGGCATCTGAGCTTCTCTCAAATCAACAAATCAAGCAGACTTAAAGTTGTTCGAGATCTTCCCAATATTACTCTACCTGAAAATATCATATGCAAATCTTGCCAATTCGACAAGCAAACCAGGGTACAATTTAATGCCAAGGATGGATCATCAAGTAAGCCTCTTGAACTCATTCATACTGACATATGTGGACCTATGAGGAAAAAGTCACCACGAGGTGAAGAATACGATATCTTATTCATTGATGATTTCTCTAGAATGTGTTGGATTGGGCTGCTTAAACACAAAGATGAAGCATTTGAGAAATTTCAGATCTTCAAAGCACTAGTTGAGAATGAATTAGATCTAAAAATCAAGTGTCTCGGATCTGATCGAGGAGGAGAATATACATCCAATGAATTCCTTGAATTCTGTGAACAACATGGCATAAAAAGACAGTTCTCTGTAGCTGGCACTCCACAACAAAATGGCGTTGTAGAAAGAATGAACAGAACAGTTCAACAAATGGCTAGAGCTATGCTTGATGATTCCGGAACACCTGACACATTTTGGGGAGAAGCAACACATACAGTAGTAAAAATTCTCAACAAAGCACATGTTCGTGTAAATAGTGATAAAAATCCATATGAAGTCTGGTATGGTAATCCTCCCACTATAAAGCATTTTATAATTTTTGGGAGCAAATTCTTTATCAAGAATAATGATGAAAAACTTGGCAAGTTTGAACCCAGAGCAGATGAAGGAATATTTCTTGGTTACTCCTCTAGGAGTAGGGAATATAAATGTTACAATAAAAGACTTTGGAAGATTGTTGAATGTATTGATGTTGTTATTGATGAGTCTCCTGCAGCTCCAAAAGAAGAAAAGCAAACAACAAATGAAGATGATGATGACACATATCCTTCTACATCAAATAGTAATGATACAAACAGTGAACCCAGTGAAGAATCTGAAGAGGATTTTTCTGAAAAGGCTCCATCTAGATTTTTTCAAAAGAATCATCCAGAATCTCAAATTTTGGGAGAAAAGGGATTAGGTGTACAAACAAGAAGGACTCTTGTGGGATCTTCTAGCAATCTAGCATTTCTGTCCACTATTGAACCTCACAGTGTCAGTCAAGCTAGCAAAGATGAATGTTGGATTCAAGCCATGAATGAAGAGCTTGATCAAATTGAAAAGAATCACAATTGGGAATTAGTACCAAGACCTCATGACAAAAATGTCATTGGAACTAAATGGATATTCAAAAACAAGTTAAATGAGAATGGGGATGTTATAAGAAATAAAGCTAGACTTGTGTGCAAAGGGTATGCTCAACAAGAAGGTATAGACTTTGAAGAAACCTTTGCTCCTATAGCCAGACTTGAAGCCATAAGAATGTTTCTTAATTTTTCAAGCTTCCAACAAATCAAAGTGTATCAAATGGATGTTAAATCTTCTTTTCTCAATGGTGATCTAGAAGAAGAAGTCTATATAGAAAAACCAGAAGGATTCATATTGGGAAATGATGAAAAACTTGTTTTTAGACTTAAAAAGGCTCTATATGGTCTCAAACAAGCTCCAAGGGCATGGTACTATCGTCTTGACAAATATCTTCATCAACAAGGATTTTCAAAAGGGTCTGGTGATAGCAACTTATACACAAAAACTAAAAATGACAAACTATTGATTGTGGTTGTATATGTTGATGATATCATTTTTGGAAGTAACAAAGAGTCTATGAGTCAAAAATTTGCTTCTGATATGCAGAAATAATTTGAAATGTCTTTTCTTTGGGAACTAACATTCTTTCTTGGATTGCAAGTACAACAAGCAACAGATGGCATATTCTTATCACAAGAAAAATACCTCAAGCAAATCCTGAAGAAGTATGGCATGGAAGAATGCAAACCTGTAAGTACACCAATGATAACCAGATGTAATCTCAGTTCTAATGATGATTCCCCCACGGTGAATCAACCTGAATATAGATCTATGATAGGAAGTCTATTGTATCTCACTGGGACAAGACCAGACATCATGCAAGCAGTTGGGATTGTTGGACGATTCCAAGCTAATCCAAAAGAGTTTCATCTTCAGGTTGTGAAAAGAATATTCAAATATCTACAAGGAACTCAAGACTTTGGACTATGGTATCCAAATAATGCTGATCTTACTCTTCATGCATACACTAATGCAGATTGGGCTGGAAGTGTTGATGATCGGAAAAGCACTAGTGGTGGTGCATTCTATATGGGGCCCCGGTTAGTATCTTGGTTCAGCAAGAAGCAAAGCTCCATTGCCTTATCTACAGCAGAAGCAGAATATGTGGCTACGGCATCATGTTGCACTCAACTTCTCTGGATGATGCAAACCCTACAAGACTTTCAAATCAAATGTTCACCTCCAAAGAAAAAATTGCTGATATATTTACCAAACCTTTACCCAGGGAAGCGTTCAAATATCTCAGATAGAAACTGGGAGTAGTCTCTGCCATGCAGAGTATCAAGTCTACTTAAATATAGAAGATTAAATTGGTTGTGAGGTGTTGTTAGGCATCTCTAAATGCACAGGATCAGGGGGAGCATTGGTTATATGAAAAGGATGAATTGTTGGTCAATTTATGTTTGAAGATGCAGCATGATCTCAGGGGGAGCATGGCATTATCGGTTCAAAGGATCTTGATCAAAATATTTTCCATTGATGTCAAAGGGGGAGGAAAAGAGACAAGAGGGCTTCTGTAAGGACATTAGAGGAAGAGTATTGTCATTAATGCCAAAGGGGGAGATTGTTGTAAATATTTTCATTGATGGCAAAGACATTCGCAAAGACAGGAGTAGCACCTAAACTATCCATAAGGAAAAAGAGACAAAGCAGTAGAATTGAATTAGGGGTCTAATACAGTTTGCAAAGGAGATGACAAAAAGGGAGAGCTGTTAGGAAGAGACAAGAGGATACCTACGGTGCCCGGAGAAGAATGAAATCATTGTTAGGGATATGTGTATTATATTTGATCCCCTGAATCTCTAATGATTCTCGGCGAATGGAGTTAAAAGTGAAACCCTGTTGAAGAATCATGGTGGTAGGATTTGAATTCTAGGATGAGACCTTCTTGTAATGAAGATCTGGCTTAGTTTGATATTTGCAGTCGTGGAACTATTTGGTTGAATATATAGGGGGCTCTCGAGGCATTCAGTGTATCCATTGAAGAAATTAATGGTGGCAGAGATATGATGTTTTTGAATGTACAAGTAGAAGCGGAACTATGACAGGATAGAAATCCAAAATGGAAGGTTGACATGTTATATATATCATAGCAGAATTAAGGAATGACATTGAATTGTCACGACTTAATGATTGTAAGGAAGTCCCGTCGGAAGAGAACTACATTTGTTCATTGGTTATTGAAGATCCTGCCAAAGGTAGACCAGAGTTATAGCGCAAACCCAGACTAACCCTTTGGAATCATGAACGGAACCTTGAGTGAATGGCGGAACCACAAAGGAGGAATAGTGAAGGCGATTTATGGTTTTTATCGCACCGCTTTCAACGGGCAAGCGGTATTCAAAAGGTGGGGAGCGATTCCATAGAATGGGCGACATGCGTCCATGTACAATTCTACAAAACCACTTTTTACTGTGCACCATCGTGCGTTATAGTTTGACCCAGGATGCCCAGCGATATCATTGAGCGTCGTTGATCTGGGAAGGGGTCATCGGACGGTCGTCATTTGTTGAAGGTGCACGAAGATTAACACTGGTACGGCAGGCCATCGCACGTTAACGATCGGTATCGGAGGTCGAGCGATATGCATATACGCCGTTGATATGGAAGCTTGCCAATCTTACGGTGATCGGACGTTGGACTTGCGCGAATTTTACCTATGGTATCATGCACGTATTTTATTGGTTATTGACTATATTTGTGGGCCTGGGGTCAAAGGTTTACCATATTATTTGGAAGGGTTAAAATGCGAAGGGTTAACTTTAATCCTAAAGTTCTAGTCAAAATTGTAAATATATTTATTTATCAATTTCTTTAAATTTATAAATAAAAATTAAAAAGAGATCAAAAGCCCCGTGGGGTAAACTAAAAGGAATAATGTCAGAGGAATACATTAGTGGTTCGTGGTTTTGACTCATGGTTTTAATAAATGGAAAACTATATAAGGAGAAGAAAAATAAAGAACAATGTGTGCATTGTAAGGGTCGTGAATAAATTTTCTCAAAAGAATATCTGTATGGGCGAGCTCTGTTCTTAACTGATAAATCTGAGACTATGATGCGCCCATGAGGATGACGATCTGACGATGATGAATCTCTGGTTTGAATGACGGACGATATCATGAAAAACTGGTGTAATTATACAGAAAATATCTGGTGACTGGAAAGTTATGTCGTATGGAAACTGGTGGTTCCAGTATGAAAATTGATGAAATGAGGTCCGCAGTAGTGCTGAGGGTCGAAGCCTTCAGAAAGGGGGTTGTAGCTCCCTTCCAGTGGTAGCTGGTAAACGAGAGAAGGTTGTAGCCTTCTGCAGGTGGGTGCCTGCGTGCTAGTATAAGTCTGCACCAACATATATTGTAAGAATTTTTCTCTATAATAAATATTGAGGATTGTGATTACAGCAGCGGTGGTTTTCTCCCAAATTGGGTTTCCACCTTAAATCCTGGTGTTCATATGTGTTGTGTATGTTTGATGGTTTGTTCTGTTATTTCTTCTCATGCTTAATGCTTATCTGATGCAATGCTCTAAGTAAAGACATATATCTGGACATACATGTTGGATGCAGTACTGTAACATAAGGTTTTAAGAGAAAGAAAAGAAAAATAGTTCATCCCTAAATACTGATTCACCCCCCCCCCCCCTCTCAGTATTTTTCCCAACAGGTGGTTGTTCTCCTCTTTGGCTTCTTTATGCATAATTCCTTAATGGTTTTTGCATATATAGGAATGTCTTGGATAGCTTGGAGGAGAGGGATTTTTATACACAAATTTTTTAATTCTCCCAGAAGGTCAAAATTAAGATGTTCTAATGGGTGTGGTATGATTAATCATTCTGGGAATGGTGGAGAGGAAGTTGTTACTTGTTGTTGATTTTGTTGTTGAACCTCCTTCTATTTCTGTAATGTTTGTTCTACAAGTAACGGATCTTCAATATGAAAATTATTATTTCTCTCTGTTTCTACTATGCGCCCAGACCTTAATTGAAGGTCATTGCACTCCCTTAGTTCAGTTTCTAATTCTAGGGGTTCCATTATTTGGACAGACTAAACCAACCTATTATTTGGGTTTGGGTTGGGTTGGGCTGGGAGTTGTGGTCTTAAGTTGTTCTGTGGGTTTGTATAGGGAGCTGGCAGTGTAGGTTGAGAGACAGGGATTGTTCCAGCTGGCTGATTTGTAGGTCTTTTCCAGTTTGAATGCCAGGACTGACTCTGCGAAGTAGAGGGGGACCATTGTGTTGGATAGTTATTATTTTTCCAAAACAGTGGGAAGAAAGGAAAGATAGGCCAATTATTTTGATTTGTTTGATATGGCCAAGATTTTGTAGGGAATGGCTGTTGTGACCAATTGGGGAAAGGTGTTTGATTTTGCCACATTCTGCTACATTGCTGAGCATTGTATTGAGGAGGCTGAAAAGAAGAAAATGGATCAGTTGGCATACCTGATTGTCGTGGTTGCCATTTTCGGCGCTGATTAAGCAGAAATACCACTTCTGATTCTTCTTCCGCCTCCTTATAAATTTATTTTAGACTAGGAAGCGAGGGACATCCTTCTATAGGGTTATATTTTGTGCAAATGGCATAGACTTTGATTACATCCAACAGACATTCTTTCTAGTTGTGTTTCTTCCTGCATCTAGGACAGAATATTGCCAAATTTTGCTCTGCTTCTGCTTGCTTTTGTTTTGCTTGCATAATTTCAAACTGCATTGTTAGAGTCTCAAGTGTATATGTATTAAAATCTTCCAGCAGGTTTCCAATCTCTACACGAGTCACACCTTCATTAGAGGTCTTGTTGTCTCTTGTAATCATATCACGTTCTGTTGATTTTAGCCTTGTGTTTCCCCTCGAACTCCTGATACACAAATCAATGATGTTAGCATAACTCTCCTGATATATATCACCTTTTCCCATAATATTCAATGTTTCAACCCATTGATCTTTCATTCCCCTAATTAATGTAGTTTTCAACACATTATCAAGTAAGGGTAAGGATGCATAAGGGGCTCTCTGAAGATTGTATTGAAACTGTTCCACATATTCTTCCAAGGTTTCATTTGGTTTTGATGTCATTTGGAATATTTCATCTTTTAGTTCCTGAGACCTGCAATAATCTTGATACTTTTTTAAAAACACAGCCTTCATCTGATCCCAATTAGTTATGACACCCCCACCTAATCCCATAAACCATCGTAAAGTTGCCCCTTTTAATGTAGAAGGGAATATTTTTAGTTTTTGGGGATCGGTGGTATAATCATATCCCCTGCATAACACATCAAATTAAAAAAAAATGCATCTGGATCTTCTGATGTTAAGCCATGAAATGTGGGGATATTTTGAAGGGGAATGGCCTTCATAGGTGCATTGACTGTAGTATCTACTATAGGATATTGCAGCGTAGAGGTTTGCTGGGGTGTCTGCTTATTCTAATTTTGGTTATGGGCCATTTGGTCCAATATGTGCCAATATCATTCTGGGATTTCCAAGGAATTTATAGGGTGACTAGAAGGAGCAGGAATGGCTTTGACAACACTTCCCTTATCTGGAATAATGGGTATTCCTTGTTGACCTACTGTTTGAGGTGATTCAGGACCTTGGTTTTGAATAAGTTTAATAGCACTTCCCTTATCTGGACTACTTACTGGTTGGGCTATTTCAATAGGAGATGTTGGGTCTCCTTTTTCTCCTATTTCCCCTTCTCCTTCACGGAGATTACTAGAGTTCCCTTCTTGAGGGGAAATTATGCAAGGATTCTCAATTTCTTAGGAATCTTTCTCAATTCCCTCTGTTTGACTGTGTATCTCAACAAAGGCTTCAGATGGTGACTCTATAGCCTGAAGGGAACTAATAGGTTGTCTGGAGATAGCTTTTATAAATCCTACTGATGGATGAGATTCAGTTCTTTTAAGGATTTCGTCAATAAAATTTGTCTGCCCAAGGGTCACCGGTCCCTTAGGTTTTTCAATTTTAGGAGGAATTTTATTTTGCTTAGTTGGTATATTCATTAAAGAAAATAAGCCTTCATTCCTACCTAAAGAAAGAAGCTTACCTACTTCTGCTGTGAAGCGGGATGTGAGCAAGTGTGTTTCTTTCCCAGTGCGCAGGTTCTTACCTTTCGTCTTTAATACCCAATTCTTCGCAAGCAGAAGAAAATCAGTTGTGCATCACTCCTTTGAAATGGCATACTCTCCCTGGCAACAGCGCCAAAATTTTGGGTCCTAAAAAGGTATCTTTGAAACACCTAATGAGGCTACATTAATTATCAATTCGGGAGCGACTTTTTATTTCAAGAGTGTACTCTGTCTGAGGCTGCAATTAACTAAGAGTAATGCTATGAAGATGTAGTACAGAATCTTAAATACAAGAGTAAACAGATGCTTGTAAAGAAATATAATTACATTAACATAAATGAAAATACTCTGGAATCTTAACTACATCAATCTGCAAACCATCTATTAGGGATACAGTAGCAGTAACTCCTTCCCTTAGAAATCGATGCAACTGAAATCACATTGAGGAGAGATAACCAATCTAGGAACTTGGAAGCAGTAACTAGTGTTCTCTACAGTTGGTGGTCTTGTTCTTAAAGCAATAGAAATGAACTCAAACTACTTGTTGATAAAAATAACTGAAAGGAACTTCAAAGGCTAGAAAGGAACAACAACTCGTAATTCCTATGCATTCATAACAACTGTAACCAATCTATCTGCTAATCTGAAGCTATGAATCAGAAATGAACAATAAACAGAAATGGAATAGCAACATGAATTGAACAACAATTATAAACTTAACTAATCTCAATACTTCAACCCTGTCGATAGACAATACCATGAAACAATCAATCATAAAGAATCGTAAACTAATAGAACATCAAATTTTATAATGATGGAAACATAAATAAATAGTGAATGTACTTCCTGCAGATGATAAAATAGCAATCTCACAACGAATCTGTATTCAATCCAACAGCAGTTAATCAACTCTCCAATTGAAATAAACTTTAAACACAACTTCACACAACAGTAAGAAAAGATTAGAAATACAAACAGCAAGGTAATTCCACCAGAGCCAGGCCCTTAGCGCCAGTGAAATACTGCTGGGTTACTTTAGAACTTAAGAGATGAAACGAAATGTGTCTTTGTTATTAATCGAACATAAAGTATTACAAATACTGCTCTCTCAAATACGAGAGTCAATAAACAATATTATAGTGGAATGTTTTGATAATGAGAACTTCCGACCTCCCTAATCACCAAAGGCATTGCCTTATATAACAGACCGTGACAGACAGGACGAGGAATAAGATGAGTTTGAATAGCGATCCCTAAGGATCGAAGGATCCTGAGGGATTCGCTTCTCTTCATTTGGTTATCATATGGTTTACTTTGATCGAAGCCAAGTTGTCCCTTTCCTTTTCTTGGAAATATGTTTGGATTTCCTTGTCTTTGGCTAGATGTGGTTTAACACTGGTGGAGCAGTAGTTGCATTAATCTCAGCCTCACCTTTGGTACAACTGTTCACTTCGTCTAATTCTTATTTTATCAACAAAAAGCAATCTTTAGTCATATTTTTACAATAAACATAAACCTTTCCAATTATACCATAATTCTTATAATAAATTACCTTCCTAAGGTAAAGAGGAGTATGTCTATAGTAAAAGAATGAGAAAATACACAGTAATTTCATACCTTTTTCATTGCCCAACATACCCCCCTTCTTAATATTTTTCATATCCTCATGAAAACTATAGTTCACATGTAGAGCAGTCAAAGAATAAGTCAGATAAGGTTTGTCATCAAAAGGCCTAAAACCATGTAGTGCAGCTAATTCCTCAAAAACATGCTCTGTCTGTCCTTCGGGGAGTTCGTAAATGGCTTTGTAGTCTGAAGTAGGATACCATGCAATGGGGCTTCGGAACCTACACCCTAGCCAGAATGTTCCTTCTTTTAAAATGAGATGACTATAGGAAACCAAGTTGTCTACAGCTAGCCCAAATTTTTTATAATTAAATGGTTCTCTATTTTGCACATTTTGATTGGAAATTCTCCATCGGACCTTAGTTTCTATATAAGCCTAGTTTCTAATGGATAAAAAATAATATGTCCCATTTAAGATAATCGATTTTTGGACAAGCCCCAATGCTTGGATAACACATTTCTTTGTCATCAAGCTTTTCTGCCTAGCCCAAAATTGAAATGGGTTCTGAGGTTCACTCCTAACCCACAAATCTAATTCATTTTCCTGCCTTTGAAAAGCATTATAGGCTTTAAGCCATTTTAATTGATTTACATCAAAGGAAATAAATGCCTGATGTTGGACATCTCCCACAAAAGGGCTAGGATTTTATTCACAATAATTTTCAAGTATTATATTATGTAAATAAAATTCACACAAAAGGCGTTGTACTTTGATCCCATAAAGTTTGCAGCATGATACAAAGTCATCTATATTTTTTAGCTCTATGGATTTCCTTGCCCTAACTGCCTTAATATTTAGCTGTAAATATCTTTCTAGTAAAAATAAAGCATAATTTTTGGCAGGGCATCTACAGGCTAAGACATCAGTGTAAAATGAGCAGAGAGTGTTCATTCAATTGTAGGCTAGTTTTAATTGGTTCATTACCTTGTCAACCTTTTCCTCTGCTTTTCGACACTTTCCGTGAGCTTCAGCTTCAACTTCATGGATAATCTTCATCTGTTACTGCAACTCTTGATATCTCTTCCTAGGGACAGTGTCCTCTTCCAACCTTTGCCTTTCTATTCGAGCTTGTGCCAACTCCTCTTGGAGTCTGGTTAGTGTCGGGTCACTAAAGGTATGTTGACTACTAGCTTGCATGTTTTCACTTGAAGCACGTCCCTCTGGACCAGATTGTGTTGGAATAGCTGTTTGTTGTTCCGTATCTCCATAATTAGGCTCAAGCATGGCCTCTGCAACTTGGGGGTTCCTCTTAGCGGCCACTTTTCTCTTTTTCGAAGCTCGCTTGATAGCTATGATTCTTATCTTGGGGGCTCGCTTAGGCATTTGTTTCATTCTGAGAATCCTAATGGTTTGCCTGAGCTATTCCATGAGTCTATGAAGCTTCATTCGTTCCCTCTGAAGCTTTTCAATCTCAGTTACTTTCCTCCTCTTTTTTAATGGAACAATTGTTCCTTTATCTGAACCCATATGCTCAACAAGGTTTTGGTCCATATCAGTCGTGCCTTCAGTTAGGTTCTCTTCTTGGCCTTCTGCTTGGGGTTCTTCTTCAACACCCATATGCCCTTGGCTAAATACTTCGGGAATCATACCCTCGGTTGACTCTGCAATCCCCTGAGGGCTTTTAGGTTGAGATATTACTTCGGTGTTCTCTTTTTCTTGTTCATGCCTTTCAAGGGAAGCAACCTTAGCTTCACTAGGGTTTGTTGTTTCATCTAACATTTCTTCAGTTTTTTCTTTGTTGACTGCAGAGTGCTCCCGCAACTGATTAATATCAATGTTAAGGTCCAAAGGGATATGAGGCTGCACATAGTCACTCATATTGGCTAGAATTTGGGCCAATTGGTCTTCCTGTAAAGGGCTTACAGTAGCATTTTCGGGAGTCTCTGTTCCTTCTTTGTTACTGCTATGATTATCTTCGTCCTCTTCACAGTTATGATAGGTTCCTTCTTCCTCATCCGAATATCGAATTTCTCCTTCAATTTCCTCTTCCTCGGTATTTCCTTCCTCTGCACTGGATTGTTTCTCACCACTGGTGTGGTGACTTATTTCTTCTTCATCCGAGTAGTGAATTTCTCCTTCAATTTCCTCTTCTTCATCAGTACGAGGACTTCCTCCCTCCAATTGTGGAGGTTGTTCATCCTCTGAGCTGTGCAATTTCAAGGGCTAGCTACTACTACCTAGAATTCCTTCCATCATCCCTCTACTTCGTTTTGAACGGAGGGACTGTCTGTGAGTTGATGGCTCAGCTATTGATCCATCCATTCTCTTTCGTTTCAGGGCAGGTAAGGGTAACCCTCCATCAATGGATAATATCAAATCTTCCCAGTTGGTCTGTTGTTGGATGAGGCTACGACTCACTATTAATCTGATTAGGAAATGGTGGCTAACCACCATGTCTGCGTGCTGAGCTTTTCTTATATTACGAGAAATACCATGCAGTAAGGAATCTAAAAATGCAGGAAAATTTATAGTGCGTTTCTGTTTTAATACATCCAGTAACTTAAGGTGGCGAGGTCTTACCACATCTTTCCTTCCGTCGCACATTATGTAGGCCTGCACTATCTTGGCCAATTCCGTCCATGGTTCTCCCAATGATGCTGGCTGAACTCCTTTGCCTTTGACAACCAATGTCTGTCTGTCATCCTGAAAAATCTTCATGGCTTCTCAAAGCCTAAGATTCTTCTGAGTCCATATAGTTCCTTGTGCTGGTATGCCAGACACCTCTTCAATTATTTCATTGGATACAGCTATCTGTCTTCCTCTAACCATGGAGAATCCTTCTTGCAAGTTCTGTAAAAATTTGGTTGCCACTACTTAATGGGGTTGTTGCATCCTCGTGAAATATTTAATCCATCCTAATCTTTCCAAAGTCTCTCATGCAGCATCAAAAACAACTAGCACCTACGGCTCACTGCAAATTGGTCGCCCTCCCATCGTCTCTGCACACTGTTAGTTCTTCCCAAACACACAGTGATCACAATGGAACAACACAACACGGTGAATTGATATAATGTCGTTAAATTTTTGTTATTCTCTAGAATGCAGGGATTTGGTTCACATACAGGTAAAGAAATATCGGGATTTGATCTTCATTCAGACATCCGTGCCCCCCCTGATGGATAATAGGTCATCCTCGACCGTCAATTAAGAGAGGCAAGTGTGGCACAGCAGTTGTACAGTAGGAAAAAAAAGAGAGGCATAATTATGATACATTCAATAAAATTATAGCAATTACTGAAATCAATGTGTGTGATAAATCATTAATAGATATAAAATCATTTGTAATGATTCAAATATAAGAAGAAGGGACAGCTTAAGATAAACATAAGTACATATGCGTTTATTACCCACTTCAAACTAATATGATCGATTTGTAATGATTTTCATGTAGAATAGGTTCAAAATCAAAGGTTGAGGATTCATACTTTCATTTGATATTTAAATAGAGATATAGGAAAAAGGGTTTAATATGACTATTGATGTGTGTAAATGTGATTCCAATACCATCAGCAGAGCTCTGTTGCCCACAGGTGTCCATAACCTTGACAGAGTTGCTTTCTCACCCTTGATACCATTGTCCTTTACTTATGCTGAGGAGTGCTTGTTAAATTTCATAATGGAGGTCATTGTGTTGACTTGGTGACCAGATAAATAACAATTCCATTCACCAGGAAGAAGTGAAAAGTGGGCAGGTCGGCTCGTGATGAGACCTCCTGTTCCAAGGACTTCCTTAACTTTTTCAATTGTCCATTGGACCATATCCCTGGTTTGGTGGCCATGATGGGAATGCCACTTCACTGACTTCCTTATGATCATGGTAGGTTGGCTCTTGATGAGACCCCCTATCCTCCATCTACCAAATCATAAAATTATTAGTGAACTATGTAAATATTTTCTTTTTCATATAGAAATTTCCTACTTATACATAAAGGATGGCTCAACACTCCTTAAGATTAGGGATGGTGGAAGAAGTCTGAACATCTCAATAGAAAATAATATGCCCTTATTCCTACTCCATAAATAAAAATCAAAGAAAGTTATAACATATGGGAGGAACCAACATGATAAGAATAATCGACCAGATTAATTTAGTGGTAATAAGGCAGCAAAATCATGTTATTGATTATGTCCCTTTTTCTTGTTTTTCTTATCATTACTAAACAACTTCCTTAAAAATGACGATTTTTTTTAATTTTCTTATTACAGTAAGATTTAATTTGTATGATTGTATATGAATAATATGTTTGCCTTTAGAAGAGTCATCAGAAATTCTCAAAATGCTAATCTAAAACAAAAAAACAATCCACTCAAAAGGTGTTGTTCCATTAAAAAGAACAGCAAAAACAATCTGCCGAACTATTGTTCCTTCTGAAAGGAACAGAAAAAACAATCTGCAGAACTTTTGTTCCTTCCGAAAGGAATAGCAGAAGTGTTGTTCCTTTAGAAAGGAACAACAAAGACTCAAAATAGGCAAAATAAACAGGGTTTTTGAAAAAAAATAGAATTCCATGAAACAAAAAATCCAAATAAATGAACAATCTTTATGTACAAATTTTTAAAAAGAAATGATTTAATAAACTGGTGCCGAGGAGGAGTTATCCCCTTCAGCAGAATTTTCATTGTATAATCTTCCCATAATTTTTTGTAAAATGATTCTCGGGTAAGCGGTTTATGATACAATCGTACTTGATGACCGTTTACCTTCAAGGAATGTCCAAATCCATCAATGGTGGCTAATGTAATAGTGCCATTATCATGCACTTTTTGTATTTCATAGGGTCCAAGCCATCGTGTCTATATTTTCCCTAGAAAACCCTGAAACCTAGAATCATATAGGAGTGCCCAGTATCCTTCATGGAATATATTTTCTTTGATAAGGGCGTCATGCCATTTTTCTCTCTGTTGTTGAATTAACCCTGTGTGCTGAAGAGCAAAGAGCCTAATTTCATCTAACTCATTAATTTGTTGTAGTCTTTTGGCCTGGGATTCATTTAGATCTAGACCCACCTTTTGAGCTGTTATTAATGTCTGAATTTCAAATTCTATTGGAAAGATGGGTTTTTTTCCAAATACCAATTGAAATGGTGAACATCCCGTAGTGGGTCTCCACATTGTTCAATATGCCCACAATGCTTCGGGAAATCTATAGGCCCAATCTCGTCTGTGTGAGGCAACGATTTTCGTCAATATAGATTCAATCACTTTGTTCGTGCTCTCTGCTTGGCCATTGGCCTGTGGGTGGTATGGGGTTGTAATCTTGTGCTGAATGTGGTAGTTTTGTAGTGTTTCAGCTAATTTATTACCTACAAACTGTGGTCCTCCATTTGTGATTATGTCCCTTGGGAGGCCATATCGCACAAAAATTTGGAAAAGAAACAGTATTACAGAGTCCTCTATAGCTTTTGAAAGTGCCTCTGCTTCAACCCATTTGGTGACATATTTAGTTGCAACTAGAATGTATGTTTTTCGGTTTGATGTAGGGCTAATAGGGCCAAAAAAATCAAGCGCCCAACGTTCAAATGGTTCAATAACTAGTTGAGGGTTCAAAGGCATTTCATTAGACTGCCAAGGGCGACCTGCCCTTCGGCGGCTATCACAGGCCTACACAAATTTTTTTGGCATCTTTAAAGATATTAGGCCAATAATAGCCTGTTCGTAAAACCTTATGGGCAGTTCTACAATCTGCAAAATGCCTGCCACACTGCCCATCATGGCATGCTTTCAAAATATCAAATACCTCATCCTCTCGGACACATCTTCTTGTTTGCATATCTACCCCTGTGTGAAATAGGTAGCCCCCAATCCAAGATAATCAGGTACTACGTTGTATTATCTGTTTTCGTTCATTAAGGGATAGATGTTTAGGTAATTTACCTATTGCCAAATAATTTGCTATATCAGCATACCATGGGGTTCTGACAGTAACATCGAACAAATTTTCATCTGGGAAGTGGTCTTCAACTACTTCTGTATCTGTTGGCTTTGGCATTCTTGATAGAAATCCAGCTATAGTATTCTCTTTCCCAGGTCGATCTTTGATTGTAATGTCGAATTCCTGCAATAAAATCAACCATCTTGTCACTCTTCCATTTCTAACAGGTTTATTTGCTAAGAATTTAATGGCAGAGTGATCAGTATATAGTACTACAGGATACCCAGTTATATAATGTCTAAACTTATTTATAGCATGAACTACAGCTAAAAATTCCTTCTCAGTCACAGTATAATTTAATTCAGCAGGGGATAGATTTTTTCTAATGTAATAGATTGCATATGGTTTCTTGTCTTCCTCCTGCCCAAGTACTGCTCCAATTGCTGTGTCTGAAGCATCGGATGAAATTTGAAATGGAAAATTCCAATTTGGGCCCCTCAGCACTAGGGCTGTTGAAACAAGATTTTTTAGATCATTGAAGGTATTGTCACATTTAGCTATCCAAATAAAATCAACATTTACAGTCAGGGCATATAAAGGTGCAGCTATTCGAGAATAATGTTCTATAAATCTTCTATAATAACCAGAAAATCCAAGAAAACTACGTACCTCTGTTTGTGTGGTGGGTGTGGGTATTAACAAGATTATTTGAATTTTAGCTAGGTCCACCTAAATTCCAGCTGTTGAAATATAATGCCCTAAGATAACTCCTTTAGTCATCATCATATGACACTTTTCATTGCTTAAAAAAATCCTAGTGTCAATACATCTTTGCAACACCTTTTCTAAATTTTCTAATGCTGGATCAACGTCATCCCCATAAGGTGTGAAGTCATCCATATATACTTCGACACCTTAATTTATTAAGTCTGCAAAGATGCTGAGAATGGCCCTTTGGAATGTAGCAGGGGAATTTCATAGGCCAAAAGGTAAGACTCGGTAGGAAAATGTCCCCCATGGACAGGTAAAAGTAGTTTTGTCTTGGTCTTCAGGGGCAATCTAGATTTGATTGTACCCACTGAAGCCATCGAGGAAGGAAAATAATTTCTTTCCTGCCAATGTGTCTAATACATGGTCAATGAAAGGAAGGGGAAAGTGGTCATTCTGTGTTGCCTTGTTAAGTTCACGGTAATCTACACATATTCTCCACTTTCCGTTCTTTTTTGGTGTTAGCCACCTGTAATATTTTGTTATACCAAAAGGTGGCTAAATCTTTTGGAGCCTCCAAGAAACAAATTTTATCACTAAAAATTTGTTGGCTCTTGAAGACTCCTTGTAGGCCTCATGCCTCTGTCCAAAATCCTCATTACTGTTCCTTTTAATTCTGCTGATTTCATGTAAGAAACTGCTGAAGAAACCATCATTTTTTCCTTTTCTCCCACTCATAGCTAACCTTCATTTTCTCCCCCTTTTTCTCCATATTACTCCTCTACTTTTCATAAGTTTCTCCTTCCATTCATGAAAATCCTCCTGACATGGTTTGAAACTTCTTTTTGAGCTGTGCCAAAACCCCCAAATCCATTTAAAAACCTTGAAATTTTTCATAAAAATACAAGTATTATGACCATGGACTTAAGCCCCTTTGGGCTGAGTCCTAAACCACTTACCCCCACATGCCCATGCGTCAAAACCAAATGCCAAAGCTTGTCGGCGCTAATCACATCGCAAATATCCAAGGGTGCATGTCTTTGAACCATTGCAAAACTCCGATTGCGATTAGCCTTTGCATATAAAACCCCCGATCATATTATTTCTCATATAACCATAGAGCCCGCAATCGGGCGTTGAACCATTGAAGGGCCCCCCTCCGATCAATATTTTCCTTTGTAAACCCAAAAACCCGCTTATCCAAACTTTCAACTTAAAAACTTGAAGTCACGTGTTTAATATTTTAATGGGTTGATTGAAAGACCGATCGCGCAATTGCAATCAGAGAAATCAAATGGGTAGATCAAAAAGACCCGCATCAAAGTTCCGATGCGATTGGGTCTCGTATGTTAAAAGTTTCCCCCGCCCCTGTTTCATATGACTTCCCCCGGGACCAAGTGTTAAGGACCCCGGGTGCCAATCGCATCGCAACGTATCAAATAGGTTGATTGGAATGACCAGGCCCGATGGCTCGATTGTGATTGACCCCTTTGTTTTAAATACGCCCCGGGCATATTACATTCCATATATCCGAAGGCCCCGTAGTCAGGCGCCTGTCCACTTTATATATATATTCTTCCACCCGATCCATAAAAACCTTTGATTATTCCAAAATTTTGGGTTTCATAAAAATATACAAGGGTTTTTCCCCCAGCTCATCTCCACCATTGATCGTATGCCAAATCCAACGGTCCGCGCAAAATCGCATCGGAGTTTTTCTTTCGATGCATTTGTTTTGTTCCCCCAATCGGCCATCCCCAATCCATTCTCCACGGTTGATCTCGTTCTTAGATCGATGGCCTGCGCTCAATCGCATGCGTTTTGTTTCGCCCCCGATCGCGACTTCCCCGATTGGTTCTCCACCGTTGATCTCGTTCTTGAATCAGCGGTTATCGCTAAATCGCATCGAAATGTTTCAATCGCAATCGCAATGTTTCACCCCCAATTGCCGATCCCCGATTCAATCCCGACCGTTGATCTAATCCTTTGATCCAACGGTCCGTGCAAAATCGCATCGCAATGTTTCAATCGCAATCGAAATGTTTCACCCCCGATTGCCGATCCCCGATTCAATCCCGACCGTTGATCTAATCCTTGATCCAACGGTCCGCGCAAAATCGCATCGCAGTGTTTCAATCGCATGTGTTTTTGTTTTACCCCCGATTGCGCTCCTCCGATTAGATCTGGACCGTCCATGTGTCCAGATCGGACGGTCCAAAACCACCCCGCCTTATTTCTTCTCCCCGCTCTCCTTTTCCTGTTTTGCGCCGATCTCCACCGTTAGATATTTTTATCCAACGGCTACGCTTCTTTCCGCCATTTGGAAGTGAAGCTTTAACCTATTTTCGCAGTGATTTCTTAATTGTTTTGTGTCGATGTGTGTGTTTTAAATGGTTTTCCAGTACCACGAAGAAATGCCGAGGGCCTGGAATGACGATTCTCATGCCTCGTTTCAAGAGAAGCCATCCACTGGCTCCATTCCATGTTTTGTCAATACTCTATGAGTATTGATTCCGTAAAGCTCAAATACACTTCTACACATTAACAAGACACTTCGTTTATCTTATAGTTAAAGAGTATCGATTTTTGAAGACAGCACACAGGAGATGAAGATCGAAGACATTTTTTATAGGGATTACGGCTAAGACAGTTATCAAAAGCCTAATCCCCAATCTAAGACACAATTTAAAAGAAAACCTAAAAGTGTTTTATCAGACAGAAAGCCTCCACCGCCACATCTGAGGCAAATTGATTCCTCAGCTACCACCGAGCCACCTGTTGCCTCAAAGCATTCAAATAGAGGCCGAAGTTATTGAAGAAAATCTGATATTCACCTCCAGCACAGCCAAGAAATTACTCCACACAGCGTACAGAGCCTCAAAGTCAAATAAAGCTCCCACCGAGCTTTGATATTTATTGTAAAAAGTTAATACAGTGATCTACCTGTAAATTTCTCTCTCAAGCCCCTCAAAGGGCCGAGAAGTCTTGAACCTGTATTAATTATCCTGAGAGATATTTTCTCAGATCGCCTCCTCATTCTTCTATAAATGCCTCAGAAGAAGATGAGAAATTTTTGGTTGCAGAACTTTGAAATACACTTGAGCTCGAGACTTCTATTTGTACATAGTGTTCACTGGCCCTTGAAGCTCTGTTTGTGCTAGAGTAGTTAGGTTGAATAGTGAAGATGATTGCTGAATTGAAACATTGGACTTGAAGATTGTAACTGGTTTGACATCAATATAAAAGTTGTTTCTTGGGATCTTGGTCTTTATCACTGGTGAAGTGCTTCTTTCTTTGTTAATCGTTTTCCTTCTATGTATGCCATATTGTTCATTTTCCCTCTGTAAAGAACAGTTTAAACAGGGTTAGGATTTTCTGTATAGCAGTAACCTTCTCTGGCTGAGAAATCTTTATCTTAATGTTTTCTTCAAATTTGTTTATTTAAGAATGATTCAATACAGTTTAAACAGTTAGGAATGTTGGCGTTCCCTCGTCCTTCTGTTTGCTCAAACATTGTTCTCGAATGTTATTTCCATTATTTGCTATTAAATTTAGACTAGAGAAGATATGGTTTTCCCTGATTCCTAGATTCTTTTCTCCAAAGGCAGATTCTGAAAGTTTCCCTTGGTGTTGACTGAAAGCAGACTAGGTTTAAAAGTACTTTATCTGATCTTAAGTCACACTTTGTTTCTCTTATATGTTTTCATACTTTCTGAAGGTAATTATGTGGATTACCGGATTGTTTGTCAATTAAGCTGCTTTAATAGAACTTGCCCAAGAAGTTTATGGTTAGCCCTGTCCTTGGTTGGTTTTAAACAGTTACTTAAGAGGCTTTTCTTGTTTGGACTGACTATAAATCCTCTGAGAAATTATTATCAGTTTCCACCCCTCCAACACTTTAATGTTTCCATTCCATCATTTTAAACTCAACAATCTTGTGGTATAGATGACTTTCCCCTTGGATCACTCTTGATGTTGTTGCTCAATTAAAGCCCAGATATGAATCCATAGCCCAATGGACTAAAAACCAGCGTTATATCTATCTATCTGCCAAAACTGTTCTATTTTCTTGCAACTTCTCACTTTTGAAACTTTTTGCACTTAGGACTTTCTCCTCAAGTAACATTTCATGCTCAACCATCCAAAACAAAACAAAACCTTTGGCCTTCATAACTAGCCTAATATCATTACCTTAAGCTTTTCAAAGACAATATCCATCTTTGTGCATATTGGAGAGATCCCTCTCCGGATTCAGGAGGGCTAGATCCTAGAATCCCAAAGTTGGTTGAAACGATGTTAACTCTGTGATTGGACTTTCCCAATCTTGCTAATAAATTACAGAGACCTAACATTTCTGGCGACTCCACTGGGGAAAGAACCTCAGAGTCTTTTACATTCAAATTCATTCATAAAGAAGCTTGCAGTTGGGTTCATAGAGCGCTTGCTTTATTAACCAGCTTGAGCCACCAGAACCTAACATGTCTGGTGACTCCGCTGGGGAAACTGAGTGTTTTTAATACCTCAGAAAACCCTTTATTCAAGAACACTTTGAGAGTAAAAAGCAGCCTTTTCAAGCACTGCCTAAGATAGGTAATTATGATGAAACTTGTTTGAATCATTGACAAACTAGGTAAACCCTAGGTTTCTCTTAAGACTTTGTCTAACCTTGAAAAATCAGCTGGCTTAGCCATAAGAGTATACTGCCTTTGTCTCGCAACCTTAGCTAAGTTTTGAAACAAAGTTAGGATATTCTTAACAACCACAAAACTGAAAAATGACTTAGAAAAACCTATAAATATTTCATATTGGAATTAAATAAACATGGTGGTGGACCATAAGACCTTTTACCTCTGAAAGGAGCTAAAAATTTCCACTTGGCGACTCCACAATCCTTAAACAGACCTTAAGACTCCACTGGGAAGAACCCTTATCATTATAGTATCATTCAAATTCAGTTAGAGGACTGTAGGATTAAAATTGTGAAAACAGATTAGTTAAACTCTCCAAGATTGTCATATCTGGTTGAACTTTTCTTGTTTATTTGGGTCTAAACAACATAGCATAGTGGCTTCTAAAAAGATTCACACTAGAGCCCATCCAGACCCTAACCCATCTGAGATAGTTGATAATCCAGAAAGTATCCTTTGGAAGTCTCCTAAGGTTAAATTATTAATTGTTTTCAGATCACCCTTGAGAGCTAATTCAGTCCCTGAAAATCTTTCAGCTCTGCAACAATCACAAGCTGACTTAGTGAATCCATTTAGGACTAGGTCATTTGATGATATAATCTAGTTAGACTCTGAATCTTCACTTTCATCTCCCGAAACAAGTGAACATCCTGGTGGCAGAGAAACAACACCTCCTGATTTACATTTCCTTCACAATTTAGGTGTCTCTCATCCAAGATCATCTCAACAGTCTAATCCTGGTCCATCCACTTCTACTCACCCTACATCCACTGTTCAAACCACTACACCTCAGCCCACTTTCCCTTCTGTAAATCCACCTCCACCTCCTGCCATGGCTGCATGGTATGCTCCCCTAGTTCTTCCCGCACCATTAGTCAATCTCCCATAGGACTACCAGTCCAAAATTCCATTGTATGATGCTAACAATGCTACAACTGCATCACAGCATGTGGATAAGATGAATGACTATTTTGACCGAAATGAAATTGATGATGATTCTGTCAAACTTAGATTATTTGCTCAGAGCTTAGGGGGAGAAGTGAGAAAATGGTTTAAAGGTTTAGCCCCCCGTACTATTAATGATCTTCAGGCCTTTCATCAAACTTTCCTGAACAAATGGGAAGTGAAGAAGAATCCTCTCCAAGTTCTTGCTGATTACAAAAACCTTCGTAGGAATCCAGGGGAAAGTGTACAAGATTATTGTACCAGATTTAACAGTGTATATAATGCACTCTCCCCAGAACTAAAACCTCCACAAGGCTCTGCTTTAAACAAATTTCCTAAAGGGTTTGACGCTGACATGACCTATTCTTTAAGAGAAAGAGATTTTGTGACTCTCGAAGATATGCAAAGGGGTTCTCTTTCTGTGGAAGTCAACCTAATGGAGAAGAGAGCAAGAATGCAATCTGAAAAGAGATTATCTTTTAGAGAGGAATCCACACCTTCTACTTCCAACTCAAAAATAGAGAGAATGATGGAAGAAATGATGAAAGAGATGAGCATAATTAAGAGAGCACAAGAAAATCAAAATCAAACTGCTCCTCAAAATAGAAACCAGAACCAGAATCAGAATGTTAGAAGGAACCAACCTCCAAACAGACCCAGGGAAGATGATCAGCAGATCACCCCTCCCTTTCATGAAAACTATGTAAGTGAGGTTGAAGAAACAAAAAACATAACGGAGGAAGAGGATATCAACATGTTTGGGGAAGAGGATGATGACTTGGAAGTTCATTATGATAGAAAACAAGGTCTTTACACTCCTTATGATGACAAAAGAGATGGTAATGAAAATGATTATCAAGACATGGAAAATGTCGTCATAGAACCTCAAAGAGAATATGACCTTAGAAGCAAGACTAGTCAACAAGCCCCCAACACCAAAACCTCTGACAAATCCTCTCAAAGCAGCACTGCAGCCAAGCCCAAAATAGCCAAAAAAAAAGACAAAACAGTGGCTAATAATTCTGGTAAGGATAAAGAGAAAAACACTCAAAATTCTAAAAAACAGAGTGCAGACATCAGCAGTACTAACACTTCAGCTAGTACTCCTTCTACAACAGTTGTGTCAAATAAAACAAATCAGCAAGCTGTAATTGTTGATAGAGTGACAGCTAATAAGGTTGAAACAAGTGCTTCAAAGAATCAAACTCCTTTTAGCCTGGAACAGGAAATCTTAAAGATCAAAATCTCTGTTCCATTAACTGAGTTAGCTGCCCAACATGTATATAGGAACCAAATTTTGAAGGCTTTAAATATAGAGGAAAATGGAGATACAGTTAATCTTAGTGACGACGAACCAGAGTTGATTTTTGGCCCTAAGATTGAAGGGAAGTTTCAAGAAGGACCAGTTCCTCCCTTTTATGTAAGTTTGAATATTCATGACAAAATTCTACACAATGCTATGCATGATTCAGGGGCTTCTCATAATTTAATGCCTAAAGATGTGATGGAGAGCCTTGGTTTAGAAATTACCAGACCCTACAAAGACCTATACTCCTTTGACTCAAGTAGAGTAAAATGTCTAGGATTGATCAAAGACCTCTGTGTTAACCTAGCCCAGATTCCAGCCAAATGTTTACTCATGGACATTGTTGTGGCTGATGTCCCCCCAAAGTATGGAATGCTATTATCAAGATCCTGGGGAGCTAAGTTACAGGGGACTATGCAGATGGACATGACATATGCGACCATCCCGGTTTTCAATCAGACCAGAAGACTTTACAGTGAGTCTCATATGCAATACACGGTTACAAGTCAAGACAGACCACGAAACTCTCCTATATATTCTGTCAATACAGGCCTTGATTCTTTTATCATGTTTAACAATGAAACTCCTAGTGAGCAAGTCACTTTAACATAATTAAAGGCCGACAGGGAAGAAGAGTATAATAACGCAGAAGTGTCCAAACAGTTTGCTACATGTGAAAACATTAGTAAACAAAGCATAGGTCTTGATTTACCGCTCATGAGTCCATTATTTTTAGAACTTAACAACCTAGAAAATACCCCTAACATTTCTGACATCATCCCTCAATCTATTGAAGAATTTGAGGAGTCAAAACAAATTCAATTGGGTGCTACTAATCATGAACAGTCAGAAGGCACCGTAGTTAAAAAGGACAATCGCCAAATAGATGAAACCGAAGACAGTCCTTTATGGAGTATGTATTTTTATGGGTCATGCACTAGAAATAATGCCAGTGCAGGTGTTTGGATCACTAACACTGAAAACAAACACACAGAATGCATCTCATGCAAATTAAACTTTCAGTGTTCCAACAACATAGCAGAATATGAATCCCTTCTCTTAGGCTTGCATCTCTTGAAGAAATTAAGAGCCAGAAGAATTAAAGTGTACGGGGATTATGAGTTAATCATTAGGCAAGTCAATGGGGAGTATAATGCGAATCATCCCAGACTTAGAGCCTATCGGAATGATGTCATGGACCTTTTGACAACATTTGAGGAGTCAAACCTGAGTTTCATCCCAAGGAAAAAGAACATTGCGGCCCACAATTTAGCTTTTGCGGCCCAGACATGTCTAACGCCATATGAGACTGGAGACAACACAACTCCGATAAAATTTAGACCAGCAGTGCCTGATAACGAAAAATATTGGCAATTGTTTGACAATGACAAACAAATAGAAGACTTCATGCAATTCAGAAATGAGTTCGAACTGCACAGTTCAGATTATGATACAGACTGCAGTGAAGAAAACTTTCTTGGTGAAGAAGAATCGTCTCTTCAACTTGCCAATGTTAACCTATTGTCTATCAAACTTAGGAACAAAACAGAATTGAGTGCAGAGTTAGAAACGGAAGAATTACAGACTCTGCATTCTGAAGATGAAAGTTTGCCGAGTGGTCTAACACCTTTAGAGGAGTTGTTCGATTTTAACGATGTGGAAAATAAGCCAAAACTAGAGCCCGTAGAGACTGAAGTGGAAGAATGCAATATTGGCAGTAAAGAGAAACCGAAAATGATCAAACTATCCAAAACTTTGCTAGCTCACATTAAACTCAAATACATAGAGCTGTTCAAAGAATTTTCTGATGTTTTTGCATGGAGTTACGAAGATCTCAAATCCTATGACACTGAAATAATACAGCACAAAATCCCTCTTAAATAAAACCAAAAACCATTTAAACAGAAACTACGCAGAATAAACCCTGTCCAGTTGCCATTGGTTCAGAAGGAGATCATAAAAATGTATGAGGCTGGCATTATTGTCCCTATTAGATATTCTAAGTGGGTATCTAATCTGGTGTCCGTTAGGAAGAATACTGGAGAAATCAGGCTTTGTATAGACTTTAGAGACTTAAACAAAGCTTCGTTAAAAGACAACTACCATTTACCAAAAATGGATCACATTTTACAAAGGGTGGTAGGGTCTAAAAGGATTTCATTGCTTGATGGCTATTCAGGGTATAATCAGATTTTAGTTCACCCTGTTGATCAATTAAAGACAGATTTCACTACTCCATGGGGCACTTTCATGTATGTGAAGATGCCTTTTGGTCTAATGAACGCTAGAGCAACCTTTCAGAGAGCCATGGAAATAGCATTCTCGGAAGAATTGGGCTTCTTCATCATTATCTATCTAGATGATGTCACTGTGTTTTCAAAAACAGATGAAGAACATTTAGAACATTTAAGAAAAGTTTTCGAGAAGTGCAAAAGGTTTGGAATATCTTTAAACCCTAAGAAGACACTATTTGGTCTCCAAGAAGGTAAGCTTCTTGGACACATTATTTCATAAGAGGGTATAAAGATAGATCCAAAGAGGATTGAGGCTATATTGCAAATCTCTCATCCTCGAAATATCAAAGAGTTGCAGTCTTTCATTGGAAAGATTAACTTTTTGAGAAGGTTCATCCCTAACTTGGCAGAGCTCCTTAAAAATATCACAAACATGTTGAAGAAGGAGCAAGGGATAAAATGGACCTTGGAAGCAAAGACATCTTTTGAGCTGGTGAAACAAGCATTAACCAAAACACCGGTTCTCATAAGCCTTGATTTTTCAAAAGATTTTTATATCTTCTCATTTGCATCAGAACATACTATTGTTGTTGTCCTTTTACAGAAAAATCCACAAGGACAAGAGCAGCCTATTGCATTATTTAGCAAGGCATTGAGGGATGCCCCTTTGAAGTATAACATTATGGAAAAGCAAGCTTTTGCTTTGGTTAAAGCATTGAAAGACTTCAGAGTATACATCCTTCACTCACACATCATTGCCTTTGTCCCAAATTCAGTTATTAAAGACATTCTAACACAGGACCCAGACGGTAAGAGAGGTAAGTGGATTGCTGTAATTCTTGAATACGATTTAGATATTAAACCCACTAATCTCATCAAAGGCCAAGGTCTAGCTAGATTAATGGCCGAATCAAATTGTGAAGTTCTCGATATTAACATGATTAATGCTTTGGATAACCAAGAAGAATTCTCAACTCCTATTGTTGAAAACCATGTTATGAATTCTCCTTGGTATGCTGATATCATTTATGTTTTGCTTAATCTAAATACACCTCCTGGTTTATCAAAAAAAAAGGCAAGATTCTTAAAATTAAAGGCTGTAAATTATTGCATTATTGATAAATGTCTGTACTGGAAAAATGCAAGCGGTCTATTGCTTAAATGTTTTCCTGAGTTTGATGCAGAAAAGGTTAAGCGTGAATTCCATGAAGGAGAGTGTGGAGGTCATTTATATTGGAAGTCAACAGCCAACAAAATTCTGAGGGTTGGTTTCTATTGGCCTACTCTTTTTCCTGATGTGCACAAGATGACCATTACTTGCCATAAATGCCAACTATTCGAAGGAAAAATAAAATTGCTTCCCCTTCCATTGCATCCAATCACTGTTGAAGCTCCATTTCAATAGTGGGGACTTGACTTCATAGGAGAAATCCATCCCTCATCTTCTGCCCAGCATAGATGGATCCTTACTGCCACAGACTATTTCACTAAGTGGATAGAAGCCATTCCTTGTAGGCAGGCCAATGATTCAGTTATCATAAAATTTGTGGAGACTAATATTCTCTCCAGATTTGGCTGTCCTTCCAAAATTATCACTGATAATGCAGCAGCATTTGGATCAAAGAAAATGGTTGACTTTTGTCATAAATACCAGATAACACTAGGGCATTCCACAGCCTATTACCCTCAAGGTAATGGACTTGCAGAATATTCCAACAAAAGCTTAGTGAATATAATAAAGAAACTGTTGGAGGACAACAAGAAGTCTTGGCACACAAAACTGATCCATGCACTTTGGGCTGACAGATTAACATTGAAGAAATCCATTGGTATGTCACCCTTCCAGCTTGTGTATGGTACAGATGCAATTTTTCCTAACAGCCTGGGTGTACCAGTTATGAAGTTGATCCAAGAAATGCAGACTGAAGAAAATGACATGACCAGGAGAATAAATCAGACCATTCATCTTCAGCAGACCAGGGAGGAAGTGTATAACAAAGCATTGCAGAAACAGGATAGCATTAAGAAGCTTTTTGATAGAAGAACAAAGGCCGGCAATTTCAATATTGGAGACAAAGTTTTAAAGTGGGACTCAAAGAGGGAAGACAAGGGAAAACATGGTAAATTTGATAATCTATGGCTTGGCCCTTACTCTATTCATTCTGTTGCTGGGAATAATGCATTCTTCTTACAAGAGCTGAATGGAACAGAATTGTTTGGGGGTCCTGTCAATGGCAGGATGCTTACGCATTACTTCTCTTGATCCATTTTGTGTTCTGAAGCCTTTTATTTTTCTTTTTCCATTGTGAATATTTCATCCACCATTGCATTCAAAGTTATGAAAAATCAAAAAATACAAAAACAAAGAAAGAAAGAAAAGAGGGCAGAAATGAAAAACAAGAAAGGCATAGCCCCATGCCAAAAAGAGAAATAAACCTGAAAGTGTGCAAGCTCAAATGCCACTCCTGAAAACACACTTCTGGTTAGTCAAATATTTTAAACTTGACTAATTAGCTTTCAATTTTATGCTGATAGGGTAGTGAAATTGATTTGCCAAACTGTTCAATCTTGGCTTATCAGTAGATAAATTAGGGTAGAAATGAAGGTTCAAACAAACTCAAAATCTGAACCAAAGTTTCCAAAAGAAGAATGACTCAAAACTGTTTTATTTTTTGAGTCACAAAAGAGAAAGAATGGTTCTAATTTGCTCAAAATATGAACCAGGAGAAAGCAAAGCCAGCTCAAAGAAAAAGCAAAAACAGAGCTATGAAAAGATGAAGGAAGTGCTCAACTTTCAGATCTTAAGCCTTCCATTTTTTTATTTTAATTTCTTGCAAAAATAATGTCTATTTGCAACTTGTTTTTATGCCATAGATCACGGCAAGTCAAAAAGCTTAATCTTGACTTGACTGTTTTTGAATTTCTGTTATAGAATTTAGAGAATGAAAGTCTGTTGGACAGTTTAATCCCAACAGACAGTAGATTAGGTAGAGAAATATCTGAGCTCAACTGTTTAATCTGAGTTCAGGGAGAAATAAGGAGTAGAAATAAATTAGATTTCCTGCTTTCAAAATAATAAAATGTTGTGAATAGAGTTTGCCAATCCAAGTGCACTCTGATGAAGAAAAAATGCTAGATCAGTAGGATTGGGTAGGTAGAAAGTTTGTATGGATGAAGGACCACTGTCTTCATAGCTGCTGAATATGTTTTCAAACAAGACCACCCAACAAAGGAAGAGCAGCCCAATGGATGAAGCACCTGGTCAGCATCCTAGAGAGAACAATGGATCAGGCGCAAGTCAGCGTCCCAGAGAAATCAAGTCTGAATTCTTGATGCCTTCAAGAAGGCACCATCCCCAAGTGGAGCCACTGTTAGCCACCTGTAATATTTTGTTATACCAAAAGGTGGCTAAATATTTTGGAGCCTCCAAGGAACAAATTTTATCACTAAAAATTTGTTGGCTCTTGAAGACTCCTTGTATGCCTCATGCCTCTATCCAAAATCCTCATTACTGTTCCTCTTAATTCTGCTGATTTCATGTAAGAAACTGTTGAAGAAACCATCATTTTTTCCTTTTCTCCCACTCAGAGCTAACCTTCATTTTCTCCCCCTTTTTCTCCATATTACTCCTCTACTTTTCATAATTTTCTCCTTCCATTCATGAAAATCCTCCTGACATGGTTTGAAACTACTTTTTGAGTTGTGCCGAAACCCCCAAATCCATTTAAAAACCTTGAAATTTTTCATAAAAATACAAGTATTATGACCATGGACTTAAGCCCCTTTGGGCTAAGTCCTAAACCACTTCCCCCCACATGCCCATGTGTCAAAACCAAATGCCAAAGCTTGTCGGCGCTAATCGCATCACAAATATCCAAGGGTGCATGTCTTTGAACCATTGCAAAACTCCGATTGCAATTAGCCTTTGCATATAAAACCCCCGATCATATTATTTCTCATATAACCATAGAGCCCGCAATCGGGTGTTGAACCATTGAAGGGCCCCTCTCCGATCAATATTTTCCTTTGTAAACCCAAAAACCCGCTTATCCAAACTTTCAACTTAAAAACTTGAAGTCACGTGTTTAATATTTTAATGGGTTGATTGAAAGACCGATCGCGCAATCGCAATCGGAGAAATCAAAAGGGTAGATCAAAAAGACCCGCATCAAAGTTTCGATGCGATTGGGTCTCGTATGTTAAAAGTTTCCCTTGCCCCTGTTCATATGACTTCCCTCGGGACCAAGTGTTAAGCACAGCGGGTGCCAATCGCATCGCAACGTATCAAATAGGTTGATCGGAATGAACAGGCCCGATGGCCCGATTGCGATTGACCCCTTTGTTTTAAATACGCCCCGGGCATATTACATTCCATATATCCGAAGGCCCCGCAGTCGGGCGCCTGTCCGCTTTATATATATATTCTTCCACCCGATCCATAAAAACCTTTGATTATTCCAAAAGTTTGGGTTTCATAAAAATATACAAGGGTTTTTCCCCCGGCTCATCTCCACCATTGATCGTATGCCAAATCCAACGGTCCGTGCAAAATCGCATCGGAGTTTTTCTTTCGATGCATTTGTTTTGTTCCCCCAATCGTCCATCCCCGATCCATTCTCCACCGTTGATCTCGTTCTTAGATCGACGACCTGCGCTCAATCGCATGCGTTTTGTTTCGCCCCCGATCGCGACTTCCCCGATTGGTTCTCCACCGTTGATCTCGTTCTTGAATCAACGGTTATTGCTAAATCGCATCGCAATGTTTCAATCGCAATCGCAATGTTTCACCCCCGATTGCCGATCCCCGATTCAATCCCGACCGTTGATCTAATCCTTTGATCCAACGGTCCTCGCAAAATCGCATCGCAATGTTTCAATCGCAATCGCAATGTTTCACCCCCGATTGTCGATCCCCGATTCAATCCCGACCGTTGATCTAATCCTTGATCCAACGGTCCGCGCAAAATCACATCGCAATGTTTCAATCGCATGCATTTTTGTTTTACCCTCGATTGCGCTCCTCTGATTAGATCTGGACCGTCCACGTGTCCAGATCGGACGGTCCAAAACCACCCCGCCTTATTTCTTCTCCCCGCTCTCCTTTTCCTGTTTTGCGCCGATCTCCACCGTTAGATATTTTTATCCAACAGCTACGCTCTTTCCCCGCCATTTGAAGCAGTTTAACCGATTTTCGCAGGATTTCTTAATTGTTTTGTGTTTGATGCAGGTGTTTTAAATGGTTTTCCATTGTATCACGAAGAAATGCCGAGGACTGGGAATGACGATTCTCATGCCCTCGTTTCAGTAAAGAGAAGCCATCCACGGGGCTCCATTCCATGTTTCGTCAGTACTCTATGAGTATTGATTCCGTAAAGCCCAGCGCGGCTCTACACATTAACAAGACACTGTTTCATTCAGAGCAGTTAAAGAGTATCGATTTTTGAAGACAACACACAGGAGATGAAGATCGAAGACAATTTTTATAGGGATTACGTCTAAGACAGTTATCAAAATCCTAATCCCCAATCTAAGACACAGTTTAAAAGAAAACCTAAAAGTGTTTTATCAGACAGAAAGCCTCCACCGCCACATCTGAGGCAAATTGATTCCTCAGCTACCACCGAGCCACCTGTTGCCTCAAAGCTTTCAAACAGAGGCCGAAGTTATTGAAGAAAATCTGATATTCGCCTCCAACACAGCCAAGGAGTTACTCCACACAGCGTACAGAGCCTCAAAGTCAAATAAAGTTCCCACTGAGCTTTGATATTTATTGAAAAAAAGTTAATACAGTGATCCACCTGTAAATTTCTCCCTCGAGCCCCTCAAAAGGTCGAGAAGTCTTGAACCTGTATTAATTATCCTGAGAGATATTTTCTCATATCACCTCCTCATTCTTCTATAAATACCTCAAAAGAAGATGAGAAATTGTTGGTTGCAGAACTTTGAAATACACTTGAGCGGGAGACTTATATTTGTACATAGTGTTCACTGGCCCTTGAAGCTCTGTTTGTGATAGAGTAGTTAGGCTAAATAGTGAAGATGATTGCTGAACTGAAACATTGGACTTGAAGACTGTAACTGGTTTGACATCAATAACAAGCTGTTTCTTGGGATCCTGGTCTATATTACTGGTGAAGTGCCTCTTTCTTTGTTAAATGTTTTTCCTTCTACGTATGCCATATTGTTCATATTCTGCTGTAAAGAACAGTATAAACAGGGTTAGGACCTACTGTATATCAGTAACCTTCTCTGGCTGAGAAATCTTTATCTTGATGTTTTCTTCAGATTTGTTTATTTAAGAATGATTCAATACAGTTTAAACAGTTAGGAATGTTGGCGTTCCCTCGTCCTTCTGTTTGCTCAAACATTGTTCTCGAATGTTATTTCCATTATTTGCTATTAAAGATTAGACTAGAGAAGATATGGTTTGCCCTGATTCCTAGATTCTTTTCTCCAAAGGCAGATTCTGAAAGTTTCCCTTGGTGTTGACTGAAAGCAGACTAGGTTTAAAAGTACTTTATCTAATCTTAAGTTACACTTCGTTTCTCTTATATGTTTTCATACTTTCTGAAGGTGATTATGTGGATCACTGGATTTTTTGTCAATTAAGCTGCTTTAATAAGAACTTGCCCAAGAAGTCTATGGTTAGCCCTGTCCTTGGTTGGTTTTAAACAGTTACTTAAGAGGCTTTTCTTGTTTGGACTGACTATAAATCCTCTGAGAAATTATTATTAGTTTCCACCCCTCCAACACTTTAATGTTTCCATTCCATCATTTTAAACTCAACAATATTGTGGTATAGATGACTTTCCCCTTGGATCACTCTTGATGTTGTTGCTCAATTAAAGCCCATATATGACTCCATAGCCCAATGGACTAAAAACCAGCGTTATATCTATCTATCTGCCAAAACTGTTCTATTTGCTTCCAACTTCTCACTTTTGAAACTTTTTACACTTAGGACTTTCCCCTCAAGTAACATTTCATGCTCAACCATCCAAAAAAAAACAAAACCCTTGGCCTTCATAACTACCCTAATATCATTACCTTAAGCTTTTCAAAGACAATATCCATCTTTGTGCATATTGGAGAGATCCCTCTCCGGATTCAGGAGGGCTAGATCCTAGAATCCCAAAGTTGGTTGAAACGATGTTCACTCTGTGATTGGACTCTCCCAATCTTGCTAATAAATTACAGAGACCTAACATTTGGTACCACTACTAATGGAGAGACCCATTTTCTATCAAATATTGGGTAGATGAAATTAACATCCAATAGTTTCTGTAATTCAGCTTTCACAATATCTTTAAGGTGAGGGTTTAGTCTTCTTTGGGGTTGGAAAATGGGTCTCGCATCTTTTTCAATATAGATGTGGTGTGTACACAATTGGGGGTCAATTCCCTTCATGTCTGGGTAATCCCATGCAAAGGTTGCTTTGTATTTTCGTAATAATTGGACCAACTTCTCTTCTTGTTCAGCAGTCAGATTTTTGTTATTGTTTAGAGTTTTTCCCGGCTCAATTTCCACAATCTTTCTATTGTACATAGAAGTAGTGGGTATTACTTGATCAAGAAGTCTTTCAAAGGATCTTCTTCTTCTTTATTATCAAATGTTGCCTTGATCATGTGGCATTGTAGATGGGATCTGATTTGTGGTTAATTAATAAAACTATTGATGATATCATCCTTTGTTTGATCTTTGAAATCAAGAGCATATTCTATAGTTAGAGGTGATCTCATATTTTCCATAAGATATGATACAGGTTGTTTTCTTTTTTTGATTATTGATAGACTTGGCTGGGCTGGGGGATATAAGGCTAAATTCTTGACATAGTTTCCCCTTGTTATTGTCATGTTGCCTTGTCGACATCCAATATAAGCATCGGCAGTTTCCAACCAAGGTCTACCTAAGATTAACGGGTGTCCTTATAGCCAGTTCTTTGGATTGATAACCAAGAAGTCAGCAGGGTATTCCCAGGAATCTGCAGATACCATTACATCTTGTAGTGTACCCTCTAGTTTGACTACCGATCGGTTAGCCAATTCCAATAAGGTTGTTGTTGGTTCTAGTGATGTAATGTCAAGTTTTTGATAGGTGGTGGTTGTTAGAATATTGATTGCTGCTCCCAAATCAACTAAGGCATTTGGAAATGATTGCCCATTGATCTGCACTGTCACTATAGGGTTTCCTGGGTCTTCATATTTTACGAGCGTTTCCATCCCGGATAATAAGTCAGACAAAGTACCGATTATTTGGACAGTGGGATTGGTGTTGTTCTCCTCTTTGGCTTCTTTATGCATAATTCCTTAATGTTTTTTGCATATATAGAAATGTCTTGGATAGCTTGGAGGAGAGGGATTTTTATACACAAATTTTTTAATTCTCCCAGAAGCTAAAAATTAGGATGTTCTAATGGGCATGGTATGATTAATTGTTCTGGGAATGGTGGAGAGGAAGTTGTTACTTGTTGTTGATTTTTTTGTTGAATCTCCTTCTCTTTTTGTAATGTTTGTTCAACAGGTAACGGATCTAAAATATGAACATTATTATTTCTCTCTGTTTCTACTATGTGCCCAGACCTTAATTGAAGGTCATTGCACTCCCTTAGTTAAGTTTATAATTCTGTGGGTTCCATTATTTGGATAGACTGAACCGGCCTATTGTTTGGGTTTGGGTTGGGCTGGGCTGGGAGTTGTGGTCTTAAGTTGTTCTGGGGGTTTGTATAGAGAGCTGGCAGTGTAGGTTGAGAGAGAGGGATTGTTCCAGCTGGCTGATTTGTAGGTATTTTCCAGTTTGACTGCTAGGCCTGACTCTGCGAAGTAGAGGGGGACCATTGTGTTGGATAGTTATTATTTTTCCAAAACAATGGGCAGAAAGGAAAGCTAGGCCAATTATTTTGATTTGTTTGATCTGGCCAAGATGTTGTAGGGAATGTTTGTTGTGACCAATTGGGGAAAGGTGGTTGATTTTGCCACATTCTGCTACATTGCTGAGCATTGTATTGAGGAGGTTGAAAAGAAGAAAATGGATCAGTTGGCATACCTGATTGTCATGGTTGCCATTGTCGGCACTGATTAAGTAGACATGCCACTTCTGATTCTTCTTCCACCTCCTTATAAACTGCTTTTAGACCAGGAAGTGAGGGACATCCTTCTATAGTGTGATCTTTTGTGCAAATGGCACAGACTTTGATTACATCCAACAGACATTCTTTCTGGCTATGTTGTTGGAAATATGATGCAGAGTGTTGTCCTTGATGGCAACCCACTAAATGAAGATGAAGACATGTGACTGTTGACATGTGTTGTCCTTGATGGCAAACCACCTGATGAAGTTATGCTTGACTTGATGGACTTGTTAAATGATGTAAATCTGAAGTGATATGATGATTGTTGATGATATGATGTTGAGTGTTGTACTTGAAAGGAAACCCACTTGATGAAGATGATGACAACTTACTTGATGAAGTTGTGTTTGATAGAATATGTCCTTGATGAAGAAAATCTGATGTATCTACAGTATTTACAGAAGGCAATGAAAGAATTCCCAGAGATATTAACTCAAGTATGATAAAAAATATACACAATAAATAATTTGCACAAGGAAGTCGCGTATGCACGCGGAAAAGAACGTGCCAAGTCGCGTATGGGCTAAAGCGCTCTAAAAGTGCAACACCAGGGGTAATCACCATGGTATTGACCCATTGTATTGGGCAATGATCCGCCTAATTGACCCCGTCTAGTGTAGTTTTGGGCTCATGGTATTGGTTTGGCCCATGGTATTGAAAAAGGGGCTCATGGTATTGACAAAGGGTAAACATATATAAGGAGAAGAAATTCATTGTGCAAATGATGAGTGTGGGAGCAAGATGTCTGAGCTTGAATGAATACTTCTCTCTGAAGTAGATCTGAATGGAAAGGGTTACACTTGAAGATAAATCTGAATGTTGATGCACCAATGATGAAGAAGGGGATCTAGATCTGAAAAGCACTTGTATCTACTAGATCTGCTTATGGAAGACTTAGATCTGAATTGAGGCGAACATCTATCTGAGGTAAAAGGGTTGAATCTGAACTGAATGTCTGATCTGAAGAAGTATGCAGCTCTGTAATAGTTGAAGATCTATACGCTACTTTTCCGCAGAAGAAGCGCGTATACACGCGGCTTCGCTGAAGATAAAGCGCGTATGCGCAATGAAATTTGTACTGAAGTATACGCTGTTTTGTGTGGACGGAAGCGCGTATATACGCGACATCAGTGAAGGGAAAGCGCGTATTCAAACTAGGGTTTGCTGAAGCAAAGGGTATGAAATATCTAATCTGTTCTGTTGGGTTTCTGCTATCTGATCTGTGTTGATAAGTATCTGTTGGTGATGTATGTTCGTGCTTAAAAGTATGGAAAGGGTTCGGTCTGGAAATATGATGAATTGTGGCCTGCAAGTGGTGTTATTTTGAAGTTGTTGGATCCAGTGTGAAAATTGATGAAACGTGGTCCAAGGTGGTTCTGAAGGTTGTAGCCTTCAGTCAGGGGGTTGTAGCTCCCTTCCAGGTGAGGCTGGTAAACGATATCGGGGGGTCGTAGCTCCCTTCCAGGAGAGGCTGGTAAACGAGTTGGGGGGTTGGAGCTCCCTTCCAGGAGAGGCTGGTAAACGAGCGCAGGTGGGTACCTACGTGCTGGTCAAGTCTGCGCCAGCACATATGTTGTAAGATGTTTTCTCTATAATAAAATATTAAAGGCTGAGCAACTGCAGCGGTGGTTTTCTCCCGATTTGGGTTTCCACCTAAAAATCCTGGTGTTCATGTGTGATGCTTTGTGTGATGGTTTATTCTGTTCTTACTGCACTTGTTTACTGTTTATTGAACATCTGATGAATGAATGATGGAATAATATAAGTGAAGATTTAATGACAGATCTAGATCTCTGTGTATACGCTAGTTTCATTAAGGGGATCCGCGTATATACGCTAGTTTATTGAAGGAAAGTAGCGTATGGGTTTTAAGGAATGAAAAAGTAAAAATATTTGATTATGCAGTAAATACTGATTCACCCCCCCCTCTCAGTATTTTTCCCAACAATTGGTTTCAGAGCCAGGTCCTTGTGGAGAAGCTTGATCGCTTAAAGGAGATCCGTCGCAATGGGAAGTCAAGAAGGAGTAATGTCTATAAAGCCACCTCTATTCAATGGAAGCAATCTGATATTCTGGAAGGTACGAACAAAAGCATATCTGCAAAGTCTTGGTGCAGATGTATGGGCAATCGTGCAAGAAGGTTATCAATACCCGGCAAATATTCCTACCGATGCAGCTGAAAGAAAGAAGTATGAAATTAATGCCAAAGCAGTGAATGTCTTATTGGGAAGCATGTCTGAATCATAATTTGCTAAAGTGATGCAGCTACATTCAGCAAAAGAAATATGGGACAAAATTATTCTAAGCTATGAAGGAGACACAAAGGTAAAAAGTGCAAAACTCCAAACTCTTAGAATTGAATATGAAAATTTGAAGATGCATAGTGATGAAAGTGTTGCCAGTTTCTTTCTTCGTCTAGATGATATTGTAAATCGGATGAGAAATTTGGGTGAAACCATAACTAATACTACTCTAGTGGAAAAGGTCTTAAGATCTTTGACTTCAAAATTTGACTCTAAAGTTTCAGCTATTGAAGAAAGGCAAGATCTGCAAACTCTTACTATTGTTCAATTACATGGTACTCTGACTGCTTTTGAAATGAGACAAGGAGATCCTTCTCAAATGAGAGAAGCTGCTTTTAAGGCATCTACAAGAGGAAAAGAAAAGGAAGTTGTCGAAGAATCCAGCTATATATCCGATGAAGAAGAAGCGAATTTCGTGAGAAAGCTCCAACTAGGTACTGGAAGATTCAAAGGTAAGCTTCCCTTCAAATGTTTTGAGTGTGGAAAGGTTGGTCACTATGCTGCTAAATGTCCTTATAGAGAAAAACATGGTAAAGGGAAACAATTTGAAAAGAGAAAGAGTTATTATGCAAAAGAAGATGATGAGGAAGTATCCAGTGAAGATGAAGAAGATTCTGACCAAGATCTAAAAGTGCTCATGGCTAACAAGCAAAAGAAGAAGGCTACTCGAAACAAGAATATACCTCAGAAATCATGTATAGCAAAAATTGAAGAAGATGAAACAGATTCTGACAAAGCTCTACAAGTGCTCATGGAAAAGAAGAAAAAGAAGAAGACTACTCAAAGCAAGGAGATATCTCAGAAAATAGAAGAAGATGAATCAGATAGTGATTGGGGTCATCCTTTGCATGATCTTGGTGGTACAAACAATAATGAAGTTTGTAAAAGCAGTGTTTTAGAAATAGAGAGAGCTCTCAAGATCAAAGATGAAGAACAACAAAAAGCAGTTGATAAGAAAGATTCTATCAACAAAGAGATGATCTCTCAAATGAAAGATCAAATAGAAATGTTGAATGGACAAGTGGAAAAGTATCAAAGGTTTCATACTTATGCATCCAATCAAATTAAAGAACTAGAAGCAGATCTTGAAAAATCAAGCAAGAAGAATGAAGGACTTGAAGCTGCAATCATCTCTCTGCAAGCAGATCTAGAAACATCAAGTAAGAAAAATGAGGAACCTCTACAATCATTTGAAAAAGAAGGACTTGAAGCAGAAATCATTTCCCTCAAAGAAGACCTGGATAAATCAAATAAGATGAATGAAGGCCTTGAAGCAGAAATCATCTCTCTCAAAAGGGTTCTGGAAAATTCAAACAAGAAGAATGAAGAGCTGGAACAAACATGTGAAGAAAACGAAAATTGGTTGAAAGAAGAGATTCTAAATCTGAAGGATCAAGTAGAAGATGGAAGAAGGAAAGAAGAAAGCATGACAAAGCAGTGTCAAGCCTTGGAGGTTGAGGTAAACATTCTCAAAGATAAATTAGAAGAAAAGGTTAAACTTTTGAGGTTTCAAGATAGCACTAATATCTTGGATAATATTCTTAGTAGTCAAAGGTCTCCTTCTATCAAACTTGGTCTTGGTTTTCATGAAACTGTTAAAGGAGAATCTAGCTCACAAGGAAGTGCTAAAAATTCAAAGGAAGTCAATGAAAAACCTGAAGTGTTGAAAGAAACAAAAGATCAACCAACAATCATGAATTCTCAAAGGAATTCATTCAAGAGCGTTGAATGTTTTAAATGTCATAACTATGGGCATGTTGCAGCAAATTGCAGAAGCAGGACAATTCAGCCACAAACAAACAGGTACTCTGGTAGCTTCAAGGGATATTGTTTCTCATGTAACAAGTATGGACATAAAGCAGCTGATTGTAAAAGGAGAAAGATTAGAAATACTCATCATGATTCTTATGCTTATTTCTCCGGACACATGAGATGTTATTCTTTCAACAAGTATGGACATGTAGAAAAGGAATGCAGGTTGAACAGATATGAGAAATTGGATAATTTCCAGCACACAAATATAAAGTTTAAACAAGTCTGGAAAAGGATGGAGGGATGGAATAAGAATCAATCTAGAGAAGAAAAGGATACTTTTGTGGATGCTCTAGAAGACAATGATTTTCTTGAAGAAAACACTCAATTCAAGGACCGATCAGAAACGTAGGGAATTCTGACCCTACTGCAGTCATCCGCTTCTGAAGCTGACTTATCTGATTGACTGCATGAATGTTGTGGGATACATTATGAGATTTAGTAATGTGTCGTCACAGGGGGAGCAATGTATGATGTCTCTCATGGCTGATTTGAATATTCTGGTTATGTTTACTTCTGACAGCGCATTTGATGTGAAAAGGACAGGTACAGGAGATACAAACTCAGGAGGAAATGAAGGAAGATGAAAATTTTCTATGCTTCACTTACCATACGCGGGTTATATTAACAAAATTCGCGTATACACGCGAGTTTCTTCAGAAACAGTCGCGTATTCATTAATGATAAGAGAAGTTATCTGATAGCTGAAGATCTGAAGCAGAGGTCCAGGGGGAGCATCAGTCTGACTGCTGATGATTGCACTATTAGCATTATTCTGGTTATACTCATAATAATGAAATGATACATGGGTTCTTGTGTTGAACATTATGGATGAAGCCTGGTTGCTTTATGATGAAGAGCACTCGTTGTTGAGATGAAAGTCTTATAATTCAGAGATGAGGACAGATCATGCAGAGATTGTTGTTGATGACGTGCTGTTGAAGGTGCTTCAGATTGCAAGCTAAGGAAGAGCATTGGTTTAGGGGGAGCAGCAGGTTGAATACTAATGATTGCATTGTTGGCAATATGACTGCTTGTTCATTGGTTTTTTGTGATACTCATGCTCAAATGATGATGACTTGGTACATTGTTTATTATGATGAGATTTTGAGCCCTGGTTGTCTCTTATACTCACACATGATTGAGTTGGATGTCATTTGATTCAGAAATAAATCATGCAGAGTGTGTTACTATGGTTGAGAGATCCTTTTCCTACATATGTTACTTCATGTTAAATCTTGAAGATCTTGGACCACATGAATGATTGCTTGACACTTATGGGAAGTTGTTGTTCTGGTATGATAAACTTTCTTGGAAAGACTGTAGTGATGCTACAAAGAATCTGAAGGCTTGGTTACTATTGTGTTGATGCCACAACCGTTGGATGACGCTTGAAGACACAACTACATTTTTCTATCTATCTGTAGTCCAGGGAAGCATTCAAATGTCTCAGAAAGAAGCTGAACACTGTCTTTGCCTCACAGAGAATCAGATCTGGTTGAAATTTAGAAGATGTCTTGGGATACGTGGTTTTACTGAAACACAGTCGCGTATACACGCGAGTTCCTGCACAGAAAACCGCGTATGTTTGATTGCTGGAAATTTTTGGTTGGTTCAGCTCTCTTCAGCACAGCTGCAGTGCTGTTTGGTATCTCTGGTGGTGTTCCAGTTCTCATAATTCTGTTTCTAATGTTTTGATGAAGATGCCTTGATGATTTGTTAGTGAAAGTGTTCAGGATGCACAAACTAAGGGGGAGCCTTAGTCATATGGAAAGGATGCTTGGATGCACAGATTCAGGGGGAGCATTGGCTTTGCTGAGTATAATGCATTGTTGGCATTATGATGGTTCTGTTATATGATCTCTCTTGAGGTCTTCTTGGTATTGGTCATGAAAAGTCATAATTGTATTTTTGATGAAAAGGTCATGTTGAGACCCTTGATGTAAAATCTGTAATATTCAGTCATGTATGAACTTGTCAAATTTGTAAACCCACTTGGTTGGGTAGCTGAGTCATTTTTGTAAACCCACTCGGTTGGGTAGCTGAGTCAAATTTGTAAACCCACTCAGTTGGGTAGTTGAGTCTCATATGTAAATCCACTTGGATGGATCTTTGATGAAAGAATGAGTCTTTGGTGATAGGAAGTTCATAGAGTCATGTACTTCATTGAAAATTTTTCAGCATGAACTCAGGGGGAGCTTGGCCACTTCAGCCCATATCAGATCTGCAGAATGTTTCTTCCACATGAGGAGAAAAGGGGGAGAGTGTTGGTTTTTGATCCGCCCTTTGCCCTTGATGTCAAAGGGGGAGAGTGACATGGTGTTTGAATAAAGAGAAGATAATGATGTGACATATTTGGGAGAGTGACATGATATCTATCTGTTGTGGTAACCAAACACCATCGTGGTTGCCATCAAGTCCAAAGGGGGAGATTGTTGGAAATATGATGCAGAGTGTTGTCCTTGATGGCAACCCACTGAATGAAGATGAAGACATGCGACTGTTGACATGTGTTGTCCTTGATGGCAATCCACCTGATGAAGTTATGCTTGACTTGATGGACTTAATAAATGATGTAAATCTGATGTGATATGATGTTTGTTGACAATATGATGCTAAGTGTTGTCCTTGAAAGGCAACCCACTTGATGAAGATGATGACAACTTACTTGATGAAGTTGTGCTTGATAGAATATGTCCTTGATGAAGGAAATCTGATGTATCTACAGTATGAACAAAAGGCAATGAAGAAAGGAATTCAGAATGTGCTCAAAGTATGATAAAAAGAGTATGTTTCTAAGTATACACGGATTTGCCTAAAGGAAGTCGCGTATGCACGCGGAAAAGAACGTGCCAAGTCGCGTATGGGCTAAAGCGCTCTAAAAGTGCAAAACCAGGGGTAATCACCATGGTATTGACCCATTGTATTGGGCAATGATCCGCCTAATTGGCCCCGTCTAGTGTAGTTTTGGGCTCATGGTATTGGTTTGGCCCATGGTATTGAAAAAGGGGCTCATGGTATTGACAAAGGGTATACATATATATAAGGAGAAGAAATTCATTGTGCAAAGGATGAGGGTGAGGGCAAGATGTCTGAGCTTGAATGAATACTTCTCTCTGAAGTATATCTGAATGGAAAGGGTTACACTTGAATGATAAATCTGAATGTATGATGCACCAATGATGAAGAATGGGATCTAGATCTGAATTGCTCTTGTATTTGCTAGATCTGATTATGGAAGGCTTAGATACGTTGATGGCGAACATGCGCCAGTGGAGTTGAATCTGGGCGGATATCGTGCGAAGTATGCAGCTACGTAATAGTTGAAGATCTATGCGCTACTTTGCCGTGAAGAAGCGTATGCACGCGGCTCGTAGAATAAAGCGCGTATGCGTAGGTACACTAACGAAGTATACGATGTTTTATTGTGGGTGGAAGCGCGTATATGCGACATCGGTGAAGGAAAGCGCGCGTATTCAAACTGAGGTTCTTGAAGCAAGGGGTATGAAATATCTGATCTGTTCTGCTGTGTTTCTGCTATCTGATCTATGTTGATTTGTATCTGTTGATGATGTATGTTTGTGCTTAAAAGTATGGAAAGGGTTCGGTTTGGAAATATGATGAATTGTGGCCTGCAAGTTGTGTTCTATTGAAGTGGTTGGATCCAGTGTGAAAATTGATGAAACGTGGTCCAAGGTGGTGCTGAAGGTTGTAGCCTTCGGTCAGGGGGTCGTAGCTCCCTTCCAGGTGAGAATTTATTAAACGAGATGTCGAAGTCGTAAGCTCCCTTCCGGGGAGAGGGCAGTAAGCGAGTCGGGGGTTGGAGCTCCTTCAGGAAAGCCCAGTAAGCGAGCGCGGTGGATGAGGCTTGATTTTGACCAAGTCCTTGACACATATGTTGTAAGATGTTTTCTCTATAATAAAATATTGAAGAAGTGAGCAAGCATGGCGGTGGTTTTCTCCCGATTTGAGTTTCCAAAAAATCCTGGTGTTCATGTGTGATGCTTTGTGTGATGGTTTATTCTGTTCTTACTGCACCTGTTTACTGTTTATTGAACATCTGATGAATGAATGATGGAATAATATAAGTGAAGATTTAAGGACAGATCTAGATCTCTGTGTATACGCTAGTTTCATTAAGGGGATCCGCGTATATACGCTAGTTTATTGAAGGAAAGTAGCGTATGGGTTTTAAGGAATGAAAAAGTAAAAAGATTTGATTATGCAGTAAATACTGATTCACCCCCCCCCCCTCTCAGTATTTTTCCCAACATATGTTTCTTCCTGCATCTAGGGCAAAATATCGCCAAATTTTTCTTTGCTTCTGCTTGCTTTTGTTTGGCTTGCATAATTTCGAACTGCATTGTTAGAGTCCCAAGTATATCTGTCTTAAAATCTTCCAGCAGGTTTCCAATCTCTGCACGAGTCACACCTTCATTAGAGGTCTTGTTGTCTCTTGTAATCATATCACGTTCTGCTGATTTTAGCATTGTGTTGCCCCTCAAACTCCTGATACACAAATCAATGATGTTAGCATAACTCTCCTAATATATATCACCTTTTCCCGTAATATTCAATGTTTCAACCCATTGATCTTTCATTCCCCTAATTAATGTAGTTTTCAACACATTATCAAGTAAGGGTAAGGATGCATAAGGGGATCTCTGAAGATTGTATTAAAACCATTCCACATATTCTTCCAAGGTTTCATTTGGTTTTGCTGTCATTTGGAATATTTCATCTTTTAGTTCCTGAGACCTGCAATAATCTTGATACTTTTTAAAAAACGCAGCCTTCATCTAATCCCAATCAGTTATGTCACCCCCACTTAATCCCATAAACCATCGTAAGGTTGCCCCTTTTAATGTAGAAGGGAATAGTTTTAGTTTTTGGGGATCGGTGGTATAATCATATACCCTACATAACACATCAAATTCAAACAAAAATGCATCTGGATCTTTTGATGTTAATCCATTAAATGTGGGGATATGTTGAAGGGGAATGGCCTTCATAGGTGCATTGACTGTAGTATCTACTATAGGATATCGCAGCGTAGAGGTTTGTTGGGGTGTCTGCTGATTATGGTTTTGGTTCTAGGCCATTTGGTCGAAGATGTGCCAATATCCTTTTGGGATTTCCAAGGAATTTCTAGGGTGAATAGAAGGAGAAGGAATGGATTTGACAGCACTTCCCTTATCTGGAACAATGGGTATTCCTTGTTGACCTATTGTTTGAGGTGATTCAGGACCTTGGTTTTGAATAAGTTTAATAGCACTTCCCTTATTTGGACTACTTACTGGTTGGGATATTTCAATAGGAGATGTTGGGTCTCCTGTTTCTCCTGTTTCCTCTTCTCCTTCACAGAGATTACTAGAGTTCCCTTCTTGAGGGGAAATTATGCAAGGATTCTCAATTTCTTGGGAATCTTGCTCAATTCCCTCTGTTTGACTGTGTATCTCAGCAAAGGCTTCGGATGGTGACTCTGTAGCCTGAAGGGAACCAGTAGGTTGTCTAGAGATAACTTTTCTAAATCCTACTGATGGCTGAGATTCAGTTCTTTTAAGGATTTCGTCAATAAAATTTGTCCGCCCAAGGGTCACCGGTCCCTTAGGTTTTTCAATTTTAGGAGGAATTTTATTTTGCTTAGTTGGTCTATTCATTCAAGAAAACAAGCCTTCATTCCTACCTAAAGAAAGAAGCTTACCTACTTATGTTGTGAAGCGGGCTGTGAGCAAGTGTGTTTCTTGCCTAGTGTGCAGGTTCTTACCTTCCGTCTTTAATACCCAATTCTTTGCATGCAGAATAAAATCAGCTGTGCATCACTCCTTTGAAATGGCATACACTCTCCCCAGCAACGGCACCAAAATGTTGGGTCCTAAAAAGGTATCTTTGAAACACCTAATTATGCTACATTAATTATCAATTTGGGAGCGACTTTTTATTTCAAGAGTGTACTCTTTTTGAGGCTGCAATTAACTAAGAGTAATGCTATGAAGATGTAGTACAAAATCTTAAATAAAAGAGTAAACGAATGCTTGTAAATAAATATAATTACAGTAACATAAATGAAAATACTCTGGAATCTTAACTACATCAATCTGCAAACTATTAATCAGGGATACAGTAGCAGTAACTCCTTCCCTTAGAAATCGATGCAACTAAAATCACACTGAGGCAAGATAGCCTATCTGGGAACTTGGAAGCAGTAACCAATGTTCTCTACAGTTGGTGGTCTTGTTCTTAAAGCAATAGAAATGAACTCAAACTACTTGCTGATAAAAATAACTGAAAGGAACTTCAAAGGCTAGAAAGGAACAACAACTCGTAATTCCTATGCATTCACAACAACTCTAACCAATCTATCTGCTAATCTGAAGCTATGAATCAGAAATGAACAATAAACAGAAATGGAAAAACAACATGAATTGAACAATAATTATAAACTTAACTAATCTCAATACTTCAACCCTGTCGACAGACAATACCATGAAACAATCAATCATAAAGAATCGTAAATTAATAGAACAACAAAGCTTTATAACAATGGCAAGGTAAATAAACAATGAATGCACTTCCTGTAGATGATAAAATAGCAATGCAATTAGTTAATGCTCACAACGAATCTGTATTCAATCCAACTGCAGTCAATCAACTCTGCAATTGAAATAAACTTTAAACACAACTTCACACAACAGTAAGCAAAGATTAGAAATAAAAACAACAAGGTAATTCTACCAGAGCTGGGCCCTTAGCGCCAGTGAAATACTGCTCGGTTACTTCAGAACTTAAGAGATGAAATGAAACGCGTCTTTGATATTAATCGAACATAAAGTATTACAGAGACTGCTCTCTTAAAGCCGAGAGTCAATAAACAATATTACAGAGGAAATGTTTTGATAATGAGAACTTCTGACCTCCCTAATCACCAAAGGCATTGCCTTAGATAACAGACCCTGATGGACAAGACGAGGAATAAGATGAGTTTGAACAGAAATCCCTCAGGATCAAAGGATCCTGAGGGATTCGCTTCTCTTCATTTGGTTATCATATGGTTTACTTTAACCGAAGCCGAGTTGTCCCTTGCCTTTTCTTGGCAATACGTTCGGATTTCCTTGTCTTTGGATGGATGTGGTTTAACACTGGTGGAGCAGTAGTTGCATTAATCTCAGCCTCGCCTTTGGTACAACTGTTCACTTCGTCTAATTCCTGTTTTATCAACAAAAAACAATCTTTAGTCATCTTTTTATAATAAACATAAACCTTTCCAATTCTACCATAATTCTTATAATAAATTACCTTCCTAAGGTAAAAAGGAATATGTCTATAGTAAAAGAATGAGAAAATACGCAGTAATTTCATACCTTTTTCACTGCCCAACATCTGCCCATAATGCATTTACTAGCTTGTTGTGCCATGATTTTTTGTTCTCTTCCAACAACTTCTTGATTATGTTCACCAAAATTTTATTTGAGGACTCTACCAACCCAATACCTTGAGGGCAATAAGTTGTAGAATGACCCAATATAATGTGATATTTATGACAGAATTCCACCATCATTTTGGACTCAAATGCAGTAGCATTGTTAGTTATGATCTTTCTAGGATAGCCAAATCTATGGCATTCCTAGAAGGGATGGCTTCTATCCATTTGGTACAATAGTTTGTTGTTGTGAGGATCCATTTATGTTGGGCAGATGAGGCAGGATGGATTTACCCAATGAAGTCTAGACCCCACTGCTGAAAAGGAGCTTCAACAGTGATTGGTTGCAGAGGTAAGGGAAGCAACTTTATTTTTCCTTCAAAGAGTTGGCATTTGTGACAGGCAAGGATCATTTTATGGACATCGTGAAAGAGGGTGGGCCAGTAATAACCATCTCTAAGGATTTTGTTAGCAATTGACTTCTAATAGAGGTGGCCTCCACATTCTCCTTCATGAAACTCGTGCTTGATCTTATCTGCATCATTCTCAGGCAAATATTTAAGCAATAATCCACTAGCATTTTACCAATATAAACATTTATTCAAAATGCAGTAATTTGCAGCTTTCAACTTTAAGAATCTTGCCTTTCTTTTAGACAAACCAGGAGAGACATTTAGGTTGAGAAAAACATACAAAATATCAGCATACCAAGATGGATTCAGAAAATGATCTTCAATAAGTGGAGTTGTCAACTCCTCCTATTCATCTAATGCATTAAACATGTTTATATCAAGAGCTTGAAAGTTGGATTCAGCCATAATTTTTGCTAGTCCTTGACCCTTTATGAGCTTAGTGGGCTTGATTTCTAAGTCATATTCTAAAATTATAGCAATCCACTTTCCTCTTTTTCCATCTGGATCTTGGGTCAATATGTCTTTTACAATTGAATGAGGCACAAATGCTATGATGTGGGAATGTAAAATGTAAACTATAAAGTCCTTTAAGGCTTTGACCAGGGGTAACGCTTATTTTTCCATTATGTTGTACTTCAGAGGTGCATCTCTTAATGCCTTGCTGAAAAATGCAATTGGCTTCTCTTGTCCCTTCAATTTTTTCTGTAATAGGACAACAGCTACTGTGTGTTCTAATGCAAATGAAAAAATGAAGAAATCCTTTGTAAAATCAGGACTGATAAGAACTGGTGTTTTGGTCAGTGCTTGTTTTACCAGTTCAAATGATTTCCTTTCTTCTAAGGTCCACTTGATTCATTCTTCTCTCTTAAGCATATTTGTCATGTTTCTAAGGATTTCAGCTAGATTGGGTATGAACATTCTCAAGAAATTAATCTTTCCAATGAAAGATTTAAGTTCCTTGATGTTTCTAGGATGGTTGATTTGCAATATACCATCGATCTTTTTTGGGTCTATCCTTATTCCTTCTTCAGATGTGATATGTCCAAGAAGTTTACCTTCTTGGAGAACAAACAATGTTTTCTTTGGATTTAAGGACAACCCATATTTTCTGCATTTCTCAAAGACTTTTCTCAAGTGTCTCAAGTGTTATTCATCTATTTTTTAATAGACAATGATATTATCAAGTTAAATCACAATGAAATAACCTATTTATTCTAAGAATGCTATATCCATGGCTCTTTGAAATGTGACACCAGCATTCATTAAACCAAAGTGAATATTCAAATACATGAAATTACCCCAAGGAGTAGTAAAGTTTGTTTTAATTTGATCATCAGGATGTACCAATATCTGATTGTAACCTGAGAAGCCATCTAGCAAAGAAATTCTTCTAGAACCAACTACCCTTTGCAAGATATGATCCATTTTGGGTGAGGGATAGTTGTCCTTTAATGAGGCTTTGTTTAAGTTTCTAAAGTCAATGCAAAGCCTTATTTCTCCTATTTTCTTCCTAACAGATACAAGATTAGATACCTAGTCTGAATATCTTACTGGGACTATGATTCCAGGATCATACATTTTCCTAATTTCTTTCTCTACCAAAGGTAATTGAACAAGGTTGATTCTGCGCAATTTTTGTCTAAAAGGTTTCTGGTTTTCTTTGAGGGGTATCTTATGTTGGCTTATCTCTGTATCATATGATTTTAGATCTTCATAGCTCCATGAAAATACATTAGAAAATTCTTTAAACATCTCAATGTATTTCAGTTTAATGTGAGCTGGCAGTGTCTTGGATAGTTGGATCATTTTGGGTTTTTTCTCACTGCCTATGTTGCATTCTTCCACTTCAGCTTCAATAGGTTCTAGTTTTGGCTTCTTGGCAACATCATTCAAATCAAACAATTCTTCTAATGGGACCAGTCCTTCTAGAAAGCTTTGATTTTTAGATTGCAGCACTTCTAAGTCTTCTTTTTCTAAATCTGTGATATTTTCTGTTGTATGTTTGGGTCTATTAGTTAACAGATTTATATCAGAAATCTCAGAAGAATTTTCTTCTTAAGAAAGTGATTTTTCCTCAGTAGGACAGTCTTGTTCATACTCTGAATCTAAGTTTGGTATTTCAAGTTCATTTTTGGACTATAGGAAGTCTTTTATTTGTTTATCTCCTTCAAAAAATTGCCAGTATTTTTCATTATCCGAGACAGTTGGTCTATAGTCTTAGAAAAGTACTAGCAGCAAAGGCTAATCCATTGGAAAGAATATTTTGGTTCCTTGGGACAAAGGTAAGTTGGAATTCAGCAAATATTTTTAACAAGTCCATGGCATCATCTCTATAGGCTCTAAGTTTGGGATGTTTAGCAGTGTATTCCCCTTTTACTTGCCTAATTATCAACTCTGAATCTCCATGAATTGTTATCCTCTTGGCCCCTAATTTTTTCAATAAATGCAGGCCTAAAAGGAGAGCTTCATACTCTGCTATGTTGTTTGTGCATTGGAAGTTTAATCTATATGAATGACCCTCAGCATGATTGTTTTCAGTGTTGTGTACCCATATGCCTGCTCCTGCACCAATTTTAGAGAAAGACCCATCAAAACTCATACTCCAAAGAGGACTGTTTTTAGATTTTTCATTCATTTAATTTCTGTCCTCTCTTTTTTGTTTGCCTAATCTATGACTGTGTTTTTCCTGCAAGACTGCACTATGTTTGTCTTTATTTTGTTCCTCATGATTTTCAATGTTTTGAGAGTTTATTCTTTGATTTTCTTGATGGGTACTATGTCCGTGATTGTTTTGATGCTCAATACTTGTGATCTGTTTGCTATGATTTTCTGAATTAGCAAACTATTTTTTAGTTTTCTCCTTGTTTTCCTCTTCATCTATGGTTGCCACTATGTTTGGGGATGGAGTGGACACTATATGGGTTGACGTTTCATTGATTAATCCTTGCTCATTAGAAATCTCATCATTATAAAGAATGAATGAGTCAAGGTTAGTATGTATAGAATAAAGAGGGGAGTTTTTTGGTATTTCTTGACTACTCACCATATATTTCATGTGTGTTTCCCTATAGAGTCTTCTAGGTTGACTGAAGACATGGATGGTGGCATAAGTCATATCCATCTGCATAGTACCTTGCAACTTAGCACCCCATGATCTTGAAAGAAGCATGCCATATTTTGGGGGTATATCAGCCACTACAATGTCCATCACTAGGGTTTTGGATGGGATTTGAGCTAAGTTAACACAGAGATCTTTTATTCGGCCTAGGCATTTCACTCTACTTGAATCAAAGGAATATAAATCTTTGTATGGTCTGGTCACCTCTAAGCATAATATTTCCATTATTACTTTGGGCATGAGGTTATGTGATGCTCCTGAATCAAGCATGGCATTGTGCAACATCTTATCATGGATATTCAAACTGATGTAGAATGGAGGGGTTGTTCCTTCTTGAAATTTTCTTTCAATCTTTGGACCGAACAGAAGCTCTACTGTATCATCAATCAAGTTAGCAGTGTCATGAAAATCTTCTATGTTCAAGGATTTCAAAACTTGACATCTCTATTCATTTTTAGTGACTAATTCAGTGAGAGGGACAGAAATTTTGGTTTTATAAATTTCATTCTCTAGGCTAAAGGGAATCTGGTTTTTGAAATGTTTGATCCAGCCTTGATAGTCACTCCTTTAACAGCAAAATCAACTTGCTGATTTCTAATATTTACAGCAGTAAAAATGGTTTTTTCAAGAGCATTAGCTGAAATGCTAGTGCTGCTAGGGTCACCACTCTGTTTTTCATTGATTTGGGTGTTTTTTTCCCTTGTTTGGATCAGAACTTTCAGCCACTGTTTCATGGTTTTCTGTTGTATTTTTGGAAGTATTTACAAGGCTGTTTTTTGGTAGAATTATCAGAGGTTTTCTTTTTGGGAGTTTCTGGGTTCTTTTTACTTCTTAGGTCATATTTTTTGGGTGCTCCTATGATGTCATTTTCAAAATCTTGTCCATATTATTCAGTTTCTAGTCTATCATCATAGGGTGTATATAGACCTTGTTTTCTTTCATGGAGGAAATCAGAATCCTTATTTCTTACTCCCCACATGTTTATGTTATCATCCTCTTTTTGTTAATTTTTTTCTCCATCCTCATTAACATAATTTTCTTGAAAAGGAGGTCTGATCTATTGATCAACATCTCTTTGTCTGTTCTGAGGTTGATTTCTCTTAAAGTTCTGATTTTGATTTGGGGATTGGTTTCTATTTTGAGGAGGTGTTAGGTTTTCTCTAGATTGAGCTCTTTCATATATTCTCATCCTCTTCATCATCTCCTCCATCATCCTTTCCATTTTTGAGTCAGATGTGGAAGGTGCATCTTCATCCCTATATGATACCCTCTTCTTAGTCTTCATTCTAGCTCTCTTCTCAATCAGATTTACTTCCACACTAAGAGCTCCCTTCCGCATGTCTTCTAAAGTTAAGGAGTCCCTTTCTCTTAACTGATAGGCCATTTCAGGATCAAATCCTTCAGGATATTTTTCCAAGGATGAGCCTTGTGGAGGTTTCAAATCTGGGGGTAGTGCATTATAAACACTATTAAATCTAGTGCAATAATTTTGAACACTTTCCCCAATGTTTCTTCTGAGGTTGTTGTAATATGAAAGTATTTGGAGAGGGTTCTTCCTAATTTCCCATTTGTTTATGAACGTTTGATGTAAAGAAGGGAGATCATTTATACTATTAGGATTTAAACCCTTAAACCATTTCTTGGCCTCTCCTCCTAAACTTTGGGCAAAGATTCTCATCTTAATGGTCTCATCTTCTATTTCCATATAATCAAAGGCATCGTTCACCTTATCTACATTCTGTTGAGCATTAGTGGATTCATTTCTGGTGAAATGGGGAATTTTGGACTGATAGTCTTGTGGCAAATTGACTAAAGGTAAAGGAAGGACTAGAGGAGCATACCATGTTGCCATGATAGGAAGTTGTGGGATAAATGGGGGGTTTAAAAGTGGAGGGTTTATGAAATGAGGGGGAGGATGGAGTGGAGTATTTTGAACAGTGGGTGTATGGATAACAGAAGTACTTGGATCAGCAAGAGACTGTTGAGTAAGATGAGAGAAACCAAAGTTATGAATGAAATGAGAATCAGGTGGAGTGGTTTCTCTATTATCAGTATGTTCACCACTATGTTGGGGTGAGTGTGGAGACTCAAAGTCTATTTGATCTATACCACTAAGTGACTTAGTTCTGGATGGGTTTCGTACGAATGGTAAGTCAACTTGTGTATCTTGCAGAGCTGAGAGATTTTCAGGGACATAATTAGCTTTATGAATTGGTCTGAAAATAGTTGAAGTCTTGGATTTAGGAGATTTCCTAAGGATACTTTTTGAATTATCAACTATCTCAGGAGGATTTGGGTCAGGATAGGCTCTAGTATAAATTCTTCTAGAAGCCACTATGTGGTGTTTTTAGACTTAATGATGAGAAAATTTTAGCCAAGTATGATAGTCTTTTAAAGGCTAACTAATATTTTTCAAATAAAACTCAATCCTCAAAGTCTTCTTAACTGGGTTTGAATGATGTTTGAAGGATAAAATAATTTCCTAGTGGAGTCTTAGGAAAAACCAATGGGGTTGGAAAGCCTACTGAATACCAATGGAGTTGCCAGGTGAAGGATTTTTACTTGTTTTCAATGTTTGGTTGTTGTTCACCATCAAAAATCAATAATAACCAATCTTGGTGTCACTTGTCTCATTTAGGAATAGGGGTTCGTTGAGTTGTGAAGTTATCTATTACTCAATATTTTGTTCCCTAGTATGGTCGCCACTATGTTAGGGTCCCTGTAGTTTGCAAGATTGGCAAGAACAAACGCTGTAGGGCCTACATCAGAACCACTTTGGAATCCTAGGATCTATCCCTCTTGGATTTAGAGAGGGATCTCTCTATATAAGTGTTTTCAAAGGATATATCATTATGCTTTGTTTATGATATTAGGCTCATTATGAAGCACAAGGGATTTGTTTGTTTTTGGTTGGGTAGGACATCCTCAAAATAAAGGAAGTCTTTTGAAGGGTAAAGGTGTGAGTGAGTTGAAAGAATGGTTCGGCTTATATGATAGGTAAGAGACAATGTCAATCCATTGGGCTATGGAGTCACAAAAGGATTTAATTGCAAAACAAGTTTCAAGAGTGGTTCATGGGGCAAGTCATCTATATCAAAGGATCTCTTTAGGTTGATTTGTGATATGGAACATTAAAACTGTTGTGAAGGAAGCAAAGCTAATAACCATTTAAGAATATATTAACTTCACTAAACAAGAAAAGCCTTTCAAAGTAACTGTTTGAAGCAATCCAAAGGACAGGGCAAACCATAGACCTCTTTGGGAAAATTTTTACTAAAGCACAATTTTCAGACAACAATCCAGCAATCTAACAGATTACCTTCAGAAAGTAGAAAACATTCAAGATAAACAAAAGAATAGCCTAATATCAAGTAGGAACTTTGAATCTACCCTGCTTTTGGTATACTCTCAGGGAAACTTTCAAAACAGGCTGTTAAATACTAAACAAGGGACAAGGCTAACCATAAACTTCCTTGAATAGGACTCTACTTAGCATGCAGTGAAAAGATCATTCAAGAAAAACATCTCAGGTTTTACTCAACAAGACATGGGCTCACCAACGTTCCTTGACTGGTTATACTCTATCGAAATCATTCCCAAAGAAACAATTAGAAGAAAACATAAAGATAAAGCTTATCAGTGAGAATTAGGGTACTTTGCAGTAAATCCTATTCTATATTTCCTGTTCTTTATCAAAGAAAGTGGACAGTATGAAAACATAAGAAAAACAACAATTACAGTAAAAAAACATCACCATTGACATAGACCAGGATCCCATAAATCAGCTTGTATATTTGATGTTCAAACCAGTTACAATCTTCAGGTCCAGTAAGTCTTTATAGCTTCAAACTTCTCTTCTCATCCTATCTTTATTCAATTACTAATATAGCTTCAGCAGCCTCAACAACTATTTACATTCAATAAGTATTCAACCAACATTTACAATGGGCTCCTCTTATGATATTTAGAGGTAAATTGAGGAGGTGGAGTGAAAAGAAGGTCTAATTATTCAATTAATACAGAGTAAATGCTTCTCGACCTTTGGAAGGCCTAATGGAGAATATATCTAATGTTTTAACTTTGTTAATTGATTTTTACATTAACTTTTATCTACTTCAGTCACTTTTGTTGACTTTTGAGGCCTTTGGTAGGCTGGTAATTACTTTCTGAGCTGTCTTTGGCAAATATCTCTGACTGTGCATTAAATTTGTAGTCTTTTGAGTAAATGGGACTATAGGTGGCAGTTTTAGTCTTTGGAGGGAGTAATTTCTCTATTGATGTGTCATTCGAAGCATTCTTTTGGGTGATCTATCTTGATTTGTAACTTTAACTCTGATTAGGCCTCTGATTTCGCTTTTAGGCCTTCTTTAATCATCTTCTTCTTTATTCACTCTACTGACTATTTTAATATTCAATCTTTGTCCTTAAATATTTGTCTTTATCCTTTATCTTTATGATAATCCTCGCTTTCCTTTGATTTCTTCGATTAAGCCTTTAATCTTCTTCACTGATTTTGTTTTGTTTCTGCGTGCAGTTGTTTCTTCTATGCACTGGAGGGTTTCATTAATCAATCAATGTCCATGAAACATTGAAAAAATACTGAGACAAACCCTATAAATCCTTTTTTGTACTGTTTTGAGCCTTCGAGGATCATCATCCTTGACTCTGAGCCACTGTAATTGGCTGTGGGAAGACTTTATATCTTTTCCGCCATGAAAACCTGCAACACACATGAACTGATAAAATAAAACCTGCGATGCTTGGGTTAAACTGCTTCAGAGGCTCGGGAGAGGCGGAGGAGTGTTTACAAACAATGAAGAATGCAAAAGAGGTGGAAAAACCCATGGCGGAAGGCAGAACCAGGGTTTTAAATTGAATTATGGCGTGAAGTGGCGATGAGTGATTTTGCAGTAAACCGCGAGTGGTTTTCGTGCGGGGTTAAGGTGGTAAGTGGTTTTATGCGGGTGGATGCGATACATGCCAGTGGCCGACACGTGTCCCTTTAAAACCACCTATTTCGCATTCAAAATGTACTATGGATGGGTTGGGTGAAATGGGCGTGCAATGGAATGCTGACTGTTTGATCTGGGGAAATCAATGGTGGAGATTGGAAGAAACACGATGAAAAAGCCCAGCGCGATTGGGTGGGACCAGTGGGATTATATGGTGGGTTTTGGTGGGGGGCATTAGATCTAAAGAAACAGATGGTCTAGATCAAAGTGGAGATTTAGAATGGTGGATGAGGGGTCGGAAAAAATGAAGACCCAATGGAGGAAGAGCCGTCCGATCTTGAGGATCAACGGCGGAGATACGTCGAGGAGAAACGTGGTCAGGGTGAGAAATTATAAAGGGAAGGGGCTGAGGTATGGCTAAATGGGAACCATCGGATGGAAAGGATCAATGGTTAGGATTCAATCGTGGAAATTACTTGGTAGGGGATAGACAGGAGAGAGGATGGTGATGCGAAAGAGCGCAAGCCGTCCTATCTAGGGAGAGTTAGATCAACGGCGGAGGAAGAGCGGTGGGGATCAATGGGAGCTGTCGGATCAGGGAAATGGATGGCTGAGATGAACTCGGCAGATCAGAAATCGGCAGAGAAAAGGTTTAGGGGGCAAGGGAAATAGGAAGTTGCAATGTGCCGATGCGATGAAGTGTCGGTGAAGCGATGCGATGGAGCGCAGAGTGCGATGGCCGTCAGATATTGGGGATGGATGGTCTAGATATCATCTAGGGATCGACATATAGGCGGAGTAAAGGGTCTGGGAACAAAGGAACTAGGATTTTCGATGTTTGATGGCCGATGCGATGGCGAAGTGTGATGCGATGGAATGATGCATAGATCGTCCGGTCTGGGGGAAAATAAACAGTCCATATCTCATCAGAGGATCGGTCATCGGAAGAAAAAGGAAAATGGAAGCGAGAACTTGCAAGGTGCAACTTTTTATCACCAATGGTCTTAGTGCTTGGTCATGGAGCCTGGTTTTATGGAGGAGAAAGGCGGAAGGCTTAAGCCCTCAGGGGCTTAAAGCCTATATATAAAAAGGTCAGAAAATAAGCTTAAAAGGTGGGTTTTATTTAGCCTTTTCATGTTCCGATAGGAAGGAAAAAAGGTTTTTAACCAAGTAAAGGGTTTTATAATGGTTAAAAATGGTTTTTATGAGAAAATGAGGGTAGATGAGGGAGAAAAACGGGTTTTGTAGGGGAAAATTTTGACAAAGGATAGGAGTAAAAATAGGTAAAAATGGGTGAAATGGGAAAAGTTATGAAGGCAAAATGATGAAATAGGGGCTTGAAAACAGTCTCCTTATGATAAAAATAGGGTTTTCTTTGAGGAATTTGAATGAAGGTTATCAATGAAATGGATTTCTTGAGGATAAAGATCACAGAGAGGCTTCAAGAAGTCACATATTTTGCGTGAAATTTGTTTCTTGAAGGCTAAAGACCTGTTTTAGCCATCATCAGTTATGAAATTTTTTTATTGATGGCTAAAATAACCTTCCTCAAATCCCCCTATATACTTGAATAGATAAAAAATATTATAATGTGAACATGGGAGAATCCCAACATATTGGAAAAGATACTCAAATGACTCTGTTGGAAATATGATGCAATATGTTGTCCTTGATGGAAACCTACCTGATGAAGTTGTCCTTGATGGAAACCTACTTAATGAGTTGTTCTTGATAAGTAGAATATGTGAAAATGATGTATCTATAGGTTATTTCAGAAGCGACATAGAAAGGCAATCCAATTAGGATCAGAGAAATGATAAATATAATATGTCACAATGTATACCTAGGTTTGATGAAGCCAACACGCGTACATATGCTACTTGGTATACAGGCAACCCGCGTATACATCCAAAATTAGTATGTTCACAGTTACTATGAATAGAAGTCGTGTATACACGTGGGTACGAAGAAGCAAAGTCATGTAGACCTTTTGTGCTCTAAAATTATGATGCCAAGGCGCATTACCATGGAATTAGCCCATAATATTGAGTATTGTGTCCTCTATTTGATTCCTTCCAAGAATACCATCGGAACTTGTGTGGTTTTGGCTATGGTATTGGTAAAGGCTAAAAAATTATAAGGAGAAGAAGATCATAGTGCATCAGTGTACATGTGTTTGGGTATTGAATGAATACTTAACTCTGAAGTATATCTGCATGGAATTGGCTACAGTTTATTGTTAGATCTGAAGTAATAATTCACCTATGAATACAATGATGGATCGGGATCTCTAGATATGAAATGACTATGTATTTGTTAGATATGTTTATAAAATGTTTAGATTTGTGATCTAGTGAATGTTTTCTGAAATGAAGGGCAAGATCTAAGATAATTATTTATTCTAAAGAGTTTTATAGTCCAAAAAGAGTTGCATATATAAACGCAGGTTTTTCTATGTAAAAGTGCATAGATACGCAATTTCAGTTAAGAAAAAGCGCGTATGGGAACTAGGGTTTTGCTTAAGTGTGTGGAAGGAAATGTTTGATCTGTTTTGTTGTATTAATGTTATCTGTCAATGATGTATTCATACAGATCTGGGTTGTTTGAATACTGATCATGCTGCTAGTTGATTATGATTAAAGATCAATTGTTGGTTGGTTAATTGATGATTAAGTGAATGATTTGATAAGGCTATGAGTTTCAGTTTGATTTATGTTTCAGTGAATGTGTGGTGGGTCTAGTCTGAAAGTATGATGTTTGGATCCAGTGTGAAAATCGACTAAACATGGTCCGTAGTGGTGTTTAGGGTGGAAGCCTTCAGTAAGGGGGTCGTAGCTCCCTTCCAGTGGTTGCTAGTAAACGAGAAGCAAGGGGGTCGTAGCTCCCTTCCAATGGTAGATGGTAAATGAGATCAGGGGGTTAGATCTCCCTTCCTATAAAAGTTGGAGAACGTGAGAAGGTTGCAACCTTCTGTAGGTGGTTGCCTATGTGCTGGTATGAGTCTGTTTTAGTACAAGATTGTAAGCAGTTTTCTTTATAATAAATATTGAAGACAGAGATGAAAACAATAGTAGTTTTCTCCCAAATTGGGTTTCCACCTTAAATCCTAGTGTTCATGTGTGTTCCTTATGTGTAATGATTTATTCTGTTCTTACTACACATGATTACTTCTTTCTAAACATCTAATGAATGAATGATGAAATAATCTAAGTAAAGAATTATCTCCATAATGAGATCTCTGGAAATATGCTAGTTGGGTTCATTAAAGTCGCGTATATAAATCAGTAAAGTGTTGAACCCTTAGTTAAACTGAGAGGGGGGGGGTGAATCAGTTTAACACATACATGGACTTTTAAAACTTTTCTTTTAAATCTTATTTACACCTCCATTTCATGGTCAACTTAATATTTGAGCAATAAGTATTACTATCAAACAGATTTGTTAATGTAATAGCAGATTGAATATGAGAGCAGCAAGTATTAAGCAGATGAGATAAATCACATCAACACATAAACATCATGCACAGAGACACCAGATATAAGTGGAAACCCATAAAGGGAGAAAACCACATCTTATTATTGTTGTGATGCAAAGGCAAGCTCCAACTCCCTCTCACCACTGTTTTCTGCAGGCACCAACCTACTGGAGGCTCTATCCTCAATTATGCAAGCTACAACTTGCAAGGAAGCTCCAACTCCCATCAATTTTCTGCAGGCACCAACCTACAGGAGGCTCCAACCTCATCCAGCTACAACTAACATTTTATCAAGCTACAACTTGATGTGGAAGCACCAACTCCCATCTATTTTCTGCAGGCACCAACCTACAGGAGGCTCCTACCTCAGTCAGCTACAACTGACATCTATCAAGCTACAACTTGATAGGGAAGCTCCAACTTCCTTATTCTTTCAAAAAGAAAAAACACATGCTGATTTACCTTGGATTCAGCTCTGTTCTGTACTTTCTCTTCTGCTGTTCATCAACTCTTATATCAGACCTGCATCATATCTTCTCAGCCCTTCCTTCTTCTCTTCTTTTCTCCTCAATTCTTCATACTCAGCATCCTCTATATTCACACTCTCTGACCTCTTGCAGCTTTCTTATTTTCTTCAACTATCTTCAATTCTGTTGCACACTCTCTCCTCTTCTCATTCTGTTTTCATCAATCTCTCCTCTTGGATATTACCCCCTTTTATACAAGATAGCTTCATGACTATTTGTATTCTACTGGGAATTCGAAATGGACAGTCATGTCTCTTTGCCTTCCGCCTTCTCATCTCTTTTCAGCTTACTCAGAAAAATGTAACTGTAGGTGCTTATTTTAATATTACAGTGGGATATTTTCTCTCTTCCGGAGACTTGCCAATGCATCACAAACAATAAAAACAATTAAAACATTTACATTCGAATTACAATGTGAACTCCAACTCACTCATTTTGTCTCTTGGCTTGCTGCGCATTTGTCTTTTCTCTAACTGTCTCTTTGTCCCTTTCTCTTCTCTGTATGCCTTTCTGTTTATGGCTGCTGCGTAACTCCCGAATTTATGAACTGCATTTTTATTTTATTTTTATACCAGCGCTTTATATATAAATGAATCTGCTGACTGTAATTCAACCCTTTACACGCAGCAAGTGTCTTGTTGATGTGGCGAGTTCCGCAGGCTGGAACATACATATATTACAATTGTATTACATTAATAATCGCCCTCCCGTTAAGCTGAGGCCCGTGGGTCTACAGACCACGCGACATGTTTTAATACAACCACAACCATGTTTTATATATCTCACAACAATTATTTTATATAAACAATCGCCCTCCACCTTAAGCCTTTGGTCTTATATTACAATCCAATAAATCAAATCACAACCTCTAATATATGAAGGGGTCCGGCCCCACATCTCCGTCGGCGGATCGGTGGTGTCAAACAAAACTTGCGATTGCGATTGATCAAATGGACGCGATGACCACATAAAACATGGCTCATAGCGCAATCGGGTCCGAACTTTGAACAAATGCAATCGGGGCACACAGTATAAAAGTTCTGATTGCGATCAGAACATGGATGCGATTTGCACATATTAACTCCCGCATATAACAGGATCGGGTCCACCACTTCAATCACAACATATTACACAAGTCGTGTGATCAATCGGAAAGTTCTGATTGCGATTAAGATCCCGGATGCGATTGAACCTATTAAATCCATCGTATATTCCCATCGGGTCTGCCACTTCAATCGCAACATATTACACAAGTCGTGTGATCAATCGGAAATTTCTGATTGCGATTAAGATCCCGGATGCGATTGAACCTATTAAATCCATTGTATAATTCCATCGGGTCCGCCACTTCAATCGCAATCGCAAGTCTTTTAATATGTGTTGCGATTGGGCACTGTCCATTGTATTTTGCCGATGCGATTGGGAAAGGACTTCAAACAAGTTTGAATTACAATTCATACCTCCATCGGGTCCGGACTTCCAATCGCAATCGCAACTCATATGTTCTCCGATGCGATTGACCAATGCCGATGCGATTTGACCGTAACTAAAATATGTATTATCCCCCGTTTATACACCCATCGGGTCTGGGCTTCAATCGCAATCGCAACTCTCAGTTGGTTGCATGTTTCGCTGCCCTTGCGATCTCCGATTGTGATTGGGGAGGGGTCCCACCTTATCAAACTTTGTTTTATGCGCTCCATAATATAAATGCCTTGGACCTTTGTTTATGTGATGCACTGCACATATATGTTTATATATATTTTTTCCGCTGGAGTGAAGCGATTCTCGGAATAAGTTTGTGTTATATTATATGTATAACACCGGTTGGAGTGTGCGATTCCTGGAATATGGTTCTGTATTATATGCATTGTATTGCCGCTGGAGTTAAGCGATTCCCGGAATAAGTTTGTGTTATATTATATGTATAACGCCGGTTGGAGTGTGCGATTCCCAGAATTATGCATATGAATGTATCTGCCGGCTTGGGCGATTCTCGGAATTTTATAACAGCTCTGCCTCTGCCTCTGCTGCTCCTGTCGCTCTGCCTCTGCCTCTGCTTCTTTTTGCTACCCTGCCTCTGTTCTTCGCTGTGCCTCTACCTATTTCTGCTTCAACACTGCCTCCTTTGCTGCCTTTGTTACTTCTTTGTCTCTTCCTTTCTGCTATATCTGTTGTCTTAGTTTCTTTGTGCTCCTTTCTCTATTGCGTATATAGAATCCACTCCACCCGTTATACTTGTAGCACATCCTATGAGGCTCCGATCTTCTACGCCTTCAATTCAACAGTTCTTTTCCTCAACTTCGAACTCCGCTACGTTACCAGAGTTCTGTTCCTCATCTTGATTTAATTCTACAGAATGAATTGATGTATTCTCCCCAACAGTGCTTCACATTCTTCCCACTAGAATAATTGTTCCTCATCACTCTGTCTCATTCCTCAGCTACTTGTCTTATGCTCTCTTTGTTTCATCTGCTCCTTGACTGATGCTACTCCTTAATTCTCCTTTTGCTGCCTCAGGTATTCTTCCTTTGCCATCTCCTTTGCCTTGTTGCTGCCTCAGGTGTTCTTCCTTTTCCATTTCCTTTGCCATCAATGAAAACATTTCCAACAGTCTCCCCCTTTGGAATTGATGGCAACACATCCACCAATAATCCAATGATTCCTCCAAGTCTTCCTCTGTCTAGATTCTTTTAGAAGACCCTTTCTTCTATTACCTACTTTTCCTCCCCCTTTGACATCAATGGCAAAGGGTTGCACATTTCTTAGTGTAGATTCTATCTTTTCATTTTCTCTCTCTTAGATGTGTTTAGGCATTCTTCTTCTGACTTTGTACCATGCTGCTCTATACTGGTGTACAATATTTGTTGAGAGAACACTTTTGAGAATATTTTAACTTGTATATACACATTAAGTCGATATCATTCCAAAGTAATGACAGTTATAATTAGACTTGTATAATAAGAGATGCATCATTGGATCAAGACTTAAAGGTTGTGAATGCTCCGAGTGACATATCAGGCTTGCTTCAACTATACTTTGGTCTATATCTGATGTAGTGTGCCAATATATTTCTGTTGAGGAAGATTGCAGATGGAATATGTCTTCTTCTGCAATAGACATCTATAGTCAAAATCTATTCCGTTGTGATGATGCCAATATATCTTCTATTGCTGTGGTTCACCTGTACTGCCTATTGTTGGTAATTTGTGCTAAACTGCTGACAGGGATAATACACTTAAAGACTGAAAGGTCCTTGTTGTTATTGTAAATAAATGAATCACACCAGAGCTTATAGCTTATTGTGAGGATAGGCAATATCTTTCAATATAAGAGACTAATGACTTTCACTGCTTACACACTCTTCCAAAACAACCCCTGCAAATCCTTTGTGCTTGAGGTTCTTTTGCCATAGTTCTTTGATCTTGAGGACCTATATCATATTGCTGTTCCATGATAACTCTTGATATTCTATTGATAGATATGCGACCTGTACCTAGTACCAATTGATATTACCTTGATAAACCATGCAGAGATTTCATTTTAGCTTGCACATGAACCCATAGTTTCCACTATTGATCTTCCCACTGTTAACACCAACAATCATCAATATACTCAATCTGATCTTGGCATCATTAAGCTGCTACTTATTTTGTCATCCTGATTTGAAAGAATGTCACTACATTTTATTTTCTATGACAGTTCCAGAATCACTGCTGCTTTATACACCGCTTTATATACCAATTCAACTGTTACCATGGCTTCTTGATGCCTTTTTAATAATCGCAACCAGACTTCATAACAAACGTTTGAAGATTTGAATATACCACTCGCTTTATAGTTCACCGGCCGACCTTGTATTAATACTCCATGCTTTGAAAAACAAACTTTAAAATAAGACTTTCGGACTGGCCCACCTATGCATCGTACCTCCTCTATCTTCCGCACACTTTTATTAAACTTCGCGTATCTTCATCGAATAGTCACCGCCGGATGTCCCCTTTTCAAATCAACGGTCCTGAGAAATTCCGCTCGGTGTCTCGGTACTGACGTTAACTTGCGAAATCGCAAGTTAAACGGTGGCTTCCAATACCACCTATGCCACGTGTCAACAATCTTATGGAATCGCTAGCCCTCTAGATAATACTGCCTCCGTACCAAAAGTGGTGCGAAATAATCCGGAAACCATAAGTGGTTTTGCTACATTGTTTCACCAAGGTTCCGGTCTTCTTTATTAAATAGTCGTTTTTCAATATATTATAATGATTCGAACCCACTCATGAAGGTTTCGCTCCACCATTCACATTGCGCATTTGACTATGGTTCCGCTTCACCATTCACAACCCTTGCACCATACATAACCTTTGCCAATTTCCACCATACATAACACGGTTTCGATTATTCTTATGCAGAGGTTTCTTATGCATTTCTTATAAATATTCTACTACAAGGTCTCATTCATATGGAATTCTCGTCACATGATTTAACTAGTCAAATGCCTTTGCTGCCTCTGTTCTCCTTCTAACAATTTTGCTGGCTATTGTGAGTTTCAGATGGTCTTCTTCTTCCATAGATCTCTGTTAGAGAAACTTCCTTTCTCTTACTGATCTCATAGCTGTTATCATTCCAAGGAGATCTTATTAGACTACTTTCATGGGGTAAATATATGAACTGCTCTCCCCCTGGGATGTTGCTTCATATTTGTCACTGGATGGATTTTTGCTTTGCTTCCTAGAGCAGCTCCCCCTGAGACTATGGCGGATTTATTATGTTATTGAGATGATAGGCTCCCATTTTCTCTTTTCTTTCCATACTCTATTGGGGTTCATCATAATGTCTGCACTCCTTTCTGATTCATAGTTTTTTTTTATTGGATTGGATTTCATCATCTGTCTGGAGTTCTTTAATATATATGGCAGTTTACAGTCTTTAGCTTTGTGCCCACGCTTGAGGCATACATAACATCTTATTTGAACAAGGTGCATTTGAGCTGATGTATAATATTTCATTCCCCTTTTTTGAACATAATTTACAATCAACATATTTATGTCCAAATTCATTGCATGCATAACAGCAGCCATGGAAATGATTTGTATACCTGGTGGAAGATTGTCTTTTCCCTTTGCTTGCTTGAGGGGTTCTTTTCTTTTGCTGCATCTTTTGCTGGTTGAAGTTGATAGACCTTCTCTTACATTGTGCTGCATTATGTCCTGGTTTATGACAAGAGAAACATGTGCTATTTTTCATAGGAGGAAAGAACCTCCTTTGACAACTTCCAAATTTATTCACTTCATCCTTAGGAGCATGTGAGCCTTTAGTAGCTGATTGTTTCATCCCGTCATTCTTTGTCTTCTCATGTTGTTGCTTGGTTATGTTTGTTTCTTTACAAATCTTGTTCTTTCTTGCTTCTTCTTCGGTGGGAATCTTCTGAGCTGCTTCATCTTCCTTTGCTGCCTTTACAAAAATGACATTCCTTTTATCTTCAATCTTGGACTTGCTGGTTTCCCCTTCATATCCTATCCCAGCCTTTATGTGAGGTGGTCTTTGAGCATTGAGAATTTGGTCCAACTGTCTAGAGCTTTTCATTAGAGATGTATTCATTAGTAGTTCTCTTTGGGCTTTTTCTAAGTTCTTTCTTAGGCTCATCACTTCTTCTTCCAATCTTTCACATTCCTGACTTTTCTTTCTCATTTGTTGCAGCAGAGCGTCTTCTATCTTCCTTGCTTCTTCAAGGTGTGTCTTCAGGCCAACAATTTCTTTCTTATCTTCAAATTCTCTCTCATCACATATTTGCATCACTGTCTTAAGGTCTTTGTTTTCATTCTTCAATCTTTCTATTTCAGTCAAAGCAGTGTCAAGTTTGGCCTTTTCTTCAGCTGCAATTTCTTCATGGTTCTTACTACCATTCACACTAGCAGGTACTTCATTTGATTGAGAATATTCTTTTTGACATGAATTTCTCTTTTTCTTAATTCTCTTATCCTTCTTGTCAGTGCAGTCCTTAGTGTCTACTCCATGTATGAAGTGCAGTCTATCCCATATTTCTTTTGCAGAGGTTAAATCCATTATCAACTCAAGGTCCTTGTTATGAAGATTGTCATATATCACACATTTTGCCTTAGCATTCCTCTGTTGTTCTTTCACTGTGGGTGAGTCTGTGCAGTAACCATCACAAACAAGCTTCCATACCTCTGGATCATTAGCCATAAATCCTGTCTTAACCTTATCTCTCCATTCAAGAAAGTTAGTTGTATTTAGCATAGGTACGTTTTGATAGTCCATGACTCAACCAGATCTCCTTCAAGCTATTAAGCTTACACCAAAGGAACTGGCTCCGATACCAATTGTTGAACCCTTAGTTAAACTGAGAGGGGGGGGGGGGGGTGAATCAGTTTAACACATACATGGACTTTTAAAACTTTTCTTTTAAATCTTATTTACACCTTCATTTCATGGTCAACTTAATATGTGAGCAACAAGTATTACTATCAAACATATTTGTTAATGTAATAGCGGATTGAATATGAGAGCAGCAAGTATTAAGCAGATAAGATAAATCACATCAACACATAAACATCATGCATAGAGACACCAGATATAAGTGGAAACCCATAAAGGGAGAAAACCACATCTTATTATTGTTGTGATGCAAAGGCAAGCTCCAACTCCCTCTCACCACTGTTTTCTGCAGGCACCAACCTACAGGAGGCTTTATCCTCAATTCTGCAAGCTACAACTTGCAAGGAAGCTCCAACTCCCATCAATTTTCTGCAGGCACCAACCTACAGGAGGCTCCAACCTCAGTCAGCTACAACTGACATTTTATCAAGCCACAACTTGATGTGGAAGCACCAACTCCCATCTATTTTCTGCAGGCACCAACCTACAGGAGGCTCCTACCTCAGTCAGCTACAACTGACATCTATCAAGCTAAAACTTGATAGGGAAGCTCCAACTTCCTTATTCTTTCAAAAGAAAAAACACTTGTTGATTTACCTTGGATATAAGCTTTGTTCTGTACTTTCTCTTCTGCTGTTCATCAACTCTTATATCAGACCTGCATCATATCTGCTCAGCCCTTCCTTCTTCTCTTATTTTCTCCTCAATTCTTCATACTCAGCATTCTCTATATTCACACTCTCTGACCTCTTGCAGCTTTCTTATTTTCTTCAACTATCTTCAATTCTGCTGCACACTCTCTCCTCTTCTCATTATGTTTTCATCAATCTCTCCTCTTGGATATTACCCCCTTTTTATACAAGATAGCTTCATGACTATTTGTATTCTACTGGGAATTCGAAATGGACAGTCATGTCTCTTTTCCTTCTGCCTTCTCATCTCTTTTCATCTTACTCAGAAAAATGTAACTGTAGGTGCTTATTTTAATATTACAGTGGGATATTTGCTCTCTTCCAGAGGCTTGCCAATGCATCACAAACAATAAAAACAATTAAAACATTTACATTCGAATTAAAATGTGAACTCCAGCTCACTCATTTTGTCTCTTGGCTTGCTGCGCATTTGTCTTTTCTCTAACTGTCTCTTTGTCCCTTTCTCTTCTCTGTATGCCTTTCTGTTTATGGCTGCTGCGTAACGCCTGAATTTATGAACTACATTTTTATTTTATTTTTATACCAGCGCTTTATATATAAATTAATCTGATGACTGTAATTCAATCCTTTACACACAGCAAGTGTCTTATTGATGTGGCGAGTTCCGCAGGCTGGAACATACATATATTACAATTGTATTACATTAATAATCGCCCTCCCATTAAGCTGAGGCCCGTGGGTCTACAGACCACGCGGCATGTTTTAATACAACCGCAACCATGTTTTATATATCTCACAGCAATTATTTTATATAAACAATCGCCCTCCACCTTAAGCCTTTGGTCTTATATTACAAGCCAATAAATCAAATCACAGCCTCTAATATATGAAGGGGTTCGGCCCCACATCTCCGTCGGCGGATCGGTGGTGTCAAACAAAACTTGCGATTGCGATTGATCAAATGGACGCGATGACCACATAAAACATGGCTCATAGCGCAATCGGGTCCGAACTTTGAACAAATGCAATCGGGGCACACAGTATAAAAGTTCCGATTGCGATCAGAACATGGATGCGATTTGCACATATTAACTCCCGCATATAACATGATCGGGTCCGCCACTTCAATTGCAACATATTACACAAGTCGTGCGATCAATTGGAAAGTTCTGATTGCGATTAAGATCCCGGATGCGATTGAACCTATTAAATCCATCGTATATTGCCATCGGGTCCATCACTTCAATCGCAACATATTACACAAGTCGTGCAATCAATTGGAAAGTTCCGATTGCGATTAAGATCCCGGATGCGATTGAACCTATTAAATCCATTGTATAATTCCATTGGGTCCGCCACTTCAATCGTAATCTCAAGTCTTTTAATATGTGTTGTGATTGGGCACTGTTCATTGTATTTTTCCGATGCGATTGGGAAAGGACTTCAAACAAGTTTGAATTACAATTCATACCTCCATCGGGTCCGGACTTCCAATCGCAATCGCAACTCATATGTTCTCCGATGCGATTGACCAATGCCGATGCGATTTGACCGTAACTCAAATATGTATTATCCCCCGTTTATACACCCATCAGGTCCCGGCTTCAATCGCAATCGCAACTCTCAGTTGGATGCATGTTTCGCTGCCCTTGCGATCTCCGATTGCGATTGGGGAGGGGTCCCGCCTTATCAAACTTTGTTTTATGCACTCCATAATATAAATGCCCTGGACCTTTTTTTATGTGATGCACTGCACATATATGTTTATATATATTTTTGTCACTGGAGTGAAGCGATTCCCGGAATAAGTTTGTGTTATATTATATGTATAACGCCGGTTGGAGTGTGCGATTCCCGGAATATGGTTCTGTATTATATGCATTGTATTGCCGCTGGAGTTAAGTGATTCCCGGAATAAGTTTGTGTTATATTATATGTATAACGCCGGTTGGAGTGTGCGATTCCCGGAATTATGCATATGAATGTATCTGTCGGCTTGGGCGATTCTCGGAATTTTATAACGGCTCTACCTCTGCCTCTGCTGCTCCTGTCGCTCTACCTCTGCCTCTGCTTCTTTTTGCTTCCTTGCCTCTGTTATTCACTGTGCCTCTGCTTCAACACTGCCTCCTTTGCTGCCTTTGTTCTTCTTTGTCTCTTCCTTTCTGCTATATCTGTTGTCTTAGTTTCTTTGTGCTCCTTTCTCTATTGCGTATATAGAATCCACTCCACCTGTTATACTTGTAGCACATCCTATGAGGCTCCGATCTTCTACGCCTTCAATTCAACAGTTCTTTTCCTCAACTTCGAACTCCGCTATGTTACCAGAGTTTTGTTCCTCATCTCGATTTAATTCTGCAGAATGAATTGATGTATTCTCCCCAACAGTGCTTCACAGTCTTCCCACTAGAATAATTGTTCCTCATCACTCTGTCTCATTCCTTAGCTACTTGTCTTATGCTCTATTTGTTTCATCTGCTCCTTGACTGATGCTACTCCTTAATTCTCCTTTTGCTGCCTCAGGTGTTCTTCCTTTGCCATCTCCTTTGCCATCAATGACAACATTTCCAACATAAAGAAAAAGTAAAAGTTTACAGTAAGTTATAAATACTGATTCACCCCTCCCCCCCTCTCAATATTTTTCCCAACAATTGGTATCAGATTAGGTCCTTTTGAAGAAGCTTTATCGCTTGAAGGACATCCATCATAATGGGAAGGAAGCAAAAGAAGAAGGCTACTCAAAGAAAGAAGATATCTCATAAAACGTGTTCAGCAGAAAATAAATAATATGAAACAAGTATTGATTTTTGTTCTTGTTATTCACTTCCTTGTGCATGCAATGTTGAAGATAGTGAATACGAAAATGAAAGTAATGTTATGGATCTAGAAGCAGTAATTGAAAATCTCAAGATTATAGTTGAATATCAACAGTTTTTATTTAATGAGAGCGAATCTATCTACAAAGATATTATTCTATATTGAATGAACAGTTACAAGAAATACAGACAATTGAGCAACTAAACAAAGAACAGATAGATAAGTATCAAAGGCTGCAGGATGAAGTAACCAATCACAGTGAAGGACATGAAGTATAAATCATCTCTCTGAAAGCAGATCTACAAAAATCAAATAAGAAGAATGAAGAACTTCTACAAACATTTGAAGAACAAGAAAATGAGTTGAAAGAAGAAATTCTAACTTTGAATGAGCAAGTAGAAGAAGGAAGAAGGGTAGAAGAAAGTATGAAGAAGCAATGCCAAAAATTGGAGGTTGAGGTAAACATTTTAAAAGGTAAATTATAAGAAAAGGATAAACGCTTGAGGTTTCAAGATAGTACTAAGATTTTGGATAATATTCTTAGTAGTCAAAGGTGTCCTTCTATTAAATTTGGTCTTGGTTTTCATGAAACTGTTAAAGGAGAATCTAGTTCAGAAGACAATGCTAAAGATTCAAAGGATATCAATGCAAAATCTGAAGTGTTTAAAGAGACAAAAAGTCAATCGACAATCATGAATTCTGAAAGGACATTATTCTATCCTAACTATAGAAGTATCAATCAATTATCTCCTTTGATCAATAAAAGTTTACGCTTTGTATGTCATAATTATGGACATGTTGCAGCCAATTGCAGAAGTAGAATTTTTGGGTCACAAACAGATAGACACTACTCAGAAAGACCTTCAGATCCCAGGTACTCAGGTTTCTTTAAGGGATATTTTTTTCATGCAACAATTTTGGTCATAAAGCAGTTGATTGCAATAGAGGAAAGATTAGACGAACATATTATGATTTCTCTGCTCCCTTTTCTGAATATGTTATGCTTGTAACAAGTACAGGCATGTAGAAAATGAATGCAAGTTAAGTATGATGAACAAATATGAGAAATTGGAGAATTTCCATCACACAATAAGAAATTTCAAGCAAAGCTAGAAAGAGAAGAATCACCGGTCAAAAACATAGGGAATATTGACCCTACTGTAGTCATTTGTTTCTAAAGCTTACTTCTCATAATGATTGCAGGAATAATGTGAGATACATTATAGCAATCAGTAATGTATCATCACAGGGGGAGCAATATTTGGTGATTCCCAAGGTTGTTTTGGTAATTTTGGTTATGTTTAATACTAATAGTACATCTGATGTGACAGCGGAAGACATGTACATAATGTATAAGTCCAGGGGGATATGGAGATGTTAAATTTATAGTATTTCGCTTTCTGTATGTGGGTTGTATGAACTAAAGCCGCGTATACACCTGAGTTCCAATGGTGACAGTTGCGTATGTTTTTCTCCGACAAGAAAAAAAGTGAGACATACTCAAGAACAGTTTCTGATATGCTGCTGACAGTAATAATTTTCTTGATTAGATGTTGATGGTTATATCTGATGATATGATATTAAGTCTTGATTATTTGATTGATGAACATGATTTGATGAATGATTTGTTGTGGTGATCAAGAGCAAAGCTTCAGGGAGGAGCATTAGCCTTACTGAGAGTAATTCATTGTTGGCATTATGTTGGTTGTTGAATGATGATCTCTCTCTTGAGATATTTTGGTCTTGGTTATAAAAATTCATATCTATAATTTGATGACAAGGTCATGATGAGACCAATGATGTAAAATTGTTATATTCAGTCATGTAAGGACTTGTTCAAATTTGTAAACCCACTTGGTTGGGTAGTTGAGTCAAAATTTGTAAACCCACTTGGTTGGGAAGTTGAGTCAAATATGTAATTCCACTTGGTTGGATCATTGATGTAAGTATGAGACCTTGGTGATAGGAAAGGTCATACTCGTTTGAGTTATAGAGTCATGTACTTCATTGAAAAATATGTCTAAAGATTCAACATGAACTCAGGGGAGCATGGTAAATTCAGTGCACATCAGATCTACAGAGCTCTTATTTCTACAAGCGAAGAGAAACCTTGTTTTGGTATTGATCTGCCCTTTTCCCTTGATGTAAAAGGGGGAGAGTATCTTGGTTTTTTAATATTGGTTATGATTAATATATCTATCTTTTGTTGAGATAAAACACCATCATGGTTGCCATCAAGTCCAAATGGGGAGATTGTTGGAAATATAATGCAATTGTCCTTGATGGCAACCTACTCGATGAATTTGTCCTTGATGGAAACCTACTTAATGGGTTATCCTTGATAAGCACAAGATGTGAAAATGATGTATCTAGAGTTCAATTCAGAAGTGACAGAGAAAGGAAATCAAGTTAGGATCAGAGAAATGATAAATATTATATTTCATAATGTATACGTAGGTTTGATGAAGGAAACTCACATACATATGCTACTTGGTATACAGTAAACTCGCTTATACATGCAAAATTAGTATATTCATAGTTATTATGAAGAAAAGTCGTGTATACACGTGGGTACGAAGAAGAAAAGTTGTGTATACCTTTTTGCGCTCTAAAATTATGATACCAAGGGGGCATTACTATGGTATTAGCCCACAATATTAAGCGTTGTGTCATATATTTGATTCCGTCCAAGAATACCATCAGCACTTGTGTGGTTTTGGCTCATGGTATTAGTAAAGTCTAAAACTATATAAGGAGAAGAAGATCATAGTGCATCAGTGTGCATGTGTTTGGGTATTGAATGAATACTTCACTCTGAAGTATATCTACATGGAATGGGCTCCAATTTATTGTTAGATCTGAAGTAATAATGCTCCTATGAATACAATGATGGATCGGGATCTCTATATCTGAAATGAATATATATTTGTTCGATCTGTTTATGAAATTGTTATTGTTGGCAATATGATGCTGAGTGTTGTTCTTGATGGCAACCCACTTGATGAAGATGATGGCAACCTACTTGATGAAGTTGTTCTTGATAGAATATGTCTTAATGAACTTGTTAAATGATGTAAATCTGATGTATCTACAGTGAGTACAGAAGGTAATGAAGAAAGGAATTCAAGATGTGCTAGATCTATGATGAAAAGAGTGTCTCAAGGTATACGCATTTGTCTAGAGGAATTCGCGTATGCACGCGGAAAATAACGTGCCAAGTCGCGTATGGGCAAAAGCGCTCATAAAGTGCAAAACCAGGGGTAACCACCATGGTATTGACCCATTGTATTGAGTAATGATTCGTCTATGTGACCCCGTCCAGGAATACCATCAAAAGTAATGTGGTTTTGACTCATGGGATTGAAAAAGGGTAAACCTATATAAAGAGAAGAAATTCATTGTGCAAATCATGAGTGTGGTGCACATGTCTTGGCTTTAATGAATACTTCACTCTGAAGTATATCTGGTGGAACTTTGCTCTTAATTGATAGATCTGATTCTATAATGCATCTATGAACATAATGAAGATTCAAGATCTCTAGATCTTGAAATGGTGAAACTCTTGGATGATCTGAAAAGAAGTGATGAAGACTTAGCGCAAATCTGTTGAAGAAGTTGAAGAAATATGGGTAAGTTCATAGATCTGGTCTGTTCTGCAAAGTTTATCTTTTATATATCTATACGCAGCTTCGCTTCACTAAAGGCGCGTGTATACACGGATCTATTTCAACAAAGGCGCGTATTACCTGTTAGGGTTTGTTTGAAAAGTTGCACGAATGTATACGGGTTGTCTTCAGTGAAAGCGCGTATATACGCGGATCCATCTAAAGAAAAGCGTGTATTATATCTAAACTGATGGTTGCTCAAGGTTGAATGTGTTTTTGCATACTTATTCTGAAGTTTGGGTTATCTCTAATATACTGGTTACAGTGGTTTCACTGTTCGGTTTGGAAGCAATGGGAAAAGTATGTTGATAAGTAAAGGGTTGTGTTGGAGCTGTTTGATCCAGTTTGAAAATTGATGAAACGTGGTCTGCAGTGGATCTGAGGGTTGAAGCCTTCAGTCTGATAATAGAAACTTACTGTCAGCAGAGGCTGGTGGTAATAGCAGGGGGTAGTAGCTCCCTTCCAGGTGAGACTGGTAAACGAGAGCAGGGGGTTGAAGCTCCCCTCCAGGTAAGGTTTGTAAACGAGAGAAGGTTGTGGCCTTCTGCAGGTGGGTGCCTGCGTACTGGTATAAGTCTGCACTAGTACATGATTGTAAGAAGTTTTCTCTATAATAAGATATTGAAGGCTGAGACAACGGCAGCGATGGTTTTCTCCCGACTTGGGTTTCCACCTAAAAATCATGGTGTTCATGTGTGATGCTTTTGTGTGATTTTTCATTCTGTTATTACTGCACATTTCTACTGCTATATAAACATCTGATGAATGAATACATGCAAGGATCTAAGTGAAGAATTGATTGTTAATTAATATCTCTGTGCATACGCGAGTTCAACAAAGGGTATCCGCGTATATACTTGATTTTGGTTCATTAAAGTAGCGTATGGGTTATTAAAGAATGAAAAAGTAAAAATATCTTAGTAAATCCTAAATACTTATTCACCCCCCCTCTCAGTATTTTTCCAACAATTGGTATCAGAGCAGGTCCTTCTGAAAATGCTTAACCACTAGAAGGAAGATCAAGTAGGATGAGCAATCACGAGGGAAAAACATCTATCAAACATCCCCTCTTCAACGGAAGCAATTTAATCTTCTGGAAAATAAATATGAGATCCTATCTTCAGTCTATGGGAGTATATATATGGGCCATCGTTGAACAAGGATATCAATATCCAGCTGCTACACCAACAGATCCAACTGAAAGAAAGAATTATGAATCAAATGCAAAAGCGATCAATGCTATAACTGGAAGTCTAACTGAAGCAGAATTTGTCAAAGTCATGCAGCTAAATACAGCAAAGGAGATATGGGACAAAATCATCCTAAGCTATGAAGGTGATGCAAAGGTAAAAAGTGCAAAACTTCAATCTCTCAGAATTGAGTATGAAAATTTAAAAATGCATAGTGATGAGAATATTGCTGGTTTCTTTTTATGTGTTGATGATGTTGTAAACAATATGAGAAACCTGGGAGAAACAATAACCGAATCCACTTTGGTTGAGAAAATTTTTAGATCACTAACGGCCAAGTTTGAGTCAAAAGTTTCTGCTCTTGAAGAAAAACAGGACCTTCAAAATCTTACTATTGTACAACTTCATGGCATATTGACTGCTTACGAAATGAGGAGAGGAGGACCATCTGAAGTCAAAGAAGTTGTTTTTAAAGCTTCTACAAAAGGGAAAGAAGTTCAAAAACCGGAAGGGTCAGGATATATCTCAGAAGAAGATGAGGCAAACTTTGTGAGAAGACTCCAACTAGGAACCGGAAGATTCAAAGGTAAGCTTCCTTTCAAATGTTTTAATTGTGGAAGAGTTGGTCATTATGCTGCAAAATGTCCTTATAAAGAAACATCTGCTAAAGAGAAGGAAATAGCAAGAAAGAATAATAATCGGTCTAGCACTAAGAAAAGCTACTATACAAATGAAGACAGTGATGGGTTATCTGACAGTGAGGAAGAATGTGAACAAGATCTTAGACTTCTCATGGCATTTGAAAATAATTCTAGAGACGATAAGGATGCTTTTATGGATGCTCTAGATGAAAATGATTTTCTTGATCAAAACAATCATCTCAAAATATGCTTGGAAGAAAGTAAAATAATCATAGAGACTCTGAAAAGGCAGAATGAAGAAGCAAAGAAACATAATGAAAAATTAGAATATGAAGTAGTAAGTCTAAGAAAAGAACTTGAGAAAGTAAAGACTCTGAATCTTAGATTTTCTAAAGGATCTGAAACCTTAGATGAGATTATCAATGTTCAACGATCTCCTCTGATTAAGACAAGTCTTGGATATACCGGAGAATCCTCTCAGGCTTTAGCACCAAATTATCTAAAAGCAGCTACAACTGGTTTACTACATTCAGCCACTCAACAAGGGAATAAAGAATATTTACAGGTAAAGCATGATCATCACAATACAAGGAACACTAACAGGGATATCTCTCAAAGAAGCAACAATCAACAGGTAAATTCAAATAGAAGATTTCATGATCGCAGAAATTTCTACTTCAAAGGACAATGTTTCTCATGTCACAATTTTGGTCATAAAGCTGTTCAATGTGTTGCATATAAAACCATCATGACAAGAGAAGCAAGAAAGAAAAGGATGGATATTGAACCAAAAAAGAACACCTATAACAACTTTTCTCCTCTTCAAAATGAAGTTGAATGTGCTTATTGCAATAAATTTGGCCATGAAGAATCTGAATGTAGGAGCAAAGTCCAACCAAAACAACATTTTCCTTCAAGTTCCAAAGTATGGAAAAAGAAGGAATTACAGGTTGAAAATTGTGGGATAGCGTTATTTGCAGAAGGAGAAGAAAATCAATGGTACATTGATAGTGGGTGCTCAAGACACATGACAGGTGACAAAAGCAAACTTCTTTCATATAATGCTCTAGAAAAGGAAAAGAAAGTTACATTTGGAAATGATAATCCTGTTGTAATTAAAGGAAAAGGGTATGTGTTTCTAAAAGAAAAGGTGAAGGCTAATGATGTCATGTATGTGGATGGATTAAGGCATAACCTGTTGAGTGTAAGTCAAATGTGTGATCAAGGTACAGAAGTTGTCTTCAGTTCAAAAGAATGTGTGGTTCGTGATCTGGATACAGGTAGAACTATTATAAAAGGGAAAAGAACTCCAAGCAACCTATATGTATTGAAGAACTGCAAAGATCAATGTTACTTGAGCAAATCTTCAGAAAATTGGCTATGGCATAGAAGGCCGGGGCATCTAAGCTTCTCTCAAATCAACAAAGCAAGCAGACTTCAAGCTGTTCGTGGTCTTCCCAATATTACTCTACCAGAAAGTATCATATGCAAATCCTGCCAGTTTGGTAAGCAGACCAGAGTACAATTTAATGCCAAAGAAGGATCATCAAGTAGGCCTCTTGAACTTGTTCATACTGACATTTGTGGACCTATGAGGAAAAAGTCACCACGTGGAGAAGAATACTATATCTTATTTATCGATGATTTCTCTAGAATGTGTTGGATTGGGTTGCTTAAACACAAAGATGAAGCATTTGAGAAATTTCAGATCTTCAAAGCACTGGTTGAAAATGAATTGGATCTAAAATCAAATGTCTTAGATCTGATCAAGGAGGAGAATATACATCAAATGAATTCTTTGAATTTTGTGAACAACATGGCATAAAGAGACAGTTCTCTGTAGCAGGCACTCCACAACAAAATGGCGTAGCAGAAAGAATGAATAGAACAATTCAACAAATGGCTAGAGCTATGCTTGATGACTCTGGAACTCCTGACATGTTCTGGGGAGAAGCAGCACATACAGCAGCAAATATTCTCAACAAGGCACATGTTCGGGTAAATAGTGACAAAACTCCATATGAACTCTGGTATGGTAATTCTCCCTCCGTAAAGCATTTTAGAATTTTTGGAAGTAAATGCTTTATCAAAAATAATGATGAAAAGCTTGGCAAGTTTGAACCTAGATCAGATGAAGGGATACTTCTTGGTAACTCATCTACAAGCAGAGCATACAAATGTTACAATAAAAGGCTTCGAAAGATTGTTGAATGTATTGATGTTGTCATTGATGAGTCTCCTACAACTCCTAAAGAATAAAAACAAGCAACAGAAGAAGATGATGGTGATTTTTTTCCTTCTACATCAAATGGAAATGATATAGACAATGGATCCAATGAAGAACCTGAAGATGATTTATCAGAGAAAGCCCCATCCAGATATGCTCAAAAGAATCATCCTGAATCTCAAATTTTGGGAAACAAGGAATCGGGTGTACAAACAAGGAGGACTCTTGTGGGATCTTCTAGCTATTTGGCATTCTTATCCACAATTGAAGCCCAAAATGTCAATCAAGCTAGCAAAGATGAATGTTGGATTCAAGCCATGAATGAAGAGCTTGATCAAATTGAAAAGAATCACACTTGGGAATTGGTACCAAGACCACATGATAAAAATGTCATTGGAACCAAATGGATATTCAAGAACAAGTTAAATGAAAATGGGGATGTTATAAGCCAGATTGGTTTGCAAAGGGTACACTCAACAAGAAGGTATAGACTTTGAAGAAACTTTTTCTCCTGTAGCTAGACTTGAAGCCATAAGAATGTTTCTTGCTTTTTCAAGTTCTCAACAAATCAAAGTCTATCAAATGGATGTCAAATCTGCTTTCCTCAATGGTGATCTTGAATAAGAAGTTTATATAGAACAACCAGAGGGATTCATTTTGGGAAATGATAAGAATCTTTTTTGTAAACTTAAAAAGGCTCTATATGGTCTCAAACAAGCTCCAAGGGCATGGTACTATCGTCTTGATAAATATATCCATCAACAAGGATTTTCAAAGGGGTCTAATGATAGCAACTTATACACAAAAATTGAACATGACAAACTTTTGATTGTGATTGTATATGTTGATGATATCATTTTTGGGAGTAATGAAGAATCCTTGAGTCAAAAATTTGCTTCTGTTATGTAGCAAGAATTTGAGATGTCTTTACTTGGGGAACTAACATTCTTTCTTGGCTTGCAAGTGCATCAACCTACAGATGGTATATTCCTATCACAAGAAAAATATCTTAAGTAAATTTTGAAGAAGTATGGCATGGAAGAATGCAAGCCTGTAAGTACACCAATGATAACCGGATGCAATCTCAGTTCTCATGATGATTCTCCCATGGTGAATCAACCAGAATACAGATCAATGATAGGAAGTTTACTTTATCTCATCGGGACTAGACCGGACATTATGCATGATGTTGGGATTGTTGGACGATTCCAAGCTAATCCAAAAGAGTGTCATCTTCAGGCTGTGAAAAGAATATTCAAATATCTGCAAGGAACTCAAGACTTTGGACTATGGTATCCAAAGAATGTTGATCTTACTCTTCATGCTTACTCTGATGCAGATTGGGCAGTAAATGTTGATGATCGAAAAAGCACAAGTGGTGGTGCATTCTATATGGGGCCTCGGTTGGTATCATGGTTCAGTAAGAAGAAAAGTTCTATTGCCTTATCTACTGCTGAAGAAGAATATGTGGCTGCCGCATCTTGTTGCACTCAACTCCTTTGGATGATGCAAACCTTGGGAGATTTTCAAATCAAATGTACATCTGCTATCTCCATTATGTGTGATAATACAAGTGCCATCAGTATCTCAAAGAATCCTGTTATGCATTCGAAGACCAAGCACATTCCCGTCAAGTATCACTTCTTACGTGAACAAGTGCTTGAACAAAAGGTGAAGTTGGGGTATGTTCCCTCCAAAGAACAAGTTGCTAATATCTTTACCAAACCTCTACCCATGGAAGCGTTCAAGTATCTAAGACAGAAGCTGGGAGTATTCTTTGCCAGTCAAAAGAACAAATCTGCATAAATTCAGAAGATTAAATAGGATACGCGGGTTAAATGAACCAAAGCCGCATATACACGCGAGTTCCATCAGACACAGTCGCGTATGCATTGATGATAAGAGAATTTATATTATAGTTGAAGATTTGGAGTAGAGGTTCAAGGGGAGCATCAGTCTGACTGCTAATAACTGTATTATTGACTCTGTATCAACTTATTTTCTCAGTTCTAAATAATGATGATATGATACTTGGTTTCTTATGTTGAAGATCATGGATGAGCCCAGTTTGTTACTTGATGAAGAGTATCTATTGGATGAGATGGAATTCTTACGATTCAGAGATATGGACTGATCATGCAGAGTTTGTTGCTGATGACTTGCTGATGACGGTGTTCAGGTTGCACAAGTTAAGGAGGAGCCTTGGCCATATGGAAAGGATGCATTGGATGCACCGCTTCAGGGGGAGCATTGGTCTTGCTGAGTATAATGCATTGTTGGCATTATGATGATTCTGAAAAATGATCTCTTTCTTGAGGTCTTTCTGGTATTGGTCATGAAAATTTATATTTATAATTTGATGAAAAGGTCATGTTGAGACCCATGATGTAAATTTGTAATATTCAGTCATGTAAGGACTTGTCAAAATTTGTAAACCTACTTGGTTGGGTAGTTGAGTTGAGATGTGTAAACCCACTTGGTTGAGTATTTGAGTCTCATATGTAAATCCACTTGGTTGGATATTTGATGTAAGTATGAGTCCTTGGTGATAGGAAGGTCATAGAGTCATGTGCTTCATTGAAAAATATGTTTGAAGATTCAGCATGAACTCAGGGGGAGCTTGGTCACTTCAGTGTACATCAGATCTGCAGAACGCTTCCTTCTACAAAAGGAGAAAAACCTTGTGTTGGTTTTGGTCCGTCCTTTGCCCTTGATGTCAAAGGGGGAGAATGACATGGTGTTTGAATAAGGGGAGAGTATCATGGTTTTATTCAATGTATCCATCTGCTGTGTAGTGTTCAAACACCATCGTGGTTGCCATCAAGTCCAAAGGGGGAGATTGTTGGCAATATGATGTTGAGTGTTGTTCTTGATGGCAACCCACTTGATGAAGATGATGGCAACCTACTTGATGAAGTTGTTCTTGATAGAATATGTCTTAATGAACTTGTTAAATGATGTAAATCTGATGTATCTACAGTGAGTACAGAAGGTAATGAAGAAAGGAATTCTGTATGTGCTAGATCTATGATGAAAAGAGTATGTCTCAAGGCATACGCGGATTTGTCGAGGAGAAGTCGCGTATGCACGCGGAAAATAACATGCCAAGTCGCGTATGGGAAAAAGCGCTCATAAAGTGCAAAACCAGGGGTAACCACCATGGTATTGACCCATTGTATTGAGTAATGATTCGTCTATGTGACCCTGTCCAGGAATACCATCGGAAGTAATGTGGTTTTGACTCATGGTATTGAAAAAGGGTAAACCTATATAAAGAGAAGAAATTCATTGTGCAAATCATGAGTGTGGTGCACATGTCTGGGCTTTAATGAATACTTCACTCTGAAGTATATCTGGTGGAACTTTGCTCTTAATTGATAGATCTGATTCTATAATGCATCTATGAACATAATGAAGATTCAAGATCTCTAGATCTTGAAATGGTGAAACTCTTGGATGATCTGAAAAGAAGTGATGAAGACCTAGCGCAAATTTGTTGAAGAAGTTGAAGAAATCTGGGTAAGCTCATAGATCTGGTCTGTTCTGCAAAGTATATCTTTTATAGATCTATACGCAGGTTCGCTTCACTGAAGGCGTGTGTATACGTGGATCTATTTCAACAAAGGCGCGTATTACTTGTTAGGGTTTGTTTGAAAAGTTGCACGAATGTATATGCGGATTGTCTTCAGTGAAAGCGTGTATATACGTGGATCCATCTAAAGAAAAGCGCGTATTATATCTAAACTGATGGTTGCTCAAGGTTGAATGTGTTTCTGCATACTTATTCTGAAGTTTGGGTTATCTCTAATATACTAGTTACAGTGGTTTCACTGTTCGGTTTGGAAGCAATGGGCAAAGTATGTTGACAAGTAAAGGGTTGTGTTGGAGCTATTTGATCCAGTTTGAAAATTGATGAAACGTGGTCTGCAGTGGATCTGAGGGTTGAAGCCTTCAGTCTGATAATAGAAACTTACTGTCAGCAGAGGCTGGTGCTAATATCAGGGGGTAGTAGCTCCCTTCCAGGTGAGACTGGTAAACGAGAGCAGGGGGTTGAAGCTCCCCTCCAGGTAAGGCTGGTAAATGAGAGAAGGTTGTGGCCTTCTGCAGGTGGGTGCCTGCGTACTGGTATAAGTCTGCACCAGTACATGATTGTAAGAATTTTTCTCTATAATAAGATATTGAAGGCTGAGACAACGACAGCGGTGGTTTTCTCCCGACTTGGGTTTCCACCTAAAAATCATGGTGTTCATGTGTGATGCTTTTGTGTGATGTTTCATTCTGTTATTACTGCACATTTCTACTGCTATATAAACATCTGATGAATGAATACATGCAAGGATCTAAGTGAAGAATTGATTGTTAATTAATATCTCTGTGCATACGCGAGTTCAGCAAAGGGTATCCACGTATATACGTGATTCTGGTTCATTAAAGTAGCGTATGGGTTATTAAAGAATGAAAAATTAAAAAGATCTTAGTAAATCCTAAATACTGCTTCACCCCCCCTCTCAGTATTTTTCCAACAGTTATATCTATGATCTGGCAAATGCTCGCTAAAGTGAAGAGTAAGATTTGAGCTAATTATTTATTCTGAAGAGTTGCGTAGTCCAGAAAGAGTTGCAAATATATACACAGGTTCATCTCTATAAAAGTGTGTATATATGCAGGTTCAATTAAGAAAAAGTGTGTATGGGATCTAGTGTTTTTCTGAAGTGTGTAGAAGGAAATGTCTTATCTGTTTTGTTGTATTACTGTTGTCTATCAATGAAGTCTTCATACAAATTTGGGTTGTTTGAATATTGATCATGTTGCAAGTTGATTATGATTAAAGATTAGTTGCTGGTTGGTTAATTGATGATTAAGTGAATGATTTGATAAGGGTATGAGTTTCATTTTTATGTATGTTCTTTGAGCTTAAATATGTGGAGTGGGTCCAGTCTGAAAATCTGATGAAAAGAGGCCTACAAGTTGTGTTGTGTTGAAGTTGTTTGGATCCAATGTGAAAATTGATAAAAACGTGTTTCGCAGTGGTGCTGACAGTTGAATCCTTCAGTGAGGCAGTCGTAGCTCCCTTCCAGTGGTTTCTGGTAAACAAGAAGTAGGTGGTCGTAGCTCCCTTCTAGTGGTAGTTGGTAAACGAGATCAGGGGATTGGAGCTCCCTTCCAGTAGAAGCTGGAGAATGAGAGAAGGTTGCAGCCTTCTACAGCTGGGTGCCTACGTGCTAGTATGAGTCTGTGCCAATAAAAGATTGTAAGAAATTTTATTTATAATAAATATTGAACATAAAGATGACAACAGCGGTGGTTTTCTCCCAAATTGGGTTTCCACCTTAAATCCTGGTGTTCATGTGTGTTGCTTATGTGTGATGATCTATTATGTTCTTACTGCACAAGATTACTTCTTTCTAAACATCTGATGAATGAATGATGCACTAATCTAAGTAAAGAATTATATCGATAATAAGATCTCTGGACATATGCAAGTTTTTTTAAAGGTAGTCGCATGTATACGCTAGTTGGTTTCATTAAAGTCATGTATAGAAATCAGTAAAGAAAAAGTAAAAGTTTTCAGTGAGTTATAAATATTGACTCACCTACCCCCCCCCCCCCCCCCCTCTCTTAGTAATTTTCCCAAAAAATGGTATCAGAGCAGGTCCTTCTGAAGAATCTTGATCACTTGAAGGAGATCCTTCACAATGGGAAGGAAGAAAAATAAGGAGGCTACTCAAAGATAGAAGATATCTCAAAAAATGTGTTCAGTAGAAAATGAAGAAGATGAAATAGGTATTGATTCTTTTTCTTGTGGTTCACTTCCTTGTGCATGCAATGTTGAAGATATTGAATACGAAAATGAAAGTAATGTTATGGATCTAGAAGAAGTAATTTCAAATCTCAAGATTAAAGTTGAAGATCAACAGATTTTATTTAATGAGAGGGAATCTATAATCTAGAAAGATATGATTTCTAGATTGAATGAACAATTACAAGAAAGAAAGACAATTGAGCAACTAAACAAAGAACAGATAGAAAAGTATCAAAGGCTGCAGGATGAAGTAATCAATCACAGTGAAGGACTTGAAGTAGAAAGCATATCTTTTAAAGTAGATCTAGAAAAATCAAATAAGAAGAATGAAGAACTTCTGCAAACATTTGAAGAACAAGAAAATGAGTTGAAAGAAGAAATTATAACTTTGAATGAGCAAGTAGAAGAAGGAAGAAGGGTAGAGGAAAGTATGAAGAAGCAGTGCCAAAAATTGGAGGTTGAGATAAACATTTTAAAAGGTAAATTACAAGAAAAGGATAAACGCTTGAGGTTTAAATATAGTACTAAGATTCTGGATAATATTCTTAGTAGTCAAAGGTGTCCTTCTATTAAATTTGGTCTTGGTTTTCATGAAACTGTTAAAGGAGAATCTAGTTCACAAGACAATGCTAAAGATTCAAAGGATATCCATGCAAAATCTGAAGTGTTTAAAGAGACAAAAAGTCAACCAACAATCATGAATTCTAAAAGGAAATCATTCACTCCTAACTATAGAAGTATCAATCGATTCTCTCCTTTGATCAATAATGTTGAATGCTTTGTATGTCATAATTATGGACATGTTGCAACCAATTACAGAAGCAGAATTTTTTAGTCACAATCAGATAGACACTACTCAAAAAGACCTTCGGCTCCTAGGTACTCATGTTTCTTTAAGGGATATTGCTTTTCATGCTGCATTTTTTGTCATAAAGTGATTGATTGCAATAGAAGAAAGATTAGACAAACATATTATGATTCCTCTACTCCCTTTTCTGGTCACATAAGACATTATTCTTGTAATAAGTATGGGCATGTGGAAAAGGAATGCAGGTTAAGTATGATGAGAAAATATGAGAAATTGGAGAATTTCCAACACACAATAAGAAATTTCAAGAAAAATTGGAAAGAGAAGAAGCATCGGTAAAAAACATAGGGAATATTGACCCTACTGCAGTCATCTATTTCTAAAGTTTACTTTTCATAATGACTGTAGGAGTAATGTGAGATACATTATAGGAATCAGTAATGTATCATCACAGGGGGAGCAATATATGGTGATTCCCAAGGTTGGTTTGGTAATTTTGGTTATGTTTATTACTAAAAGTACATCAGATGTGACAGCAGAAGCCATGTACATAATGTATAAGTCCAGGGGGAGATGGAAATGTGAAATTTCTAGTATTCCACTTTATGTACGTGGGTTGTATGACCTAAAGCCATGTATAAACGTGAGTTCCAATGGTGACAGTTGTGTATTTTTTTCTCTTATAAGACAAATAATGAGACATACTCAAGAACAATTTCTGATATGCTGCTGACAGTAATAATTTCCATGATCTGATATTGATGGTTATATCTGCTGATATTATATTAAGTCTTGATTATCTTATTGATGAAGACGCTTTGATGAATGAGTTGTTATGGTGATCAAGAGCACATTTTTAGGGGGAGCATTAGCCTTGCTGAGAGTAATGCATTGTTGAAATTATGTTGGTTGCTGAATTATGATCTCTCTCTTGAGATATTTTGGTCTTGGTTATAAAAAGTCATATATGTAATTTGATGACAAGGCCATGATGAGACTAATGATGTAAAATTATTATATTCATTCATGTAATGACTTGTTCAAATTTTTAAACCCGCTTAGGGGGGTAGTTGATTCAAAATTTGTAAACTGACTTCGTTGGGAAGTTTGAGTCAAATATGTAATTCCACTTGGTTGGATCATTGACGTATGTATGAGTCCTTAGTGATAGGAAAGGTCATACTCAGTTGAGTTATAGAGTCATTTACTTCGTTGAAAAATATGTCTGAAGATTCAGCTTGAACTCAGGGAGAGCATGGTAAATTCAGTGCACATTAGATCTACAGAGCTCTTTCTAAAAGGGAAGAGAAACCTTGTTTTGGTATTGATCCGCCCTTTTCCCTTGATTTCAAAGGGGGAGAGTCTCTTGGTGTTTGAATAATGGTTATGACTAATATATATATATATATATATATATATATATATATATATATATATATATATATATATATCTGTTGCGGCGATAAAAAACCATCATGGTTTCCATCAAGTCCAAAGGGGGAGATTGTTGGCAATATAATGTAATATTTTTTCCTTAATGGTAATCGACTTGATGAAGTTGTCCTAGATGGAAACCTGCTTGATGAGTTGTCCTTGATAAGCAGAAGATGTGAAAATGATGTATCTATAGGTCAGTTCAAAAGTGACAGAGAAAGGAAATCCATTTAGGATCATAGAAATGATAAATATAATATGCCATAATGTATATGCAGGTTTGATGAAGGCAACCCGCCTACATACGCTACTTGGTATACAGGAAACCTGCATATACATCCAAAATTAGTATATTCACAGTTATTATGAAGAGAAGTTGTGTATACATGTGGGTACGAAGAAGCAAAGTTGCGTATACCTTTTGTGCTCTAAAATTATGATACCAAGGGGCATTACCATGGTATTAGCCCACAATATTGAGCATTGTGTCGTCTATTTAATTCCGTCCAAGAATACCATCAACACTTGTTTGGTTTTGGCTCATGGTATTGGTAATGGATAAAACTATATAAGGAGAAGAAGATCATAGTGCATCAACGTGCATTTTTTTGGGTATTGAATGAATACTTCACTCTGAAGTATATCTGCATGGAATGGGCTACGGTTTACTGTTATATCTGAAGTAATAATGCACATATGGATCAGGATCTCTAGATCTGAAATGACTATGTCTTTGTTAGATCTATTTATGAAATATTTATATCTATGATCTGGCGAATGTTTATTGAAATGAAGGGTAAGATCTTAGCTGATTATTTATTTTGAAGATTTTTGTAGTCCAGAAAGAGTTACAGATATATACATAGCTTAATATCTATAAAAGAGCGTATATACGCAGGTTCAGTTAAGCAAAAGCGTGTATGGAATCTAGGGTTTTGCTTATGTGTGCGGAAGGAAATGTCTACTATGTTTTGTTGTATTACTATTTTCTGTCAATGATGTCTTCATATGGAGATGGGTTGTTTGAATATTGATCATGCTCCTAGTTGATTAAGATTATAGATCAGTTTTTGGTTGGTTAATTGATGATTAAGTGAATGATTTGATAAGGGGATGAGTTTTAGTTTGATGTATGTTCTTTGAGCTTAGATGTGTGGAGTGGGTCCAATCTGAAAATCTGATGAAAATAGGCCTACAATTTGTGTTGCGTTGAATATGTTTGGATCTAGTGTGAAAATTGATAGAATGTGGTTCACAGTGGTGCTGAGGGTTGAAGCCTTCACTGAGGGGGTCGTAGCTCCCTTCCAGTGGTTGCTAGTAAACGAGAAACAGGGGGTCATAGCTCCCTTCTAGTGGTAGCTAGTAAATGAGATTAGGGGGTTGGAGCTCCCTTCTAGTAGAAGCTGGAGAATGAGAGAAGCTTGCAGCCTTCTACAGGTGGGTGCCTGCATGCTGGTATGAGTCTGCGCCAGTACAAGATTGTAAGAAATTTTCTTTATAATAAATATTGAAGACAGAGATGACAGCAACAGTGGTTTTCTCCCGAATTGGGTTTCCACCTTCAATATCGGTGTTAATGTGTGTTTCTTATGTGCGATGATTTATTATGTACTTACTGCACATGCTTACTTCTTTCTAAACATCTGATCAATGAATGATGCACTGATCTTGTTATAGCATCATCCTTCCACAATCTTCGAATAGACCGTCATCCGGATCCGTCCCGCCCTTTCCTCACTAGGACTCTTTCAAGACTTGTGCACACGAGATGACATATAAGCTGATGAACATCTCCGGGAAACAAGGGTTTCCTATAAAAATATAGGAAGTGCAGGAGGCATAGGAAATCAGACTTGAATCGGGCTCCAACAGAGTATAATATCTATAATTTTCCTCCCTCCCTTAGGCCATGCATATGAGGGGCTTTTATACTCCCTCAAAGTAGTTTCAATCAGTTGGAAACAGTTGGCCATGGGCTGGGGTGGTTGAATTACAGGAATAGCCATCAACCCAGCCTCGAAAATAGGGATTTTATATATTTTTTAATGATTTTAATGGCATACACGGAAAAGTATCTCTGGACTCGCGTATACACACGGAAAAGTCTGGGCATACCTGCGTATGGGATTTGAAACACTTTTTTTATGAACTTTATTCAAGTCTGTGGGAAAGGGTGCCCAAGGCCAAAGAGACAATCATGAATCACATAAGGGTGAAAAATGATGCTATAAAAATAATGGGATTGAAGATTGCTTCTTTCTCAACCAAGAAAAAAGAAAACCACCTAGATAGAAGGCTGCTCCACTAGTGCTCTTACGATCATCAACACTTCTTGCCCAATCTGCATTAGTATAAGCTTCAATGGTTAGCTCATTTCCTTTAGGATACCATATTCCATAAGATATTGAAAAATCAATTTTAACACAATGACATGGGATTCCTTTGGTACTACATGGAATATTTCAACTTGTCCAATTGCCTGCATCACATCTGCCCTAGAAGTTGTTACATATAGAATACTACCAATCATAGACATGTACATTCCTTGATATGGATCTTTGGATGAATCATTGATGCTCAAATTGCAACTTGTCAGATTTGAAATTATTTTATTTAATGCTTTCTTGACATAATATGCTTCATACCAACTATTACTATTTATTCTATATATCAATATGGATTAACTTTTCTTGCCACTGAAACTTTCCATAATATTCCTTTATTTCAACCTATCAATGATTAATTTTTAAATGTTCCACTATTGTTGCTTAGACTTCCCCTCTTCAATATTCAGGGAGTCATTATGTTGGGTTCTTCAAAATAATTCACCACCTAGATCTTCGGTTGGATCATCATGAACCTTTATTGTATAATTTCTCATTTCTACCTCAAGATCTTTTGCCTTTGCAAATATTGAAAGCATTACTGCTAAAAATTTATTATTTTCTTGATCTTCTTGAATGTGTTGTCCTTTTTTGTGCCTGATGTTAGGGTTGAATTTCATGGAGGATTCCATATTGTACCTGAAATCTTGAACTATGTTCCCATATTTGTGGCATTTGTAACATTCATACGATGTAAACTTCCTACACTCAAAGTTGTAGTGAAATATGTCTTGTGATCATGCAAACATGCTTCTAGGATACCTACTTCTAGGGTCTTGATTCCATTGATAATATCTTTGATAATTGTACGTGTTATAAGTTTGTAAATCCCTAGCCATACATCCAAATTTATCACATGATCAAAAGCAATAATCGTTCAAATAATTTGTGTATCTGAATGAGTTATCTTGTCTAAATGGTCTTGTGTATTCATTCCTTCTTAGAGGAGGAACTATCTCTTGATTACTTCTTGGAGTTGTGTCACTTTTAATTTTATTTTATCCTTCATTTTTATTTAGCCTTTGACTGCTCATGTGCTCATCCAATTATCTAGAGCTACTTGCAAGATTTTGTTGGACATTTCCCCTATTTTATTTCTTTCGTAGAGAGACTATGTTGGCTTCTAGTTCTTACCATTCCCCATTTCTTTATTATAACTCATTCGTGAGTGATTCTTAAATTTTTTTGACTTCTTATAACTTTACTCTGAGGTTGATTATTTATTCTTCATTCATTTTTTTGAAATTTTTGGTTTGTTTTTTGGCTTGAGGGATCCTGACCCAGGTTCAGAATTTATCGTGCAACCAACAAACCCTCCAACTAATGGCCCTTTAAACAATGACCTTCTTACGCAGATCAAAGTCTCATCTGAAGTAGTATGGGGGGGGAGGTTCTGGAACCAAGTTTCCACACCCCGAGGAAGAAAATAATGTGGTGGTCCTAAACATATTGATTGCGGAATTTATACTGGTCAAACAAAATGTGTGAAAATAAAAAATAATACTTATCAAATCACATAAACAAAATCACATATCACTTCATCGTAGATATATCATAGCAAAACCAGATCTAGATCTATATAATTTGATGTGACTTAAGAAGATTTATCAATGTATTCAACCATCAATATAGATTCATGCATAAATAACATATGTACTCGCGTAGATGTAATTAAGTATAACAGAAGGAAAGTGATCTTATAACAAAACCAATAAACAGATAAAAAAATGCACAATAGTTGCTTCGCCAAAATAGTCTTTGTATTAATCTCCAAGTAATTCAGTACATCAAACTTTCCCTTACACTTTACCCTTTTGTGCACACAGCTAGTGGAGTCCGCACACAACCAAGACTAGGTCTCTGCGCACACAACCAACATGAGCCTTTCTACCCAACCCAAACTGAAACCCCTTCAAAGTATCACAAATGCATTAAGTAATTTCTTACATTAACACATCAATGAATATTTCCTTAAACTCGAGCTATCTATTTATATCTATCCTAGTGCATAGATATTATGGTCTCAAACCATGGTTTGAGGCCGACAGTTTACCCTTAAATAATTTTTACATAAAAGAGGGACTTTGACCCACCCCAAAGCCCATTGACCTTTTCTCGCAATGCACATATACAAAACTTACACAAAAATACATCCAAAAATGTACCCCATGGGACCCCGCTCCAACAGGCCCCTAACACAACACATGTGACTCATCCCGAGCCACTGTGGTGTTTACTCCTTCATCTTGGATTGGAGCACAGTGACAGAAGGTTTGAGTGGCAGGACCATTTATAGCCTCTGTGCAGCATCTCCCTGTGCTTCAATGACCAACTTATCTATGGTGGTCCCTTCAGTGGCCAACTCGATGCTTTTCTATGTTTATTGAATGGCCTTCAATGTGTTATCCAATGTCTGTGAGAGTTGGAGAGCCTCTTCGGCTCATGGCTACATTAATTCCTCTAGAAACTATTATTTTTGGCATAGGTCCTCGATCTCATTTTGAATTACCCAGCCCTCCTGTAGGTGGGCGAGGCGCTATGTAAGGATGAGAGTAGGCGCTACCACCCTAATGTCAGTAAACTTCTTCTCCTTTATGTGCACCTCATTATGTAGTTTCTGCACCATAGGGACATTTTGAACTGAAGTACAGACACCCATGGCCTCATCAAAAAGCTTATCGCACTGCATGATTGCAACAGAAATGCTATCTATGGCCTGCTTCACTTCGCCAACTCTCTTTGCTCTAACTTCTGGCGGGGTCTCTAGCTGCAATTTCATCTACAAATCAACAATTTGATGCTCGAACTCAACCGTCACGGTTTGGAATTCTGCGTGTGATGCATTTAATGCAGCAGCTAGGCCTTCTAATTTTTCTTCTGGGGAAACAGTGGAAAGGACTATTAGTACTTCGCTACAAACTTGTTTGATCTTGGCCTCAAGCGCAGTGCGTGGAGCTTCGGCTGCACGACAGGCTTCCTTCGTTGTTTGTTTTTTCTACTGTGATTGTGCAACCTACTATTTTGATTTGATGACAATGATGTGAGCATGGGCTTCGCTGAATTGAAGCTCATCTAAAATCATAGAGTTAATCATGTGTAATTTCCCTGCAGGTAAAACAGACAAGTTAATGTTACTGTCACTACAACCTCGGAACTTGGTGCGTCAACTGGTGTCTACATGGATGGCCGGCCCGGGGATTTGAACAATAAAAACATCCCTGGTTTCTAGTAAGGCTATGTTGAGCGATTGTGCACTATTTTCATGTGCGCTTGTCTGCATCAGGCTCGCTTGAGCAACGCTCACCTTAATCAGGCTCACTTGTACTTTTAACTCCTAGATGCCAACCTGCACTACCTTGAGCACAGTCTTGTACTGCACTTCCATATATGTCCATATGTCCTCTGTATTGGGTGTGAATGTGTTTGAAATTTCATTCAATTCATCTTTGGTCAGCATCAGGAGCTCCTCGCCAGTGTCTTTGGACCCTTTTCTTTTCTTCCTCAATCCTCCAGTAGCGTGAGAACCACGCTTTGTGCCTTTGGAAATCTGCATTTCCATTTTGTCCTCTAGGTCTTTCGGTGAAACACCATTTTTCTCAAGTTCAATGGCTTTCTCCAAATCAATTGTTTCATCAGTTGCTATCGGTGTGTCTTCTTTCTCTATTTTTTTCTCAATTATCTTCTCTATTATCTTCTCGGGCTGGGTACTAGTGCAAGGCTTGGTCGGTGTTTTTGGAATAGAGGTTGATGCTCCAAGCTCTAACACACTGGCGGCCACTCTACAATGACGCATATCAAATCTTCCTTAGTGACTAGATATGGTAATTGATACCAAACTCCCTCAACTGCGCCCTTCGTGCCGATGTGCATATTATGGAAATTCGCCTTAAACAAATCTATCATCTTATATGGTCATACAATGTCGGAGAGAGCCACAGCTTAGACTGGACTACCTGATAGAGCGAAGCATTGAATAATATACAAAATATCTTATTCTCCATGACGCGTGTGCAGTCCGACGAATTCCATAGTGTAGCGTACTGCGTGGCCTGACACATTTGCGGCTCTCTCTCAGGAAATTGTGTTTTCTCTAGGGTCTTCCAACCAATTAAAGAAATTAGTAATAGCAGCCAAGCATAATAAAAATGCTTACCCTATTCTTGTGATTTGCACATATTCTCCAAAAACTCCTTACATAAGTTGAGGGAACAGTTATATATTACGCCTTTTTCACACTGTCCTATGAGAGAAATTACCTACGTGGGCACCTCCTTATGGAAACATTTACGCATCATCTTTCATACCAAGATTAGCGTTCCAAACTAAATAGCAGAACCATTTATCTCACTTAAGACGAATCCCCTGCTCTTGCGCGAGACTTGGTATTTTGCTTTAATATTTTTGTCCACTGCATTTTCTTGTGCCTTTCCTCCAAAATAAACCATTGGATCTTGGAACCTATGGTGTAGCAAGATCTTCTCTGGGGCACGTCCCTATCATGCTGGGTGGAATTACATAACCCAAACCCCTATGGTGCATCTCCTCCTCAAATCCTGGATCCAAACCAGACATAGACAATTAATATTTTTCAGAAATTAAAGAGCTCACGGCAGATAATTCACTCAGAAAGAAAAGAGAACTAGTGTGACCCTATAGGTCATATTTATACTTTTGGTGCATCTTCAATGGTCCCTTATGAATTAATGTGTTTCCATAAATGAAAAAAAGGTCCCAAATCCATTCATTAATTGCAACCTAAGAGCTCCCATAAATGGTAATAAAGCTACCTTTTCGGGATTTACTATTCCAACAACTATATTTTGGCACCTCTGTGACCTAGTCAACCTCCTCACGCAACTATCGCATGTGTGTCGCACCTTGATATGCATATTCCATCCCGTATGTGCAGATCTAATACTCTGGCTATATAGTCATTTGGTACTTATAGGTTCATCCCTGTATGGCTTCAATCAGCTTCCATTGACATACCTAGGAAGATATTCTTTGCTTAAGGTGGCCAGGTGCACTGCACCTCCATCAGTGATCTCCTTAACAATATATGGCCCTAGAAAATACATCTTCAACTTCCCTGGGTGGCGTGCAAATTTTTTTTCATTCAACAAGACCAAATCATCTTCCTTGAACACCTTTTACCTAATGTGCCTATCATGCCATGCTTTTTCATGCGCCTTCTGAACTTGTTGGTGATAATTGGAAATAAAACGATCTTCTTCCAGTGTGACCAACTATGAAAATCATTCCTCCATAAAATCTGCTTATGCCATATTTTTTAATGTTGCAATGCGCAGACTGGGAAGAAATTAATTCCATCAGCAACATAGCTTCTTGCCCATATACCATACTAAAATGTGTCCTCCCAGTCAACTTCTTACATGTGGTCAAAGATTCCCAAAGAACTACGGGTACACACCCATCCCAATACTTTCGGTTAGCATTGCACAACTTGGTAAGCGTAGTCTCCAATATCTTATTGAACGCTTCCACCACACCATTCTTTTATGGATGATAGGGATATCTCTTCTAATGGTGCATCTAGAATTCATCTGTCAATTCTTCAATGGTTTCATTCAAAAAATGCATACCCTGATCGCTTATTAGAATATTAGTACATGTAAAGCAGGTCACAATATTATAAAATATGAAATGTGTGGCTGTATTTGCAATAAAATCCTTCACAAGTTTAGCTTTAGCCCATCTGGTTACATAGTCAGTCACAGTGATTATGTACCACGCACCACTCTTCTTGCTCGGAGGATTGATAGGTCCAACAAAGTCTATGTTGGGCAACATAAGGATCAATGTCCTCTCTTCAATAATTATCTGAATGTTGGAGGACCTAGCCCACTGAAGAGCGTAGTATGATGCATAATCTATCAAATTTTTGGATTGCATGAAACATATTTCTGTCCAAGGGTCGGAAAGTATCAGCTTGAGTTGAAGTAGCTATTTTTCAAATTATGTTCATCACTAGGACATGATGAAAAGCACCACCAAACTTATGATATGATGTTGGAAAAAGATAAAATATATAGAATGCAGGTCGAACCTACCTCAATAGCATCCCCTTGTGGTCGTGGTGGATTTTAGGCCAGAGGAAGAGGAAGAGGAGGTGGATCAGTTGGTCGAGGAAGGGGGAAAGTTATTTGTTACAATTGTGGAGATGTTGGTCACTATGTGCGTGACTATCCAAATCGAGTGTGAAAATCATGCAGGTATTGTAGACAGTTTGACCATGTAATAGAATATTTCCCTGTTCTGATTGCTAAAATGTAGGAGAAAAAGACACAGACTCCAAAGAAAAATATTCAGATGGTCAGAGCAGTTTCCCATGAGGAAGATCCTAACGTGAATGTGGTCACTAGGAGCAGTGGAGCTATTAATGAAGATAAGGGAAAAAAATTGGATACTGGCCTCTAGATTCACAAGGTGCTTGAGAAAAAAGCAGGTTTTATTTGCAGTGCGTAAAGGAGACTTTCGTTGAACTGTGGAAAGAACTTGTAGAGGGAAGCGCATCAACGTCAAGTAGACAAATGAAGAAGGTAGGCGTAGATGAAGAAATAAAACCATTTTTGCAAGCTTGCATTAATTTATTGCACAAAAAAAATGCAGTAGAAAACCTTCAGTCTTTGATAGATAACTGCACAGAGAAGGAACAACCGCTGACAGAACAAATAGTTGTTAATAAAATCTATAAGAATAAGAAGAGGACGGGTTGAGATATGCATATGACCATGTAGATCGGTGCTTATGAGATGTATCAGGTTATTCTCGATCTGGGGTCTGATGCAAATTTTCTACCTAAGAAAACTTGGCAGCACATGGGAGAACCCAAGTTGGAATGATCCACCATTCAATTATGAATGGAAAATAAACATAAAATCATTCCATTGGGAAGGTTGTCGTAGGTCATAGTTAGTATTGAAGGTGTTAATGATCTGAATTTATGCAGGAACACAACATAATACACATATAGCCATAAATACAAATATGCAGTGGAAATAACACTTCATTTCATTAATATAAAAGAACTAAAATTTGTTTACAGACAAAATGGAAATAAACTAGCTAGGGCGTTGGTAGCTTAGCTCTGAGAAGAGATGTGGTGGCTAAAAGCCTCTGAAATATATGTTAAAATGATTCTCAAAGGCCTATATATTATTGAGAAACAATGGAAAACCCTAAACATCCAAAAACCTAACCCTATGAGATGAAACGCCAGATTATGGGCCCTATTGGGGTAAATTGGTACATCAATTTCCCAGGGTCATAACTTTGGCATACTATCTCCATTTGACGCACGTGATGCATCGTTAGAAATATATATCTGAGGACTACAATTGCTGACAAAGGATATCAAGTCTGCCCAAAAATGTCCTTTAGGGCCTAAAAACAGCGCCGGAAGTTCAAGACCCAAAAAACTACCAAAAATAGTAAATTGTGCTACAATTTAGGAAACTGAAAAACTGAAAGAAAAAATGGTGGGGGTCCAAGTGGAATAGGCAGGTGGCCACCAATATCCACTTGGATCAATTAAGGTGCTCAAAAATTTCAAGGTTATCCAAATTGTAGATGATGCTTATCCTTATCCTGAACTGCTAAGGTTGGACTGGGCTATTGATATGGATGGTGTCATAAACCTAAAGAAGTGAAGAATGGAGTTTAAAAGTAATGGAACTAGAGCCATAATTCTCCTAGATCCTTTAGAAGGAAAAAGATACACAGAACCTGTGTGTGTTGATGATGATATTGATCAAATCTATAAGCTGACATTTCGCGAGGAATATTGGATCAACCCAACGACGGATGGAAATCTTAATTGGGAAAATGAAAACCCTTGTTTCTTAGATTCTGATGAAGAATTGGAAAACTGGCAGAACCAGTTGCATGAAGTATCTGCAATGCGTTTTAATCAAGTGACCAAATCTCCGTGTTGCATAATTGTTATGCAGAATTATGAATTACGGATAAAACACATTTCCTAAATGTGGTGTTGTGCATTTAGAACAACAGATCAAAGACTTTGCAGATACTTTCTCTAAGAGTGAATAAACACAAAAAAATATATAGGAACCTACTTGTAATCCAAGCGCTTCCTATTCTCCTTCTGTTGCTCTTTTTGTAGCTTCCAATCCAACTTACATCACCAGACTAGTTCTTGCAAGTATAAATACTAAAGGACAAAGAGATTGCAATATACATATGCCTATTTATCTTAATCAATTAAATTGATTGAACATGAAACATATATATCAGTTAAGAATCCATCACATGAAAAGTAGAAACATAAACAGTTACATATATGGGAAAATGAACAACAACCTTTTTTAATGGATAGAAGGGGGAGGTTACCACCTGTTAGCCACCTATGAATTTTTTAACAAGAAAACAGGTGGCTAAAATGTTTTTTGAGCCTTCAAGAAATACATTTCCTCTGAAAACATATCATTCTTGAAGCCTCCATGTGTCTTTTTCCCTTTGAACAATCTTCACTACTTTTTCCATTTAAAAGCCCTGCTGTTCTATGGAAGAAAATGCTCAAAAGGCCTCCATCTGCCCTCTGTCATCCTCACAAAGCCTCCATTTTTACCTCCTTTTTTCCCCCTTTCAAAACCCCCTCTTTAACCCACCATCTTATCCTAAAATCCTTTTTAAGCCTTTTGATATCCTTTGTCTGGTTTAAAAATCCCTTATTCTCTCTACCAAAACCCCCATTTGGCCTTAAAAAATCTGTTTTTAGCCTAAAAAACCCTCTTTTTACCATATATCAAGCCTAAGCCCCTTTCGGCTAAGCTCCTAACCACTTCCCCACATATGACCTGCACCCGAGACCAGGTGCTAAAGCCCCGGGCGCTAATCGCAATCGGAAGTTTGTGATAAGCGTTTTCCCTTTGTTTATTGAAGTTCTCCGATGCGATTAGACTTATGTGCTGTAGACCGCGGATGCAATATAATCCGTCGATGTATATAAATCTAATGGCCAGGGCTAAATTTTTACCGTGCCCCACCTCATCTCTTTGTCGACCTCCGATCGTGATCTCCACCGTTGATCCTTTAATGATCCGACGGTCTGCGCGTAATCGCAAGCCAAAGGACCTCGAAGTTTTAGCCCCCTGCCTTTCTCCGATGTGATTCAATCCCCACCGTTCGTTCCCTTTGATCCAATGGTTCTCCTTCTCCCCTCCCATTCACTGGCCCCTTTTCCATCCTACTTCCTCTTTTAATCTTGACTGTCCATACTGTAGATCCAACGGTCGGGATATAATCCGCCTCTGACCTCATCCCACCTAATCACCCGTGCATCTTATCTATTGTCTCAAGAAACCTGCACCGTCCGATCAGAGTGCCCTCATCCAACGGCTAAGAATGAGTTTCATATAATTTTTGCATCTGAAGGTTAATGTTCCAAAAAAATGTGAAATATGCGGTTTTGAAGAGGACACGTGTCGGGGGGACAAGGCATATCATGTTTTTTTGGGAGATTTTCAAAACTACTCCAATGTCGCACGAAAACAGCGGTTTTCTTATAAAAACCACCTTTCCCCCCTTTTCCCCCAAAAGCTCCATCATCAATCTCAACTGTTCGTTGATCTAATCTATCGGTTCATATCACATCGCATTTTTCACCCATATTTCTTTCATCGAAGCCTCCGCAGAGTTTATCCAAAGATCCTCACCGTTGATCTCCTCCTAAGATCCAACGGTTCGCATTCAAATCTCCCTCTGCCCTCCGGGTCCCACCATTCAAAGCCTCCGTTTTCATTCTTTTTAATCCTTTCTCTGTGTATTCGCCCAAAACATTAGACTTTAGTGTTTTACACTAAAACCTATTTTATTTCGTTTAACTCCTTCAAACTACCCCTCTGGTGAATCTCGACCGTTGATAATCATTGTCATATCTGATCGGACGACCTAAAACGTTCCTCGCACCAAACCTTCATCGGCTCAGTTCTTCACCATTCCGCAGTGATTTCCACTTGTTTTTCACCCGCATCCACCATTTCCGCCACCATTTCACAGGCCTCCGCAGCAACCTTTCCACCACTCCCTTGGGTTTTATAACATGTTTGTTGTATTTTGCAGGGATTACAGAGCGATTAATTCACTCTATTTCTATAATCACAGTCACTTTGATTCAAAGCGCAAAAAGGCCATCGCAGCAGCGGTAAAGAGTATCAGTAAGGACAGATTGAGGGATTTAAGGCTCTAGATTGAATATTTAATGCCATAATCCAACGTTTAAAGGATAGAGACACAGTTAGATATCATGAAGATGATTAAGAGGTTTAATAAAGCCTAGCGCACATGAAACAAGCCATACCTATGATGTAATAATAGCGGAACATATTTTCTCAGAAAGTACACCTTCCGACAGCATTCCCCATGCCTCCTCAAGCCCTTAAAGGTTATTACATTGACAGAAGCTTCTAAAGTTGTCAGGACAACATTTATGGAAGTATGGGAGACCTTGCAGACTTTCTATCCATGTTACTTATTTCAGAAGGCAAATACAAAGTACCAAACAGCCATAAAGGACTTCAAAGAACATACCTGAGGTTACTTTCAACCTAAAAAAGGACTTCGAATAGCCTAAAGTGTCAATACATAGCCATTAAGCAGAATGGGCATGAACGCTTCCTCCACTCTCTCTTAATGAAATCAATTAAATGTACATCTGCTACCACTACGACTCATTCTCCTATAAGAACTCCTGAAGAATACATTGTAAAGGTTGTTGTTAGTTGATAGGGATTTTATCGATTGTTAGAACAGTTTTTGGGGGAAGTAGCTTAGTAGTTCATAATTTAGTAGGCTAGGAGGAGAAGTTTGGAATGTAACAGCCATTGGGCTCAAAGTATGTGACTGGCTTTGCACATCAATTGAACAAGAAAATTTCACAGGATACTGGTCTATATTATGGGTGATGTTCTCTTACTTATTTCATGTTTAATCATATTTTCCATCATTCTCTGATAAGAATCAGTAATCAGGCTTAGGATATACCCCTGCATGGTACCCTAATTCCCACTGCTCTTCTTATCTTTGATGTTTTCTGCTTATTGTCTATCTGGGAACAAATTTATGTAATTTAACCAGTCAAAGATGTTGGCATGCCCATGCTTACTGATGTTTGAATTTGGAGTTTGTTGCTTGGATGTTCTTGTTGGGTTTAAGCTGGAAGAATTGGGATACTGGGGATTAGAGTTAGCCCTGTCCACTGGGGTCCTTTTCCAATAGATTGGCCTTTCTAAGATCTCTTTGATCTAGTGTCGAAAGCATTGAAGGTTAAAATCCCTTCTCTGATCTTAGGCCTTGCTCTGTGTTAAATCTTAACTGTTTTTCCCTTTAAGAGTATGCTGAAAGCAGGTCTAGAGTTAAATGAGCTCTGACCTGATCTTAAGCTACTTTTGTGTCTTCATTGAGAGTAGCCTTTGAGTATGTCAAAGCAGGTCTGGATTTAAATGACATTTGATCTGATCTACAGACTGCACTTTGGTTTCTTTCTCGCTTTCACCTTCACTCCTTAATGTTCCATTCCACCATCTTTCTAAAAGATCCTTTGGTATAGATAAATTTCCCTATGGAAAACCTTGGATAGTTGTTATGCATGTAATCCCCTTTCATGACTCCATAGCCCAATGGATTGATACTTCCTTGACCTATATTCTTTTGCCGAAACATCCTGCTGCTTTGTTCCTTTCATTCCATAACCTTCTCAGTTAATGATCTCCAACCCAACAACCAAATCATTTAAAAACCTCTTGTGCTTAATACCTAGCCTAATACCTCATTTTGAGCTTCAAATATATATATATCATTCTTTGTATTTATAGAGATATCCCTCTCTGGATCTAGGAGGGCTGTATCCTAGGATCCCAAAGCGGTTTGATGTTGTCTAGTCTTTTGGTCTTTCCAATCTGGCCAAAACACTAGAACCCCAACACAACCAATGATCGATTTGATGTCACCAACTCTAGCATTCATCCCAGCCTCATCACCATAAACATTTCACCAGCATCATATCACTCTTATCACACACTCATTTGAGAATCCAACAACATTTCTTTACCAAATTCCTTCCTTCCCTAGCAGTAGGATCTGTGCTCAATTTATAGGGAAACTGAAGCTATTTTCTCAATAAATGACTTTATAATAATAGGCAAGACATGTTCCCAAGCTCAGAGGTGTTAGATGGACACATGGATTCAAATTTTGACACATATGGACTCTTCTAGAAGGCACTGGCCATGTGGAGATTCTGGAACAATGAGAATTTTTCTCCAATTTGACCAACGCACTCTTGAATGTTGGGAAGTGCTTTGTAGAGCACACTTGAATGGAGGAAGATGCATATGCAAAGCAGTTAGTCCCTTGAGATTCTGCGTTGGTGACCTCATAGGTGATATAACATATACTTCAACCCTTGGAAACCTTGCAATAGAATTCATGAATGGTTTGTTCTTGTCTTAGGGAATGTAGCAACTGAAATTATAGTGGATGATAGACCCTATTTCATTGGTCCTAGGGATGATGTCCAATTTGACCAGGTCATTGGGAATGATGCCCAAATTAACCTATAAAAATAACATTTGAGGTATGCAAATTACCGCATTATGATGGTTTAACTGATATAAACATGTTTTTAGGAGAGATTGAAAGAACTGTACCAAAATGACAGATATTCCATGCTTTGGATCTCAGACTACACACTACTCCAACAAGATGGTGGGAAACTCATAAAGAAATCATGGGAAATTGGGATCAATGTGCGTGCATGATGAGGTTACGCTTTGAATGTCCAACTATCAGAATCGAAGAAGTCTACTCTGGAAAGGATGATCCGCGCAAACACTTGGCAAGATGGAATCATGTATGGGGAATTTAACCAAGACCGGAATAGGTCCACATGTTCATTCATACATTGGGGAAGGTACCTACTGACTGGTATTTGGAGACAGAGTTGCGCCGAGGTACCAGTGAATGGTCTGCATTGAAGGAGAGTTTCATTCTAGCATTCATCTTTGAGAGTGGCTTTTATAAGATTTGTAAAGCATTGCATAACATTCAAGAAGTTATCTTTGATACAACAAAGCCAGCAATAGAGAGCACTCCACCAACATGGGATGCGCAGATGAAGGATATTATGGAATGCATATTTTTTACGATCGAAGAAAATGAAGAAGATCTAAGGAATATCATGATTCCATAATCTTAGGGACAACACGTAGTGGTTGGGCCCTCGATCACTTCATTGGATGTGACAAAACCCCTAAAGATCCAGCAGGTGAATATTGGATCTGAAGAACAACCTAAATTGGTAAAGATTAGAGATTATTGGGATGATGACATGGTAGGAAAAGTTTTTGAGTTGATGACAGAGTACCAGGACTTATTCCCTACAAATTTCTCAGAAATGAAAGTAATAATTGGATAACTTGGAGTTATGAATATCACTTTGAAACCTAATGTGCGCTAGGTCAAACAGCGCCCATACAGGCTGAATCCAAGATATAAGCAAAAGGTAAAATAAATTTGAATAATATGGTTACTGCAGGCATCATAGAGCCGGTAGAAGAGTCTGATTGGGTAAGTCCCATGGTAGTTCAAGACAATAGGACAAAAGGAGAAAACAGAATCTGTGTAGATTTGCACAAATTGAATGATTCTTGTGTGCATGATCCATTCCCAACTCCATTATCTGATGAAATCCTAGATAATGTTGGAGGACAAGAAGCTTATTCATTCACAAATGGATTTTCAGGATATCATCAGATCAAGATTGTGCTAGAAGATCATAGTAAGACTACCTTTGCAACTGAATGGGGATATTTCCAATATATAGTCATGCCCTTTCGCTTGAAGAATGCACCTTCCATCTTCTCGCGCGTAGTTGTAGCTGCCTTCAAGGAGTTCATCCATAAGTTCCTATAAGTATACTTTGATGATTAGGCTGTGTTTGGGTTGTTGAAAAAGCATGTCTCCAATCTGTGCTTAATGTTGGATACCTGCAAAAAGTATCATATTTCACTGAACTTGAAGAAATTCATATTTTGTGTTCCCTTTGGGATACTGCTGGGACACATTGTTTGCTAACAAGGGCTGATGGTAGGCCTTGTGAAGATCACAGTGATTGTTAATCTGGCGATACCTGAGAATTTCAAACAATTGCAATCAATATTGGGGCACATTGGCTATTATTGGAAGTTCATTCAAGGTTATGCGCTGATAACTACACCCACGGAGAAGCTTCTCAAGAAGTATGTGACATTCTACTCGGATGAGAAATGTCATAAGAGTTTTGAACTTTTGAATGAAAATATGGTCACTGCGCCCATACTGGTCTTTCCAAATTGGTCAAAGTTGTTTCAGGTGCATGTTGATGCCTTATGTATCATGCTCGGAGCTATTTTAGCGCAACCAGGAGCTTGAGAGATTGATCACCCTATTTCCTATGCCAGTCAAAAACTCTCGAGCATAGAACAAAATTATTCAACCATAGAAAGAGAGGGATTAGCGATGGTGTATGTGCTGCAGAAATTCTGCCATTGTGTGTTAGGAGGCCATTTCAAGATGTTTACTAATCATTCTACTTTAAAGTACATGGTCAATAAGCCTATGTTGGGGGTGAAGATCTGCAGGTGTTTGTTTCTATTCCATGAGTATGAATTTGAGATCATTGTGAAACCAGGAACACTGAATGTGAACAGAGGCTTAGTATTTCGCTAAAAATGAAAGTTCTCAGAAATTATTTAGACCTGAACAACTGGATACAGCTCGTCATCAGGATTCCAACGTAACTCATTACATCAAAATCTGATTTTGTATTAGTCAATTATGGTCTGTTGTTCGTTTTCCCAAACAGGTAAAAATTTTGCAAAACAATGATAGACTGATGACTTGGTAGTCCAGTTAGCACCTCAAGAATCTTTAGGGAATATTCTCCATTTTTTAAGCTAGTGACATTATGACAAGTGTCATCTCCAGATTCACCAATGTTGCTTGGAGAAGTTGAATTTTTCTCTTATTTCCTAAGTTTGGAAATTATTACTATGGTGGATTATTTTATTGGTGGAATTTATAGGAAAATGGGGAAGGGCCATGTGGCACAGTCGAGAGCCAAAGAAATCCAGCATATAATCTTCATTTGGTGGCATGTATATGTGTAACTGTCTAATCATGTACTTCAAAACTTTAATAAACCATCTAATCAGTCACTGCATTCAACCATCTCACATCAGTAGTTTAGGAGCGGAGGACATAAGGCAACAACAAAATGATTTGTGATTTGCGATTGCGCGGTAAGTGAAGTGGTGATCAGGTGGGTCCTACCAATCGCATCAAGGGTTTTTAGGAGTAGGAAACATAAATTGTTAACAAGGTGGTGAAATTATGATGCGATATATCGCATCGGGGTATCGTTATCGTCAGACGGAGCATGCAACATAGAATGATTTATAATGGGGTTGCGCTACGATCTGCGATCTGTAATAAGTGACTGCGATGTGATCTTTGATTTGTGATAAGTGACTGCATTGCAATCTTTGATCTGTGATAAGTGACTACGATGTGAAATGCAGAGATTTAAATGCGTTAAGCAGTGTATTAATACAATAATTTGTGGTTATGTTATGTTAATTTGACAATAACGGATAAGTGTGGGTTAGCGCTAAATGTGCTTAACCCCACTTAAACACCAATTATCTTAACATTAATCGCATACTTATCTAGGCAGCACCTCTAGCAGAACCTCCAGATTTGGTAGACTTCTACATTTAGTGGAGTTAGCTAGACATTTTCCAGATTTAGTGGAGAAATTGTAGGGAAAATTGGTTTTGCCATAATGGAGGCAATATTCAACCAAATAGGATGCAGGAAGAGTCATTCTTAGTATATTTTGATTTTTTGGAGCCATTGGAATAGGTTTTGGAGGCAGAAGAGGTCATGTACATAGTATTTTGTTGCCATGAATATTTTTGAAGCCTAGGGCCACCAGGAGGGAAGGTTGTGCCCAGAGCATATTGTAACCAAATTGAGTTAAAAAATAGTCATTTCTGATATATTTCAATGATTTAAACTCATTGGAATAGGTTCCAAGATCATTTTGTGCATGTAAACAAAATTTTGAGAAAATTTGAGCTAATACTGAGGCCCAAGCTATGGAGCTGGACCAAGGAGATGTAGCCCGGGAGGGGTGAAATCCTTCATCAAAACTCTATTTTATTGTATCATTTTGTGTGGTTTGATGTCATTTATGTTTATTTTGTTTAGGACATTAAATTCATGCTTTATTATTTCATAAACACTCATAAAAATTATTTTTAATTCCTCTTTTGACACACATAAGCAACAAGAGAACTTGCACATCAAGCATAAGATAAATGAATAAGTTTTATATCTAAAAATGAAATTAGCACAAAAATAACTAACATTCAAAATTCAGATCAATTTGGTATCAGAGCCAGGTGGAAACAAAAGTTTATTTTCTTGATATTTTCTTGGATATTTGTGCAAGTTAATGGTTGCAATTTTGTGATGCTGACAAGGTTAAAGTTGCAGAAAGGTGAAGGGAAATTGTTGGTTGCAAGTCTTGAGATTAGGAATAGAAGAAGGAGAGCTAAAAGAGAATCATCCTCACCCAAAATTCCACTCATAGCTACACTTGAAGAACCTAAATTTTTTTCTCAAGAAGATGAGATTGAAGAGGTACAAGCATCAGAGATTGAGCTTGAATCCTTAGCCATTATGTCAAGTGTTGGAGAGACTCATGGAAATTCAGAAGAAGAGGATGTCAAGAGAGACTCCAAAGACATACAAATAATGGTTAAAATCATGTTTGATGAATTCACTACAGAAAGAGCAGTAGGAGGTTCTAAGCCTCCATATGGTTAAGGATATTCAGATGGTAAGAAGGATGAAGAGAAGATTTTAAAGGGAAGCGGAGGAAAGCCACATCTATATCCACCATCTTCATCATCCTCATCATCCCCATCTGCATCATATTCCACTTCCACCACAAATACCACTCACACTCACCCAAAATCCACAAAAGGAAAGACTCCATTACTCAAATTGGACATCAAGTTTGAATTACCTAGGTACAATGGCGAGGTAAATGCATATAGGCTTGATAATTGGATACGTCAGTTGGAGGTGTATTGCAGAATTCAAAAACTTCATGAGGATGACATAAAGATAAAGTTGGCTTCATTAAGGCTAGAAGGAGCTGCACTAGTTCGGGGGGAAGCAAAGAGGAAATGCAAATCCATGGTAAGATATCAATTTCTTAGGTTGAGTTTATTCTTCCATTAAAAGAAATTTTTATCCATTAGCCTACAAGCAAAAATCTATTATGAGTTGTCAAAATTTTAAGCAACTCAAGGGTCAAATAGTTCAGGAGTATACCCAGTAGTTTAGAAATAAAGCTTTTTTGTTAGGAATAAATTTGAATTCCCAAGATACACTCTTGAAATACATTAGGGGTTTACATTACTATTTGAAGAATACTATTCTTATGTTTAACCCAAGAAATTTAGATGAAGTTTGTGTACAAGCCACACACTTAGAGGCAAGGAGAAAATAAGGCATAGAAGAGAAAGGTCAAAGTGAGGGTAAAGGGAAAGGAAAATTTTATGGAAGAGAAAAAAGGAATAGCTCTATTAAAAGAGAAGGAAAAACTCGCATGAATTTTTTTTTCAAATATTGGCCATCATGAAGACCAATGTTGGCAACTTCATCCAGAATTGAAACCAAACAGACTAAAAGACAAAGAGAAGGGGAAAATTGTTGTTCTAGTTTAACATGACTTAGGGCCAGATTTAGGAGATGAGACAAAGATTACAGCCATGGGTTTGAAATGTAAACATGTTGCAAGCCAATAGTTCTCTAAATTTTTCAAATGATACTCATGATGAAGATACAAAAATAGAACTTTTCGACATTAGAGTTGCCTCTAAGATTGATAAAATTTTTTATAGTGAATCACAAGCTAACTTGATTTTCAAATATTTGGTTAAGAAACTATGCCTTGAAACAATTAGGCATCCAAGACCATATCCTTTGGGTTGGATTTGCAAGAATTCAAACTTGCAAGTTACAAGGAAGTTCTTACTAAGATTGGTCATTAACTCAAACTTTCTTAATGAAGTTGAGTTGATGTGGTGTCGCTTGAAATATCAGGTATTGTATTGGGAAGTCCTTATCTGTATGATATTAAATTTGTATTTCATCACCATGAGAACAAGTATCACTTGTTTAAGGATGGTATTGAGTACATAATTAGAGCACATAAGAAGAATATAGGTTTGTCTCTTATGCATGCAAGTGAAATGAAGAGGATAGTGAATGCAACTCAGAACTTGACATTATTGATGATCAAACAAAGAGATGTATTGAATCACACTTTTCATAAAGATGCTTATGCTTGTAATGAGTTGTTTCAGGATGCTAACAGGTTTCCTTTGAAAGAAGGTGAAAAACAATTTTAGCAGTCACCTTAGTGTTGTGCGGTGTTGGAAACAAGATATCGGTGCCAGAGGGTGAAAAGGTCAAAGCTAAAGTGACAAAGCAAATTGGAAAATAAGGCATGGGTTCCACAAATGTTGGTTTATGGTTTCCAAAAGGTAGATGGCAATGGCGAAGATACTTGGTCAAGAGTCAACACAAGTACAAAGTGAAAGCAGCTAAAAATCGCCATGGTGACAGTGTGCAAGGTGAGAAAGTTTCTAATTTTCCTTTGATTATTAACCAAGGTAGGAACAAGAAGGTTTCTAAAAATATATATATTTTTTCTATAAATTCAAAAATATTGCAACATGACGGTGTCAAAGACAACAAGAGAAGGTCGCAAGAATCAAGGAAAAAGTTGACCTTTTATGAAAAGCTCCAAATGATGAAATTGGGAAAATTTCAATGAATAGAGACTGGAAGGGTGAGGTAAATGTACCATCATCCACATAATTAGTAATTAAGAGAGATTTTGGGGTCCAAAAGGCTTCTAGTGGGGAGGAATGATCAGAGGCTCAATATTTAGCTAAAAATTGAAAGTTATCATAAATGCTTCCAACCTAAACGAATAGATAGAGATTGTCACCAGGATTCCAACGCAATTCGTTTCATCAAAATTCGAGTTTGTATGAGTGAGTTATGGTCTGATGTTTGTTTTCCCAAATAGGTAAAAATTGTGCACAACAGTGACAGACTGGTGACTTGGCAGTCCAGTCAGCACCTCAGAAATCTTCAGGGAATATTCTCCAGTTTTTCAGCTAGTGACACTATGACAAGTGTCATCTCCAGATTCTCCAATGTTGCTTGGGGAAGTTGAATTTTTCTCCTATTTCCTAAGTTTGGAAATTATTACTATGGTGGATTATTTTATTGGTGGAATTTATAGGCCAATGGGGAAGGGCCACGTGGCGCAGCCGAGAACCAAAGAAATCTAGCGGATAATATTCATTTGGTGGCATGTATATGCGTAACCATCTAATCATGTACTTCAAAACTTTAATAAACTAGCTAATCAGTCACTGCATTCAACCATCTCGCATTGGTAGTTTAGGAGCAGAGGACATAAGGCAACAACAAAATGATTTGCGATTTGCGATTGCGCGGTAAGTGACGTGGAAATAAGGTGGGTCCTACCAATCGCATTGGGGGTTTTTAGGAGCAGGCAACATAAATTGTTAACAAGGTGGCGAAATTGTGATGCGATATATCGCATCAGGTTATCACAATCGCAAGACGGAGCAGGCAACATAGAATGATTTATAGTGGGGCTGCATTGCGATTTGTGATAAGTGACTGCGCTATGATCTGCGATCTGTGATAACTGACTGCGTTGCGATCTTCGATCTGTGATAAGTGACTGCAATGCGATCTATGGAGATTTAAATGTGTTAAGCCGTGTATTAATACAGTAATTCATGGTTATGTTATGTTAATCTGACATTAACGGATAAGTGTGGGTTAGCACTAAACGCGATTAACCCCACTTAAACACCACTTATCTTAACATTAATTGCATGCTTATCTAGGCGACGCCTTTGGTGGACCTGCTAGATTCAGTGGACTTCCACATTTAGTGGAGTTAGCTGGACATGTTCCAGATTTAGTGGAGAAATTGTAGGGAAAAATGGTTTTTCCATAATGGAGGTAATTATTTGACCAAATAGGGTGCAGGAAGAGTCATTATTAGTATATTTTGATGTTTTGGATCCATTGGAACAAGTTGCAAGGTAGAAGAGGTCATCTACATAGGTTTTTGTTGCCATGTATATTTTTGAAGCCTAGGGCCACCAGGAGGGAAGGCCATGTTCAGAGCATCTGGTAACAAAATTGAGTAAAAAAATAGTCATTTCTAATATATTTAGATGTTTTAAACTCATTGGAATAGGTTCAAAAATCATTTTATGCATGTAAACAACATTTTGAGTAAATTTGAGCTAATACAGAGGCCCAAGCTATCGAGTTGGACCAATGAGATGTAGCCCAGGAGGGGTGAAATCCTTCATCAAAACTCTATTTTATTGTATCAATTTGTGTGGTTTTCTGTCATTTATGTTGTTGTTGTTCAACACTTTAAATTAATACTTTATGCTTTCAAAAACACTCATAAAATTCAGTTTTAATTCCTCTTTTGACATACATAAGCAACAAGAGAACCTGCAGATCAAGCATAAGATCAGCGAATAAGTTTTATATCTGAAAATGAAATTAGCATAGCAATAAATAACATTCAATTTCAGATCAGAATTTTGGGCCAGACCATCTATTGTGCATTGATACTGGTGAAGAACCTACAAACTTGGAGAATGGATTACCAAACGTGCAGTTTTTTGTGATCAAGTTAGTTGATGAGCATTTCCCTGATATTCTTTAGTTCCTGACTAATGGAGGCGCGCCTGAAGAATATACAGTTCAACAAATGAAATAGCTCATGGTGTGCGTTGCAGACTTCACTATTATTATTGTACAGTTGTACAAGATGGGTGCAAATGAAGTTCTTCAAAGATATGTTTTGGAATATGAAAGGCGTGAAATCTTAGATGAAGATCATGGAGGGGTTGTCAGTGGTCATTATGCAGGTAAGGAAACCACGCATAAGATTTTGCGAGCTGGGTAATGGTGGCCCACATTTCACAATGATTCCTATGTGCATTTCCACGCATGTGATGTATGCTAGAGGACTAGAAATTCGTTGCGCAGAGACGAGATGCCCTTACATCCGCAGATGGCACTACAAGCATTTGAGAATATAAATGAATGTTATAAATAATAATGAGGAACATATTAGAGTTGGAATAATCTCAAATCCCTAGGAAATTGGTGGGTGGGGAGCCACGTGGCGTGAATCTAATTTTTTAAATTTATTAAAACTCATTGCAGCCTAACAAACTCTGTAACACACTACATCCATTGATAAGCATTCACACAAAGAATATGCTTAGCATGTTCCCTTGAGAATCAATATAGGCCCTTAATTAAAAAAAAAATCAACAATCCTCATCCACATTAAGTTGAAATAAGAAGCCTTCGGCAAATATTTCTTGGACATTAAATATCTACAATCATAATTAAATTAAAATTCGAAAGTAGGTTACATCTAGACACAATTATTTACAACTAATGATATATAGGGGCATATATATAAAAATTAAATCGTCGGTAAATGTGGATAGGTATTAATCCACAATAGGCATCAAAATACTTATTTCGTGACTAAAATTGAAAATATAATAAAAATTAATGAATTACGCTGTAAGACATTCCCCTTTGAGAACAACTCCCCCAATTTCCACTGTGCATCAGTCTACACCGTGGGATTTAATGTTAGATTATTAAATAATCCTCTGTCGCTAGATTGGAATGGTTAGAGAAATTGTGTATTGTGAGCTTTCCTTGGCTGGAGAAAATGGTAAGCACCACATATAAATTGCACAACACCGAAATCTCGCGAGATTTATTTATTAAATCACCACGACGCTTACAGAAGGTGACCTACCTATGAACCTTGTTCTCGATTTAATTGATATTTATCTTCCCATGCCCCATTTTCAGTCTCGCACAACCATAGTCTTGCCTCGAAAAAAAAAAAAAAAAAAAAAAAAAAAATTTCCACTAGCTTTGGGGCTTTAAATTCTAGATCCACTAAAACCCTAACCCTCATTAATGGATTATTGACTCTATTCAAGAATTGAATTTTTGATTGCATTCAATAATTCCCTGTAGCAGAGAACCTAAAGAAGAACCCATAAACCACTAGGTAATATTCTCGTAAAGGAGAAATATGATTTGTTGGATAGTGGGTCAATCACAGTCAATTGACAAGGATGAAGTTACAAATGTTAGGGTCTTAATGTGTTATCCAGGTTGTCTCTTGTTTGTGCTTTTACATTGAAGGGTTTAAGAACATTGGAGATGAACTTATCATGCTCATGGAAGAATCAATGGTATGTTGAAAATTTCCTTAGAGTGTAGAACATAATATTCACAACATATGCTTTGTTTACATGTATTTTATTGTTTTTCGGTGGCTCCTCTGCTCGTTTTCTATTTTTCCCATTACAATGATTCATGTTCTTATTGTTGTATTGGCTTCCCATTTCATGTTTCAGAAAGGACAAAATATTTCGTAATATTGTTGAATATTTGTTTTGTCTCATAATATTCTTGTAGCTTAGGCGATACCAAATCATTCATTCATTAAAATGAGCCATTGAGGCATTTTTTCATGGACGATTTATTTCTATGTATGTTAAACCCTTTTCACATCCCCTCTCATGAAAAATATCTCCACCCATATTTTAGTTCTTGATCACCGGTTAAATTTTATTTCATCCTACACTATCTCTCTCGCCACCAGCGATCAATTTATCGTGCTTGCAACTAATGGGGTAAAATCTTCTACCATGTAATATTTTTTTGAGAAAAAAGAAAAAAACTATTTTTATCCCCATATTGTCTTTCTTATTCAACATATGCCTGGTTTAAAACTACTAATTTGTCATTTTTCCATACATCATTTAGAAATTTAGCAGTTTTGATTATTGTTTTAGGTATTGGAGGTGATCTTTGCAGTTTTTGCCCTATCATCATCTGGTGTAGAGTAGTGACAACTATGAAGCCAAGCAAGGGATGATGGAGGTTTTTCATATTTGAAAATGACAAGATGTGAAAGAATATTGTCTAAAATTAAGGCTATTATTTTTGAAATTAAAGTTATTGGAACATTGTTTAAAGAACTAATTTTTTAATATATTCGGTACAACTGGATTCATCGGGATCATTGGTGATTGGTTAAGTTAACAACATGAATGGAGTAGGTAGGATGAAGAATTGATATCTATATATATATCTATTGTTATCATTATTATTGTTATAAATTCATATTTTTATGTTTTTTTTTATTAATTTTAGTTTTTAGGCTATATAAATTTGTAATGATTTAATATTTTTATGGTGTAGAATATTATTGAGAGAAATATATCCATTCAGTTTTAGAATACAAATTTATGAAAGTAAACGCCATCAAATTTTGTGGATGTCCAAATTTAAATGAGGTCGACCAGGAAACTCTAAATGGATATCATTAAAGGAGATTAATTTTTTCCTAAGAAATGGTGTTGAGATAAATTTCAAGTATTTATTAATGAGATGAATTATACCAAACACAATAGGTTCAAAAGACATTAATCAAATTTAGAGACTTTTAGTTTGGTAGTAATTCTATAAGTTTCCATTTATAAAATAAAATATGACATGGTTAAAATAAGTTTATAAAGTTTTAAAAAATTTGACATCAATTAGGATTAGAATTTTATTGAGAGTCAAACAACGTTATTGACTATTGGCATATTTTTTAGTGTGGGAGTATGACAGTTTTTTTGGTTTTTATCATCAATCTCACATTTTCACGTGAGTACAAAGACTTTGACTTTGACTAAATTAAGATGATGACTTATTTCCAATGTTAAGGTGATGACTTGTTACATTTTCTACTTATATCCAAACCAAGTGAAACTCAACAAGTCATAAACCTTTCTATTAAATACGCATTCCCAGGTACCATATTCAAAAAGTGTTAAAAATCTGTATCAAATCAGGAGATATCAAACACAACTTGGCAATCCTTATTGAGGATACCTTTTGTACACAAAAGAAATTGTTAGAATAAAAACAACAAAAGAATATTGTCCTTTCAAAATAGGGATTGCATCAACATCCATCCAAATAAATTCAAATTTCCTAGCATCAATGATCACACTACTCACCTTTGGGAAAAAACAGACATGCATGTTTTTTCTTCATCCAACTTTTTTTGTCAAATTTATCCCTATGTTTCTTGTCTAAAATTTCAAATTCATAATAAATCGTGTTGAACTGGAGGAAAAGCATGAACCATATTAAATTTATTTAAATGATCTGTATTCTAAACTTAAGATATCCATACCTTTGATGCAATAGTTGATTTTTGGAGCTGTTTTTAGCCACCAATGCTTGTTGTCCTATTATTGTAATTTTATAAGTGTCATTAGAGGAAATTTTAGTCTAAAATTACCCATGAAGTTTTTACGTAATTTCCATGCCATAATATGTAAACCAATCAAAATCCTTTAAATTTAAAAAGAGGTACATGTAAATATTTTGGAGGGAAAAGAAGAAAAGCTACATTTTTTAATTCTATTTTTTGCTTATCTCCTTATAGGTTTACTCAAATTTCAAGTGTAGAAACTCGTTGGATGCAGAATTGAATTTTGCGCCCAACGTGTACCCATTATGCATACTTTTTTGAAGACTCATATTGATAAAATTTGAAGATACATTAAAAAATGTGTTCAATATGCTTTTTTAATGTATCTTCAATTTTATCAATGTGGGTCTTCTCAAAAGTATGCATAATGCGTACTTGTTGGACGCAGAATTTAATTATGCATCCAACAAGTTTCCACACTTAAAGTTTGAGTAAACCTATAAGGACATAAGCCAAAAATACAATTAAAAAAAAAAAAGTTTTTTCTTCTCCCTCCAAAATTCATAAATATTATTTTATTATTTTTCCTTAGGAGGCCACTTTTAGGATGAAATTTCCTCTAATGCAAGATCTCCTTCAAAAAAATTGTAAGCACTTTGTGTTTGTCCCTCTTGAAACCCTTTCCATCATATTTAATATTGAAATAATGCTTTAATTTTATTATCTGTAGTTTCTTCTTTAGGCCCAGTATGTACATACTCCACATCTTTAACACCTCCATTAGGCACTTTCATTGGGTTTGTTCCTTCACCTTTGACCATGTGTGCCTTCTCATCTCTTGAAGCAATTGTCTCTTGGTGACTTTTATTAGCATTAAATTAGGAAAACCACTCATTTTTCTATGTCATGTTGTTTATTTAATATCTCCTTGAGAATATTTTTGGTCAATAGTGAAGTAATAGAGGCTCTAAGATCTCTCTTATCTTCACACTTTGCATGAGAAAATTCATACTTCATTTCTACAATCCTTTTCATAATGACTACATTTTCCACAATAATAACACTTGCAATTGATATCTAGGCTGAAGTTTACTCTCTTTTATGCTTTGAAGTTGTGATCTCTTTGGTGGCCAAAAATTTGCATTCCTTTGCCCTTGTGCTTCAACACAAAGGCATGTTCACAATTATCTTCTTTATCATATAGCTTTTTTTTTTCTCATCCACTAAGAGCAGTCTTCTTAGCTTATTAAATGTGAAGGAAATAACTCATGTTGATAAGCTAAGACTAGCTACAAACACTAAAAAATATCAAGGCAAATTAATGCCAGTGATCAAGAAGAAATATGGAGGAATTGTACCAAAACAACCTCTGATTTCAAAGGTAGAAAATCACGATCTATTTCTTTATTTACGAGTCATTCATGTTGACATAATCAGACAAGGTTTTTAACTTGAACATAGGCATCATGATTTGTAGGGCTCAAGGAATTATTATTGTAGTAAGATTTCATTGTAGCATGGTCCTTGCTTTTTGTTGTTACTTTTCTGTCTTTCAATAATTGTCAAAAAAACATAATTTAGTGCTATATGTTATTGCCTTACGATGTTTCCTTTGTAACATTTGGTACTATTGCTAATTTATACGATTTCAATATATATAATTTAAACAAATAACTAACCTATTTTAAAAAGATTGATAATGACATTTTGTAAAAATAACTTACATTTACATAATAACACTTTTTATATATATCATTGGTTTGTTGGTATTCCATTTACATTTTAAATCGCTTACTTAATATTTATATTTGACTTTATTAATATAAAACTTAATATTAAAGTTTATATTAGATTTTAATTATTTTATATTTGATTTTATTAGTATTTAACTTACTAGGTAACGTATTATTTAATATTTTTTTGAATTTATATTTTTTTATTTTTAATATGTTAATATATATTTTTGGTTCTTTTATTAATTAATAAATGATGATGATGATGATGGTTAATGTCCACTGAGACCAATATTTGGTCGATCGGACCTAAAGAAAAGAGTTATTTAGTTTGATTTAAGATTTTATTCCTATGCTCAAAAATCTTCGATAGAAGCCTCCCGAGATCACTATAATTTTGACATCTTAAAAGGCTAGGAAGGTCAGTATTGCAACAAAGATTACGAAATTGAGCTCTAATGTGGTTGTATGCGGGGCACTCTAAGAGGAAGTGATTTTCATCCTTGATGTTCATATTCTCACAGAGATGGCAGATCCTTTCCATCCATGGTGTTTTAGGAACATTCCAACGACCTGTTTCACTATGGAGCTCATGAGAGTTTGTTCTAATCTTGGCTATATTAATTTTCTTCTTTGAGCTAGTTAAAACAGAAAGATATTTTTGATCTTCTAGGGTGGGGTTGATGACCTCCTTATAATATCTTAATTTTATTTTAGTTTCCAGATCTTTCTCACACCACATTTTTTCTTTAAACTTAGAAGTAACAATTTTTTTAATGTTATTAAGGTTTTGCAATGCAAAACTCTCGTCGATCTCCCAATGGTTTAACCAGACCCTGGTGTCTTTATACCAACCTCGTTTAAGCCTTAGGTGGTTTTGACTTGAATTTAAAGCTAGCTTAGGAAGTCTATGGTCTCCTATGCTATTGAGCTTGTGCTTATATGCCAGAAGCCTAGTCATAGCTAGGCTCTCGATAGGGGAAAGACCCACTTCTACAAGGAGAATAGGATAGGGTGTATTACTTTTAATTTTAAGGCTATCCGTTATAAAATGCTTCTGGATTTGCTCAATATTTCTCTAGGATTCTCTAGAGATACTGTAACCCCAAACCTCACATCCATTTAAGATAACAAGAGTGACTAAAGTTTCAAAGAGGAACTTATTTCTATCCCACATTACGAGGTTTGTGATTTTACAATTATTTTCAAGAAAAAAATAAGCTTTCCACCCCCCATTAATCATTTTCTGAATGCTATAGTTCCAGTTCAGCTTGTGATGAATATCAATTCCTAGTTACTTGTAAGAAGACACTTCCTCCAAGTTACTACTGTCATACATAAAATTAGCATAAGTGTCCTTCTTGGATTTGATAATCATAACTTTGTTTTGTCAGTGTTAACAGACATACCCATGGTAGAGCAGAAATCCTGAAGAAGTCTAAGTTTCTTATCAAGATCAAATGGGCACCTTGCGAGAAGAACAATATTGTCAGCATAGAGAAGAAGGATGATGACTATCCCATCTAAGATCGTGCTAGCACATCCTTCTTCCTCTAAACAACCTTCTAGCTTGTCGATGTAAATGCCAAATAGGGTAGGGGAGAGGGGGCAAGCTTGTTTAACTCTGATATTACACTTAATATCTTTCGACCACCCCTTATTGCTCTTTAACTTGGCAATTACATTGTCGTATAATATTATAGCAACCACTCTTAGCTCGAAAGTAACATTTATCTCTTCTAATCTATTCCATATGTTGTTTCTAGGAACCTTATCGAAAGCCTTTCTAAAGTCCACAAAGAAACATAAGAGTTTGGATTTATCATTGTGGCATTCCTCCACAATGATCCTAAGCGTAACGAGCTGGTCCATTGTTGAGTGTTGCCTTCTAAAACCCACTTGGCCTTTAGCCCGCTTACCTTCACTTTCAAGCCAAATGCTCAACTTCTTTTCCAAAATAATACCATATAACTTGGCCAAGAGAGGGCTAATCATAATTGTCTGATAATTATAGGGGTTATTTGTATCACCACTTTTAAAAATAGGGATAATGAGGCTCTGAGTCCAAGGTTTAGGGAACCCTTGCTTGACTGCTTGGTTGAAAATCTTGTGGATGTGGGGGATGAGGATAGGACCTCCAATTTTTAAGATTTCCGCCTGGTAACCCTCAATGTCTTTAGCTTTCCCATTTGCCAAGCGTTTAACCCCAAAATCAATGTCTTATAGTGAGAAAAAATCTTTCGTTGTGAGCAGGGTTTCAAAGTTGGCCCTGGCATTTGGAGATTCATAAAGCTTTTTAAGATAGGAATTCTAGTCGTGTAAAGCAATTTTATTATTATCTTTAGTTTTCCTAGTTAGAATCTGCCTCCTACTTTAACATTTATTTTAATAATTTATTTTTGATTTTGGTGTTTAATTTTGATTATGTCTTGATTTATTTTTGGCTAGTCTAATTATTTACCAAATGAATTTTTTATATGAATTCAACTATATAATCTCAAGCAAAATTATGATATTTATTCAATTATATAATCTCAAGCAAAATTATGATTTTTTGTTGTTTAAAATATATTTTTGAATGCCTAAATAGATTTAGCCCCTTAAAAAACTCACTAAACACTCAAATTAAATAAATTAAACAACTTAAACTCAATTTTAAAAAAATCTCTGCCAAATTTTAATTAAAACTAAGTAAAAAAAAATACTCCCAAAAACTATTCATTAAAATTCTTTCACTTTTCCTTTATATCTCTACATTATTTAATAAAAAGGTTCATTAGAATTATTTCACTCTTCCTTTGCATCTTTACATTATTTAATCCTATGGTGTTCCTTTGCATCTTTACATTATTTAATCCTATGGTGTGATGAGATTCTCCATCCATGCTTTGAATGTGAATGATTTAAGAAAAACCCTTTATATATTTTATTCAACCTATTCACTAAAACTTTGACGTGCATTACAAATGGTTTGTTTGTGTGAAACTCCAAACCGTTATTTTTCCTTTATAAAATATCGACTTTGGAGGATTGGCAGCCGACATCATATCGTTGATCACTGGTTACGATGTGTCACGACCTGAGTTAAAGAGATTTAACTAGCAGTTGCCCCAAAAGGTGCAAAGAGGGGCCAATACGATTGTTAAATTGAAAAAATGTACATTAATTTACATAATGAAACAAATAATAAAATAAATAAACATTGATGTGTTTAAATTTTAGTTTTTTAAATTTTTTCTAAACATATATATAGAGATTTGTAAAGCTAATATGTTTTGTGATGTCCATCAACAACAGAAATATATCTATGTATATAAATACCATGCAAAAATCTTCAAGAAACCAAATTAACACCTTTTGTTTAAACATCTACAGTGGTGATTAAATGTGAGCTCCATTATTTTGTCATTGTCCCTCTTCAAATCATACTTTATGTGATATATGTTGCATTGGCCCAAAACATAAAAAGTAATCTAAAGAATAGAAATACTTACAAAAATATTGCAACTCTACTTGTTAATGGCAAAAAATTACAATATCATTAATATGGACTATGACTCTACCCTTGCAGTGCATATTGAAAGGTTTTCAGTGCATTTGATTAGTAAATAGCTTACTCTAAAGGTTTTAATTTTTCAATTTTTTTTGGCATCTTTTTTTGTTGGGTTATTTGGTATATATAAATTAGTTGTTGAAATGGAATTTGATTTTATTGAGTGTGTTCAAGGAAATTAAATAGATTTATGTACTTTTAAATTTCAATCACCATTTTAGATTTATTTTAATTTTGGATTTATAGAAATAAATCCAAAACATAAAACATTTAAATTCACAACCAGAAATTCTAAACTTAGCTTATTGAAAAAGTCAGAATTTTGAAAATTAAAAATAATTTACTTAATAAACTATAAACGCCTTGCAGAAATTAATTCGGATCCTGTTTGTTAATTAGTTCGTTGGTAAATAAAAATTAAAAATATTAAATAAATGCAGTGGAGCCATGCTTCATATTAATTCGCCAACGTTTCCACGTAATGAAATTTTTTTCCAATGAATATTCATATTCATTTCAGAGGACTTTAATGATGTTCTCATAGTTTTATTATTTAAATAAAAATTACATTTTAATCCATTTATAAACTCACAGAAAAATGAGGAATTCAAGTTTGAATGAGTATAAAAGTTAACACCTAAATTTTTTTAATCTTATAATAAATAACTTAAAATTATTTAACATTCAAAATATAAAATTATCTCAATTGAACATTTTAAAATATAGTAACCACTTTAATCATTTTAAATGTAAAATTATCCAAAGTACACAGCTTAAAATATAATATAGTGTAACAATTTTAAACGTCTTGATGATGGATTCCCGTTGGGATTCGAAACGTCGACACTCGTTTTCTAGCAATGTGGATAATCCGGGAAGTTTTTTAAAAAATGATCACCACATGAGTTTAAAAACCAAAATTTTAAATGGTTGTATGAGTTAAGTAATGCGAGTAATATAATATATTGTAACGACCTTAAATTGTTGTTTGAGTTAACTGTAATGCAAGTAATATAGTAATATATTGTAACAATCTTAAATTGTTGTTTGAGTTAACTAAAACTAGCGAAGTATTTTTTAAGAAAAAATTATTGTTTTTTATTCATCAAGAACAAAAAAGCACAATAATTTTTTTAATTAAAATTTTATTAAAAAAGAAGAAGTAAAGAACAGGAAAGGAATAAAATAAATCACACAAATTACTTTAAAAAAAAATCAGAATGTATCTCAATAAAATATTATCTAAACCCATTTTTGCTTAAGAGGATAAATATTTAAAAATGTGAACATTATACAGACTTAAAAAAAATCAGAATATATACCATTATAAATATACTTTAATGAGAAAACTGCTAAAAATACAAAAGTTGTTATCATATCTAATTACAACCAAGCAAACTCTCTTTGATAGAATATTGTTGCATTTTTTTTTAATGTTATAATTTATTTTTACGATAATAAATTGTAACATGGCAACTTAATCCCACTTTTCTACTACAAAACTTCTCTAAAAGTTACATCCGTAACTTTTCACATTATTTTCCTATTAAAAAAAAAAAAATTCACAATCACAAACTTTTAAAAAGCACATTAAGAAAAAAGCAAAGATTTCTGACCTATATTCTTCAAGAGGAGTTGAAAGATTGGGTTTTAAAGCTTTTAGCTCTAATTTAAATGCTTTTGCAGCGGACTAAGTAAAAAGATCTAAGAGGTTGATGCATCTTGTTCACAGATGAACTCTCTTCTAAATTGAGCGAGACCAGTAATACTGGTATTCACAGATAGTATTCTGTCATTCAAACTTAGGCAGTAGTTTTCTTCCATTCAAACTCAGGCAGAGCATTGCAGAGTAGGATTTTACATGAAATTTGTCTTAAGTGAACGAACGTTGATGATCATAGATCGGGTTTGGTTGATTATAGCAATCAGTGTAGGGCTTTCCATCACGAGAATTTCCCACCCTTCCCTCACACTGCAATCGTAAAAACTTTTGAACGAATCAAAATTAAACAAATGTGAAAAAGTAGATGAAAGTTGAATTAATTAATGTACATTATTTATATACCTTATACTATGACTACTATTTTATGGCTACATGACCAACAACCTTTTGCAAAGATCTATAGGCAAGAAGTGTTGACTAAAACAAAAAGAGCATTGATTCATAAGAAAGGCCTATCCGCTTAATTATTATTAAGCAATGTGTCCAAATTCACGCAGATGTATCACTTCATACACAGATACACATAAACGTATTAGGATATCTAAACAACGTGTAAACTTGCTATCACAATCTCTTCGCCACCCTTTGTATACTCTATCTTTCTGCCCAATCCGTAACTAAAATTTAGCTAGCCACCGTTCGTCCGCTTACGTACCCTTATATACAATCACCCACCCATTACTCTCACAAACATCTTATTCTTAGTTTCAACATTTTACAATATTCACACTGTGACTGCAATATTTGATTTGATCTCTACACTCCAATTGTACAAAGCCTGCAAGGATGAAGGACATATTCTGGTATAACATTAGATTGGAAACTTTGGTTTGTTTTTTAGTTGGAGATATGCCAAACGAACAAGAATGAAGATAGGAAGAAACGAATGGGAAACGACAAGGACCGATGCCCACGCAAGAAGAAATAGAGCAACGGAAAAGAACGGCGGCTGAGAACACGGAAAATGCTCAGAAGAGCCAAGGCATTGCCAATGATGCCGCCTCTGAGACACTCTAGTATTACCATAACATAGCGCAGGAGAACGCCATGGCGTTGCTCCAGGCGGCCGAGAAGCGTTACCAGGAAGCCAAGGAAATCGCGAGTGAGAAACTGGTTGTTTGTTGTGAAATTGGGTCAGGAAAACAAGCAAATTGAGTCTAACCTTTTTTATTTTATATATATAGATGACAATTTTATGATAATCTCAGCCCCAAGATTAGATTAGTGTGTTATGATAATTTTATGCAAAATATCAGTTCATTGAATCTTTGAACTTCTTATATTGTTTCCAACTGAGGCTCATCATTTATACTTGAAATAACATTAATGATGAAATAACATTTTATGCGGAATTTAAGGGATTCTAACCTTGAAACGGTTTTTGAAAATGCGAGAAAGGAATCTGCTTGGAATTTATTGGCTCCTCTCATGTGAGAAGACTATAATTAGATTATAATTTCCTTTAAAATGGCAACAAGTTACAACACCTTCTTTCTCTGTGATGTGGTACCTTCTATTCGAATGATATTATTTTCTGAATAATTTTTTGACCAATATTTGAACCTCACCTCTCTTTTGACTGCGCTTAAACACCTTTTCAACGTCTAACCAATAACCTCGTTCCCCATTCACATCAATATTGGCAGCATACCAGTCACAACCTATTCCTCCAGCTAGTGCTATAGATATTCTACCCTCTACTGTGAATTATACCCACTCAATATTGGCAGCATACCATTCACAATCTATTTCTCCAGAATTCACACTCAATATTGGCAGCATACCATTCACAACCTATTTCTCCTATAGATATTTCTCCATTTATTGCTATAGATATTATACTTTTTACTATGAATTATACCCAGATTTTGAGTGGGATTAATGATTAAGTGTATGTCTTTCCTCTTTGTTGAACCCTTAGTTAAACTGAGAGGGGGGAGTGAATCAGTTTAACACATACATGGACTTTTAAAAACTTTTCTCTTAAAACTTATTTACACCTTTACTTCATGATCAACTTAATATGTGAGCAATCTTTATTAGTGAGCAGCAAGTATCAAACAGATTTGTTATGTAACAGCAGTCTTAATATGTGAGAAACAAGTATTAAGAAGATTAGATAAACCACATCAACACATAGACATCATGCACAGAGACACCAGATATAAGTGGAAACCCATGAAGGGAGAAACCCACGTCTTATTATTGTTGTGATGCAAAGGCAAGCTCCAACTCCCTCTCACCACTGTTTTTCTGCAGGCACCAACTTATAGGAGGCTCCAACCTCAATTCTACAAGCTACAACTTGCAAGGAAGCTCCAACTCCCATTAATTTTCTGCAGGCACCAACCTACAGGAGGCTCCAACCTCAGTCAACTCCAACTAACATCTATCAAGCTACAACTTGATAGGGAAGCTCCAACTTCCTTACTCTTTCAAAAGAGAAACACTTTCTGATTTACCTTGGATATCAGCTTTGTTCTTTTCATTTGCTCTGCTGTTCATCTATTCTCATATCTGCCCTGTATCATCTCTGCATCTTTTCAGATTCTTTATCAGCTTCTCCTTCTTCTCTGCTCAGCTCCTCCTTCTTCTCTGCTTCACTGCTTCATTTCTGCATTCTCTTCACTCACTCTCTCTAACTTCTTGCAGCTTTCTCATTTTCTTCAACTCTCTTCAATTCTTCTGCACACTCTCTTCTTCTCTCACTCTGTTTTCGTAACCTTCTCCCCTTGGATATTACCCTGTTTTATACAAAAAATAGCTTCATGACTATTTGTATTCTACTGGGAATTCAAAATGGACAGCCATGTCTCTTTTCCTTCTGCCTTCTCATCTCTTTTCATCTCACTCAGAAAAATGTAACTGTAGGTGCTTATTTTAATATTACAGTGGGATATTTGCTCTCTTCTGAAGACTTGGCAATGCATCACAAACAATAAAAATCAATTACAACATTTACATTTTCAACTACACAAAGACGATTTCACTCAGCCCATTTTTGGCCTTTGGCTTTGCTGGGTTCGTCATTTTCTGTTGCTATTAAGAACCTGTTCTGCATTCTCTATTTATATTGCAGTAATGTAACTGCTGCATATATATGACTGTCCTTTTAATATAACTGCGCTACACATATGTATACTTTTCCAAAGGTTTACGATTGGCATTACTCGTCAGACCCACATATTCCAAAGTCTTCAAATTTAAAACACCTTTTGAATAGTTTCTACTGCAGAACCCTTGGTTTAATCAACTCTCGGCATCTTCAAAAACTGTGGTCAAACCATAATAAAAACCCAACCTTATGCCTTTAGTACAGTATATAAATATATATCGTCCATGCGCTCGGCGATGCATTCCTTCTTCTTCTTTATATATAATATATATATATATATATATATATATATATATATATATATATATATATATATATATATATATATATATATATATATATATATATATATATATATATATATAGTTTGGGCCTTTGCATATAAGGCACATCCCTAATTAATTTCAGCATGCTCTTGATATAACTCAATCATATCATATAACCCTCGACAGGCACATATACTTCCTCTTTCTCCTTGAAGAATATATGGTTTAAACCATAGTCAGATCAACTCGCATCAAACGGAGCTCCATTCCTTTTAAATTCCGCGGGGGTAGCAGACTCGAGCAGATAAGGGAAGGAGACCCCCCGAAATAAATGACGTCATGTATGCATATTCCAGATTATTAATAAACTGTGGCTTTTGTTGAGCGCCCAACATATATATGGTCACGGTCTTAAAACCTTTGGCTCTGGCCACACAAATATAAGTGACATAATACTTTGGCTATTAAAACCATGTAAACTAACCCTCAGCATTTACATATATTAAACCACGTTCATTTCATCATATATTTAAAACGACATTACCCTACTCGCATATGATGCTATATCAATATATAGTCATGACCTTCGTTCAATTATTAAACCGTCACAATATGGTTAACCCACATATTTTCCATGGTTTATATATTTTCCTCCAAACCTTAGGACTAAGGTTATAACTCCTCATGCTTATACTCCTTCTATCATGGTAATTCAATTTATTTGTATGTGCCAAGCTTTACAACCAATGGTTAAACCTTGAGAATTTATATTGATACGCACGCTTTTTGCATAATTAAATTTTGAATAAACCTTGGCTCTCGGCCCCGCATCTACGTTCAATCGCCCAATCAACGCACTCACCGTACCTGCTTATTCTGCATGCATCTCCGTCAAACGGTCACCGTCCAATGGCTCTGTGCCAGATCGACGGCACTCGACGATATCGCTCCACCTCCTGGTACGAACGTTAACGCACGATGGCGTGCTTTGAAAGGTGGTTTCGTTGGGTCCTTCCTTGCCACGCGTCAACACCTCTATGGAATTTCTCCCCCCTCCTCAAATATCGCTTTCTATATAATAGTGGTGCGATGAAATCCATTGTTCGCTCCAAACCACTGTTACTGTTCATCGGGTCACAGTTCCGCTTCCTCACGCAAGGTTCCGTTCTCTTCCTTTTACTCCGGGTTTCGTTCTCCTCCTTTAAACTCAGATTCCGCCCGTTATACATTAAAGGGTTCTTTTATACTCTGACGCAGAGTTCCGCCACTTTCTCGGTTCCGTCTATCCTTATGCAGAGTGCACATAACCACTCCTTAAGAACTCATGTGTTCACACGGAGTTAATTCGACCATTACACAATAATATTAACTCAATGTCTCATGCATAGAGATTCGCACTATACATAATTACAGGGAATAATCAACCAACGTACAATACGCAAGGTATTCCTCACACTGAGATAATTTCCTCATATAATCCGATCAAGAGGGCATAAAGTCACATACGGGATTTATAAACAATTCTTCATAAACAGATATATATATATATATATATATATATATATATATATATATACACACAGCCCTCTTCTTCCATTTAAGCAATGCTCCAACTCATCCCCAAGCATATTAAGTCTTTACCACAGGGTTTTAGTCTTCAATCAATGTCTATGCCATACAGACTCAATTAATGAATAACTGCTCAATAATTCATCTGCAAAGTGTATTACACCCCTAATTCATGAATAAACCTCTGTATTACACTCCTTCAGGCCTTTTCAACTCCACTACTCTGTCTCTAATTCCTTTGTTGCTTCTGCTTCAATTCCTCTGTTTCTTCTGCTGCCTCTACAACCTCTCTGTCTCTTTTGCCTTATGGATAGTTTAGGTGTTGCTCCTGTCTTTACCTTTGCCATCAATGACAACATTTCCAACACTCTTAAGACATCACAGGTTCAAAATCAGAGGAGGTAGAGTATGTGGTAGAGTATGTATATTTTTCCATCTATTGCTATAGATATTCTACCTTTTACTGTGAATTATACCCACAGTTTGAGTGGGCCTAATGATTAAGTGTATGTCTTTCCTCTTAAGACATCACAGGTTCAAAATCAGAGGGGGTAGAGTATGTATGCCTTCGTAGACTTAGCAGGGGGTAGAGTATGTATGCCTTCATAGAATTAGCAACAATTAGTCAAATTTTTTTGCCTGGGTGGGTCTCTTGTCCCACAAATAAGGGGGTCTCATACACCAAATTGGCTTGAATTATACCCACTCAATATTGTCAGCGTACCATTCACAACGTATTTCACCTATTTCTCCAGCTAGTGCTATAGATATTCTACCCTTTACTGTGAATTATACTCACAGTTTGAGTGAGCTTAATGGTTAAGAGTGTGTCTTTCCTCTTAAGACATCACAGGTTCAAAACCAGAGGGGGTAGAGTATGTATTCCTTCATAGACTTAGCAATCAAATCATTGTGCCGAGGTGGGTTTCTTGAGTCGGGTCTCTTGTCCCACAAATAATGGGTTGTCATACACCAAATTAGCTTAAATTATACCCGCTCAATATTGGCAGCATACCATTCACAACCTACAAGAGGGGGTAGAGTATGTATGCCTTCGTAGACTTAGCAGTCAAATCGTTGTGCCGAGGTGGGTCTCTTGAGGAGGGTCTCTTGTCCCACAAATAAGGGTGTCTCATAAACCAAATTGACTTGAATTATACCCACTCAAATCGTTGTGCCGATGTGGGTCTCTTGAGGAGGGTCTCTTCTCCCACAAATAAGGGTGTCTCATACACCAAATTGACTTGAATTATACCCTCTCAATATTGGCAGCATACCATTCACAACCTATTTCACCTATTTCTCCAGCTAGTGCTATAGATATTCTACCATTTACCAAGAACTATACCACAGTTTGATTGGGCTTAATGGTTAAGAGAGTCTTTCCTCTTAAGACATCACAGGTTCAAAACCAGTAGGGGTAGAGTATGTAAGTCTTTGTAGACTTAGCAGTCGAATCGCTATGGCTTTCTGAAAATTTATTATAATACACGATTCTTCATACTGAGAATTTATTATAATACACAATCACTTGAAAGAGGGTTGGTTTATGGGTGAAAATGTAAATTTGGGTTACACGTTTTTCCCTTTTTTGAGAAAAAACTTTCATTTTTTTCGATTCTTCAACTTTCTGCAAACTATAACAATTTTTCTGTTTATAATTTCATTTTGCGATAAAAATAAAAGTTGTCAAAAATCTTGTTAGCTTTCTATTAATTATTTTTTGGAATTTTTCTATGCACATTTGATATGTCAAATTAGCATTTCTTTGAGTGTGTATTTTTTTAACAATCAAAGGATTCATAAGAAGTCATGTTAATACGCAATGTTGTATTCTTTGAAAATTTGTGCTTTTGAGAAAAAAAAAATGTGTTACAACAATCTAGACAGAGTCTACTTCGGTTTCGTCATATTTACAAAGCTAATGGATGCATATCATAATTACTAGAATTTTTTGAACTGGTCCAATATGAAAAAACTGCATATTTTGAGTATGTTTCGCGATGCAAGAAATTTCTTAACATATAAGTTATAAACTAAAAATCTAAAAGCTACCCATTAGAGACAACAAACCAATGTAATGCCCCATAATTTTTTCAATTTTTTTTACAATGTATTTTGGGAGATACAAATTTTTTATTTCACTGAATCACAATGACCCTCAGAAATTGTTTGCACCCGTTTTATTACAAAATTAATTGAAATTAGTAAATATTTATGAAATTCCATAAAAGTCGTATTTCCTGAAAGTAGATTCAATTCTGAAAATGCTTGTCTTGGTTACGACAATTAATTCGAAATTTTTCATGGAGTTTAATCAGTCCAAAGTTGCAGAAACGTATTCAGAGCTTGGATCTGCATAATTGGTGACGCGTTAGTTTGACCGAACTTTTCTACAAAGTTCGGTCGAACTAGTTTTGTGCAAACGGGCCATTAAGTCTCACGCATTAATAATTCAGCTAATTTTTTTCTAAATTTTTGCCAAATTTATTTTCAAATTTTGACCGAAATTCTGCCTACTTTTCCATCGACCGGAAAATTTCATGGAGCCCCTCCAAAAAACATTTCACGGAAATATAAATTGCCGTGAAATCTTTCATAATTTTCGCACATTTTGCACATTTGGTCTAATTTTACAAAGTTCTTGGTTTGGGTTTAAAGACTTTTCTTGGAGATTTGGGTTTAAGGACATTTCTTGGAGGCGATCTGATTTTGCAAAGAATTGTTTTGGGTTTTGTTGGGGTTCTTGTGTTTTGGTCAGATTGGAAAAACCAAAAGACAAGACAACATCAAACCACTTTGGGATCCTAGGATCTAGCCCTCCTAGATCTAGAGAGGGATCTCTCTATAAATGCAAAGAATGATATATCTTTCAGGTCAGTTTATGGTAATAGGCTAGTTATAGAGCATAAGGGTTTATTTTGTTTGTTTGGTTGTAGATCATTAACTGAGAAGGTTATGTGAGGTGAAGAAGGAACTAAGTAGTAGGATATTTGAGCATGGGAAAATAGGTCAAGAGAAGTGCCAATCCATTGGGATATGGAGTCATAAAAGGGTTTACTGGCATAACAACTATTCAAGGGTTTCCATAGGGCAAGTCATCTATACCAAAGGATCCTTTTAGATAGATGGTGAGTTGGAACATTAAGAAGTGGGGTGCAATAAAGAAACCAAAGTGCAGCCTAAGATCAGGTAAGGACTTTTAACCTATCCTGCTTTGGACATACTCACAAAGGAAACTCTTAGTAAAGACACAAAGGGTAGCTTAAGATCAAGAAAAAACTTTTAACTTAGCCTAATTTTAGCATACTCTGAAGGGAAACAATCCAACAGTCCTCATAACCGCTTTCAGAAAGTAGAAAAAATTTAAGATTAAACACAGAGTAAGGCCTAAGATCAGAGAAATACTTTTAACCTTCTCTGCTTTTTACACTAACTCATGGGGAAACTTTCAAGATAAACTGTTGGAGAAGAAACTAGAGGATAGGGCTAACCATAGACTTCCCTAGTTCAATATTTTACTTAGTATGAAATGAAAATTTCTTTTAAGAACAATGTTTCAAGTTGTACTCAGCAAGACATGGGCTCACCAACATTTCTTGACTGGTTATACTCTATAGAATTATCCTTAAAATGCACAATTAGAGGAAAACATAAAGATAAAGCTTATCAGTGAGATTTAGGGTACTTCCGACAGTATGTCCTAATCTATACCTATTGTTTTTTATCAAAGAATAATGGACAGTATGAAAAAAAATGAAAGGAGACAATTACAGTAAGGAAAACATCACCAATAATATAGACCAGGATCCTGTGAATCTGATTGTTCAATTGATGTGCAAAACTAGTCACATACTTTGATTCCAGTGGCTTTTTACAGTCCAAACTTCTCTTCCCAGCCTACTATATTACAAACTACTCAGCTACTTCCCCTCAATAACAGTTCAAACAGTCAATAAAATCCCAACCAACCAACGATGTATTTTCAATGAGTTCTTATAGGTGAGAATGGAGAGTTGTGGTAGATATGAACTTAAATGATTCATTAAGACAAAGGGGAGGAAGTCTTCGAATGCCCACTCTGCTTAATGGCTCTGCATTAACTGTTTGGTACCCTTTAGGCTGGTCTAGAAGTTTTTGTCAGATTGACAATAACTTCAGGTATGTTCTTTGAAATACTCTGGCTGTTTTTTGTTGACTTTGGAAGCTCTGGTAGGCTGGAAATTACTTATGAGCTGCATATATGTCAATAATATATCTGACTGCCTTAACTGTGCCTTGTTTTTATGAAAATAAGACTGCAGGTGGCAGTATGGGTTGATGGAAAGTAACTAGCCTCTCTAATTTGGCATGTCGAGGCTTCTCTGTCGATCTGTCCTTTATGCTTCTAAACATTGGATATAAGCATTAAGTCTTCAATATTATGCATTAATCCTTTAATCTCTTTCTGATACACTTTGTTGCTTCTTCTGTACAGGTATCTGGGGTTTCTACTGAGCTGGAGGGTTTACAGGTACGATTGATGTTCATGACACATCAATCCATCTTATAATTCACCCTGCATGGCTTCCCATTTGTATTGATAGGTTATAGAGTCGTCACTCTGAACCGAAGTGTCACCTTCGTGACTGTGGGAAGGCATTATAGATCTAATGCCATTAAACCTGCAAACAAAAGATAAACCAATTAAATAAAACCTGCGCGCGGGGTATGACTGCAATAGAGGCTTGCGATGGTGGAGGAGCAGTGAGGAATAATGTGGATGCAGTGGATGAAGGGTCAAAATCATGGCAAAAGGAAAAACCAGGTTTAAAATTTGAATTTGGCGCAAAATTGGAGAAGGGTGGTTTTGGGAAAACCATTAATGGTTTTCGCGTAGCATTTGGCGGGGGAGGCGGTTTTAACTTTTGGAACATGATTCCATTCATCGCTTGACATGTGGAAAATGGAAACCGATTTTATCGCAGAGAAGTAGCGCACTGTGGGAAAGGGCAAAAAATTACACGATATGGATCGCTGGCCGTCGGATGATCATCAGGAGATCTAACGGTGCAGGTAGAACGCGATGAATGGAAAGCTGTAGGGTTAAAAGATGAGTGGGGTCCATGATGACATCAGTTGCTTTGTCGCGTAGTGGATGGTGTGGGCTTATCGGGTTAAGTCCTGACCGTTGGATCAAGGGGAATGAACGGTTGGATCTCGATCGGAGTGGCGATGGCAAGGGTTATGGGCGGAGCGCGACGCAATCTCGGCCGTTGATTCTTGTGGATTCAACGGTCGAGATCAAATCGGCGGGTTGGGCCGTTGGAGGACCCATGCTTTGGAAATAAGGCTTATGTTTTTTTTGTTTTTTGCGATGCGACGAAGGGGTGTGGTCCCATGAAAAGGTAAGGAGACCAGGGGTTAAAAAAGAAAGGGCTTATCACATCGGGGATTTTAAAAGTAAAATGTAACAAAGAAATAGGAAACCTCGATTGCGATTGCGCGATGGGGGTTAGCTCCAGGTTATGGCTCCGGGTCACATGCAGGGAAAAGGGGTTAGGGGTAAGGCCAAAGGGGCTTAAGGCCTTAATGTGAAAATGAAGATTTTTAAGGATTTTGAAGGGTTTTTTGAGGAATTTGGAGGTTCTAATAGGGGTGAAGACGGGTTTTTAAACCTTATAAAGGCCTTTCACAAGGCTTAAAGGGGGTTTGAGGCCTTTGTAACAGCTTTCTTTGGTGAATCAGCATGGTTTTAAGATGGAAATAGCAATGAAGATGAACCTCTAGGATAGGAAAACCATAAGACTTCAAGGATGATATATTTTCAAGGGAATTTATCACTTGAAGACTTGAAAACAAATTTATCCACATGTTCTCTTTGACAACTTATTATAGGTGGCTAACAATGGCTCCACATGGGGATGGAATCTTCTTGAAGGTATCAAGAATCTCAGATATAGTATTTGGAAACAGGCTAGAGCTTGGTACTTGACCATCTTTTTTCTTTTTTATCAGCTTCTACATAAGTGAAGAGCATTAAATCAGCAGCAATAATTCCCCAAACAACTACCTACCCATCCTACTGTCCTAACATTTTTTCTTCAAGGTGCATTTATACTTACATACCTTTCACAGCATCATTTTTATTGAAAGCAAAAACTAATCTAATTCTACCCTTATTCCTCCATGAGACCAGATTAAACAGTTGGAATCATAGCTTCACTATCTAATCTAATATCTATCAGGATTAAACAGTCTGGCAGATTTTCATTCTCTATATTCTAAAACGGAAATTGAAACACAGCCAAACTAGGATTAGACTATCTGATTTGTTGTGGGTCCATGGCATAAAGACAAGTTGCACATGAACTGAAACTTTGCAGAAAATTGAAACAAAATTGTGAAGGCTTGAAATTCTAAAAATTAAGAGCATCCTTCCTTCTTCTTGTGACTCAGATTTTGAGCTTTTTAGAGTCACCTTTCTTTCTTCATTTCAGCTCTGATTTTGACCCTGTTAGAGTTGTTTTCTTCTTCTTTGCTGGTTCAAGTTTTGAGCATGTTAGAACTAGCATTTCCCTTTTCTCTGGCTTAGGTTTTGATCTGATTAGAGCCATTCTTTTTTAATGCTTCGTAGGTTCAAGATTTGAGAATGTTTGAACCTTTCTTTCTCTGTTTTTGTATTTTTTTTTTTTGAATTTTTTCTTTCAGAGCAAAGTCAACAACTAACTAAATGCTCACAGTTGAGCTTTATTGAAATTCCTACCTACCCTACTCTAATTTTAAAATCTCTGATGCTCTATATGATACAATAGTGCCAGTGCAGCCAGTTCAATAGTAGCAAAAATGAGGAAGAAATCTGACTGTTGGTCGGAGAAAAACATGGTATATCCTAAAAATGGACCTTCCAAACCAAAGCCACCATAGGTGATGACAGCCTCTGATGTATTGGGCTCCTGCAAAGTATCCATGCTTGTAAATTCAGGCCAGATAGGACCTCCACATATTCTGCCACGGGATCAACAAGAACAACATGCGGATCTTCTTATTTTAGGCCTCTCATGACTGATTGATTGTCTGCATCCCAAACAGCTTGGTTCACTACATCTTCAGTGTGGTCCTTGAAAGCATAATCATCTTTCATCTACACATCAAAAGGCGGTGAAATTTCTTCTTGCTTTGGAGAAGGGATGCTTTCCAAAAATTCTCTGGGTCTCTGAATTGTTAGGACTGATGTTGTGAGTTCAAAATTTCAATTTCAATTTCGTATCTTTCAACCACCAATTCTAGAAATACTTTCATGATTTCAGGGTTCACGTGTTTTAGCTTTGAAAAGAGGAGAATAACTCTTGGAAGGTCATCAGGTTGAAACTCTCACAGGAATATTGATACTTAATAATGAAATTCTGCTCTTAAATTTAGCTGCATCTCTGTAAATTGTTCAGAGTCTTCTATTGGTTGGGGGATTTAGTTTGCTACCATGTTGAGTTTTAGACCAAAGAAAAAGAAAAGTTAGCCAGATATGACAATCTTTAGAGGCAACTGTTCTTCAGACAAAGGAAGCCAATACTCAAAGTTTCCTTTAGTATGGATTATGTTGTGATGAGACTGGTCTCCCAGTGGAGTCTTGTGAAAACAGAGATAATCAGCAGGCCTACTGATCACTAGTGGAGTCTTTTAGTCATTTAGGAACTGTGGAGTCGCCAAGTGGAGGGTTTAAAATGTTTTGAAGCAGGCTGTTGTCCACCATCAGCAATTTATACCAAATCGAGGCTAATTGGTCTTCTTTGAGTTCTTAGAGATGTTTTAAGGAGTGTTTTACTCAAATTCCCCATTGGAGTCGCCATTATGTTGGGGTTCTTGTGTTTTGGTCAGATTGGAAAAACCAAAAGACAAGACAACATCAAACCACTTTGGGATCCTAGGATCTAGCCCTCCTGGATCCAGAGAGGGATCTCTTTATAAATGCAAAGAATGATATATATTTAAGGTCATCTTATGGTATTAGGCTAGTTATAGAGCACAAGGGTTTATTTTTTTTGTTTGGTTGTAGATCATTAACTGAGAAGGTTATGTGAGGTGAATAAGGAACTAAGTAGTAGGATATTTGAGCATGGGAAAATAGGTCAAGAGAAGTGCCAATCCATTGGGCTATGGAGTCATAAAAGGCTTTACTCGCATAACAACTATCCAATGGTTTCCACAGGTCAAGTCATCTATACCAAAGGATATTTTTAGATAGATGGTGAGGTGGAACATTAAGAAGTGGGGTGAAAGAAATAAACCAAAGTGCAGCCTAAGATTAGGTAAGGACTTTTAACCTATCCTAATTTTGACATACTCACAAAGGAAACTCTCAGTAAAGACACAAAGGGTAGATTAAGATTAATAAAAGACCTTTAACTTAGCCTGCTTTTAGCATACTCTCAAGGGAAACAATCCAACAGTCCTTATAACCGCTTTCAGAAAGTAGAAAACATTTAAGATTAAACACAGAGTAAGGCCTAAGATCAAAGTAAGACTTTTAACCTTCTCTGCTTTTTACACTAACTCACAAGGAAACTTTCAAGACAAACTATTGGAGAAGAAAATAGAGGTCAGTGCTAACCATAGACTTCCCTAGTTCAATATTTTTCTTAGCATGAAATGAAAATGTCTTTTAAGAATAATGTTTCAAGTTGTACTCAGCAAAACATGGGCTCACCAACATTTCTTGACTGGTTATACTCTATAGAATTATCCTTAAAATGCACAATTAGAGGAAAACATAAATATAAAGCTTATCAGTAAGATTTAGGGTACTTCCAACAGTATGTCCTAATCTATACCTGTTGTTAGTTATCAAATAATAATGGACAGTATGAAAAAACATGAAAGGAGACAATTATAGTAAGGAAAACATCACCAATAATATAGACCAGGATCTTGTGAATCTACTTGTTCAATTGATGTGTAAAACCAATCACATACTTTGAGTCCAATGGCTTTTTACAGTCCAAACTTCTCTTCCCAACCTACTATATTACAAACTACTCAGCTACTTCCCCTCAATAACAGTTCAAATAGTCAATAAAATCCCAACCAACCAACAATGTATTTTCAATGAGTTCTTATAGGTGAGAATGGAGAGTTGTGGTAGATATGAACTTAAATGATTCATTAAGACAGAGGGGAGGAAGTATTCGAATGCCCACTCTATTTAATGGCTCTGCATTAACTGTTTGGTACCCTTTAGGTTGGTCTAGAAGTCTTTGTCACATTGACAATAACTTCAGGTATGTTCTTTGAAATACTCTGGCTATTTTTTGTTGACTTTGGAAGCTCTGGTAGGCTGGAAATTACTTCTGAGCTGCATATATGTCAATAATATCTTTGATTTCCTTAACTGTGACTTGTGTTGATTAAAATAGGACTGCAGGTGGCAGTATGGGTCGATGGAAAGTAACTAGCCTCTCTGATTTTGCGTGTCGAGGCTTCTCTGTTGATTTGTCCTTTATGCTTCTAAACATTGGATATAAGCATTAAGTCTTCAATATTATGCATTAATACTTTAATATCTTTCTTATACACTTTGTTGCTTCTTCTGTACAGGTATCTGGGGTTTCTACTGAGCTGGAGGGTTTACAGGTACGATTGATGTTCATGATGCATCAATCCATCTTAGAATTCACCCTGCATGGCTTCCCATTTGTATTGATAGGTTACAGAACCGTCACTCTGAACGGAAGTGTCACCTTCATGACTGTGGGAAGGCATTATAGATCTAACGCCATTAAACCTGCAAACACAAGATAAACCAATTAAATAAAACCTGCGTGCGGGATATGATTGCAATAGAGGCTTGCGAGGGTGGAGGAGCAGTGAGGAATAATGTGGATGCAGCGGCTGAAGGGTCAGAATCATGGCGGAAGGCAAAACCATGTTTAAATTTTGAATTTGGCGCAAAATTGGAGAAGGGTGGTTTTTGGAAAACCATTAATGGCTTTTGTGTAGCATTTGGTGGGGGAGGCAGTTTTAACTTTTGCAATGCGATTCCATTCATCCCTCAACACGTGGAAAATGGAAACCGCTTTTATCGCGCGGAAGTAGCGCACTGCGGGGAAGGGCCAAAAATTACGTGATATGGATCGTTGGCCATCGGATGATCGTCGGGAGATCGGACGGTGCAGGTAGAACGCAATGAATGGAAAGCTGCAGGGTTAAAAGACGAGTGGGGTCCATGATGACGTTAGTTTCTTTGTCGTGTAGTGGATGGGTGTTGGCTTATCGGGTTAAGTCCTGACCCTTGGATCAGGGGGAATGAACGGTTGGATCTCGATCGGAGGGGCGATGGCGAAGGGTTATGGGCGGAGCATGACACAATCTCGGCCGTTGGTTCTTGTGGATTAAACGGCTGAGATCAAATCGGCAGGTTGGGCCATTGTAGGACCCACGCTTTGGAAAGAAGGCTTATGTTTTTTTTTTTTTACGATGCGACGAAGGGGTGTGGTCCCATGAAAAGGTAAGGAGACTGGGGGTTAAAAAAAAAAGGGCTTATCGCATCGAGGATTTTAAAAGTAAAAGGTAACAAAGAAACAGGAAACCCCGATTGTGATTGCACGATGGGGGTTAGCTCCAGGTTATGGCTCCGGGTCACATGTGGGGAAAAGGGGCTAGGGCTAAGGCCAAAGGGGCTTAAGGCCTTAATGCGAAAATGAAGATTTTTAAGGATTTTTAAGGGTTTTTTGAGGAATTTGGAGGTTCCGACAGGGGTGAAGATGGGCTTTTAAACCTTATAAATGGGTTTCAAAAGGCTTAAAGGGGGTTTGAGGCCTTTGGAACAACTTTATTTGGTGAATCAACATGGTTTTGAGATGGAAATAGTAGTGAAGATGAACCTCCAGGATAGGAAAACCATAAGACTTCAAGGATGATAGATTTTCAACGGAATTTATCACTTGAAGGCTTGATAAAAAATTTAGCCACCTATTTTCTTTGACAAACTATTATAGGTGGCTAACAGGATTAAAGACTTTTCTTGGAAGACATTTGTTGGAGGCGATCTGATTTTGCAAAGAATTGTTTTGGGTTTAAGAAATTTTCTTGGACGTACATTCAAAGGAAATTTCTTGGAGGTATGTGATACATTTTTTTGGATGTTTTTTGTTCTTCATTTTTTTTGAAAGTATAGGTTTAGGCTTTATTTTGAATTTTTAGAGTACGTGTTTTGAGTTGAAGTAAATCTTTTGAGCTTCGTTTCATTTTTATAAGACATTTTTTTCTCTGATTTTTTAAAGTAAGTGTTTTGGATTGGAGTATGTATTTTTTGCAAAAATTTTAAAATGATTTTTTTTTAAAATTAAATCTTTTGTGATGCTTTTTTTAATTGAGTTATTGTCTAAATTTTTTAAGGAAGTTTTTTGAACTTCATACTCTATTATCATGGGAAATCGAAGGAATTGTGCGAGAAAATATGATCGAAAAAGAGACCCTGAGAAACGTAGAGAAGAGACGAGACAATCTCACAAAAGAAAGATAGAAGCACTCTCAAATATTGAAGGGGAAAATCAACCTCAACTAGAAATTGAAGCAGTTATCTAAATGTAAATATTATGATCTATTGATATATTTAAAATTTTCCTAGTGTAAAATGTGAAGCTTAATTTTTATTTGATGAACTAATTCAAGAAAAATATTTTGCAATGTAAACAGAGAGAAATATTCCTCAAAACATTGATGATGAAATATAAAATTTTGAAAGAGATATTGAAATAGATATTGAACCAATGATTGAATATGGTGGAAATATTGAAAGAAATTCAAGTGAAGAAATTGGATCACAAGGTATGTACATATGTATATATATATATTGAACACATGCACGTATTATTGAAATTATACATAAATTTATTAATTTAGTTATTTATTCGACTATTTATTGGAATATGTACAGATGAAATCAGTGTCGATGATGAGATGTTAGAAAATGTTGACACTCACACATATGGAGATAAAAAACCTGACCATTATATATGATATCATGTTAACCGCATTTTTGAAATGTATTTCATAAAGGAGCAGGGGATAGTTCAAGCTCAAATGTTGAAAGGTATCCTATAATTAAGGAAATTAAAAGAAGCTACGACACTACTGGGTATTGGAAAATCAACCAAAGATTTAAAAAAAAAAAAAAAATGAAAGAAAATGTTATACAAAATATAAGTAGTGCTATAAATTCAATTAGGAGCTCTAGGCAGAAAAATGTTTCAATTGTATGTAGAGGAATACATATGGCAGTGGTTTCATCAAGTACTAAAGAGAATCGTTTGGTAACATCTATGGCACGAACATTAGGAACATCGCGAAAAACTTTTCACAAACATCGGAAATTTCGGCTGCAAATAAATGTAAATGATGAAATCGCTTGTTGGAGAGCTATTTGTAGGCAACCATACAAAGATAGACTTGGAGAAAATGTTAAAAAAATAATATATTAATATTGGAAGAACAATTCACGTGTTTCGCCAACTGCAAAGCATGTGATGGGAAGGAGAATAGCACAAAATCAGTACGAAGAACATGAAAAATATTTCTTGGAAACCACTCAGATAGAGTTATTCAACAATTTCAAAGAAGAGAATCATGAAATTCATGTTTCAATCAGTGCTTTTGTTCAACAAAAACCATCGTATGTAAAACCTATCACCGTACGCGAGACTTGTTGTTGTCGTTATCATGTGGAATTTGAGTTATATTATGACACATTCCTTGATTTTGGTAGAACATTATGGAAGGACTCACCTCCTCCTTCCACTATCCGTGATTTCATATCTCAAATTCTATGTGAAAGAGAAAGCGATGAACTATTTTACAAAAAGAAATGTGTTGGTGGTAAAAAATGCGATGATTGTGGAAATTTGACTAAATTTCAAAACAAATATCTTACTGATATAAATAATCAATCATTGTCCAACATGAAAGTGAAATGGAAGAGATATGAATATATCTATACATCGATTGAAGGTGCAAATAGTGTTAAAAGAATTGAATTACGAGAAGACGAAATTTTTGTGATAGACTTTTTGAGAAAGTTTGAAAGTGGGAAATTTATAAATATGACATTCCCATAAGGCTACGATGGAAAGACTTGCAATTCAAAAAATTTCGTGAATTTTTCCACCAATGACCATTTTTGAGTGATTGATTTTGCGAAGAAAACTACATTTTGTTCCCACAAAAAATAAATTCGAGTAGAATACTATCATTGTTATTAGTCTCCATGTTAAATCACCATATTCTGTATATAGACATCTTGAACAAAACGTCAATAATATAGAAATCAAGTTAAAATAAACTGTATCATTAAAATATCACTTTTATATCGGTATGTGATCATACACATGAAGCATATTTGCTTTATAGCATTTGTTTTGGAAAATTTGATTATTGAAAAATCGTGGAATAACAATTCAATGAACATTGATTAGTCAGAACAGAATCTGTAGGTCAATTTAAATCTGCAGGTGTTCATGGTTGTGTTGTAACCTAATAAAAACATGCATTAAACATTGTTGGAATTTCTTTGAGACTGGCCATGGAAAAGGAGAACATGACGATGCAGGGGCATGCATAAAACGAGCACTTAGAAGATATCAAATGAACCCCTCTGCAAGCCGACTTATGGACGCGAAAGAATTTGTCCAATGGTGCATTGCTACTCTAATCCATGAGACTAACCCATCAAGGGAAGTGCAAAGTTACATTCAATTTAATTTTTATTGGAAATCTAATTTTATCATGCAATGATTATCTTTGATTGTATTTTGATATCATATTTACATTCTTCTTTGAATTTTCCGTATAAAGGTTTTTCTGGCATATTGGGGTCGAAGACGTAGATAGATCGATTGGAAATGATGTTGAAACAATAAAAGGGACTCAAAAATTGCATTCAATTAAAACAAAGTCGTCCAAAAATGTGTTTGCATTGGATAAAAGAAAATATTCTTGTTTTTGTCATGTTTGCATAGACAACACAAAATCCAATGACGTTTGTGAAAATAATATGTATGTAAACGATTGGAAACATACAGAGCTAAATACAAAGGGAAAAATGTCTGTTGCAATGTTTGAAGAAATGCAATCAGAGGAAACTACAATATCATCCGATGGTGATCGAGTTTCTGATCTTGTTAGAGAAGGTAACATTTGAATTGCTTTCTAATGATTTAAAGATCTAGAAATAAATTTAAATATGTATATAATTTTGTTAAGTTTGTTTTATTGTGTAGGAGATGTTTTTGCTGTAATTGCACCTATTGACAACGATGAAAATGTGAAGTATTATTTGATGCATTGCACTGAACGAAAAATGAAATTATTAGAAAACTATAATGATCACGGATTTCAATATGAAAGAGGATCTATTATACTGAAAGGTTATTTTTTCAGACAAACTAATCAAAGTGGGGATTTTGTTTACTTTGAAGACTATGAACCTAATTTCATAAGTTGTCAATATAGTCACTTGGTGTGTGCAGCACGCATAAAGTTGATAGAGGTTCAATCAAAGAAAAAAACGAAAATTAAGAAATGGAAAATGTCAAAATCCAATCATGAACGGATTATTGAAGATGGCATTCCATTGGAATTTTTTTGATTGAATTGCCCAACAATTTATTCTCTTTGGATTAAATATGTTTTAGAACTTCCAGTACTCAACTAAAAATTGAGCTGCTTATGTTATTTGTGCAAGTGTTTTCACATGTACAAATTGTTTTGGTACATGCACGTGCTCTAGTACCAACTGAAAGTAGCTTTTCTATACATGTGCATTGATGAAAAATGTTACATGTATTGGATATATATATACATGTTCTAGAATGCAATTAATTATTCAAGTAGTTTTACTATGTGCATTGATGAAAAATGATTCACGTACTCAATATATATGTTCTAGAATGCAATTAATTGAAAGTAGTTTTTCTATGTGCGTTGATGGAAAATGTTGCACGTACTAGATATATATACGAACTGAATGTGCCCAATTTTTCTTGTGGGATTTTCTGATAAAAATTATCCACAATGTAAATAAATCATCCACAATATAGTTTTGTACGAAGATTCCTTTCATACAAGAGACTTGGAGCACTTCTCCGAATTTTGGTGGAATTTGACCCACATCTCTATTCCTAATTGAAAATCTAGTACAAAATTTGTCTTTCCAATTGTCGGATATGTTCTATGTTCTAGAATGCAATTAACTGAATGTCATCAATTTACCAATTTATAAATCAACAAGGCTACCTATTTGAGTGCATTAATGACATTGACGTGAATTCAACAAACATATATGTACTTCTTATATTTTCAATCAAAATTAAAGGGATAAATACATATATCTACTTTACTTTTTTTTCAATTAGAGCTCAATTGATATGGTTAGTTGCATTGAAAAGCTATGTTCTTCCTATTGGAAATTTTTTCACTCAAACAAAAGTATGTAGAGATCAAAAGCAATCTTAAGATGCCAAATGTACTTCAACCATCCAAAACTTGAATTTTAAAAACTTTTTGATTAAATCAAAACAATACTTCACATGGGAGTCTTCCATCTAGGCCAAATATAGATTGAAACCATCCAAAACTTAGATCAAAACATTTAACATTTAACATTAAATCAAAATTAAAGAGATTTACATATAACTACTTCTTTACTCTTTTTGATTAAATCAAAACAATACTTCACATGGGAGTCTTCCATAAGCCAAATGTAGATTCAAACCATCCAAAACTTAGATCAAAACATTTAACATAATATCAAAACATTTAAAACATTTAACATTAAATCAAAATTAAAGGTACAAATACATATAACTACTTCTTTACTCTTTTTTATTAAATCAAAACAATCAAAGGGGGTATGAATCAAAAAAATAGAAAAGGGGATGCCCATGACCGGGAAACTAGCCCAGAAGATGCTACCCAATATCGAGAAACCAATAGACATAGAGTGTTCAGAAGCATGGTGATTGCAAAACATGACAAAAGTTCAAAAAAGCTAAAGAGGACCTGACATCAGGCTAGCTATCGATGTGTGTAGGAGGATTCTCCTCCATAATTGGAAAAATGTAGTCCTCCAGATCATCAGCTACTCCCTTGTAGTGTTGGGAGGAGCTCTCTAAAGCGGAAGAGGAGCCAGAGTCGTCTTTGAGCTTTTTCTCCACACAGGCCGAGTTGCCGCTGCTTGCGCCATCGCTGCTGGAGCTCGTCGAGCCGGATTTGACTGGAAGAGCTGCCAAATTCCTGGTGTCTTGGGGCTGATGGGTTGGGATGTTGGACTTTCTCCGTCGATTCCTAAAACCAAAGGCACCTTCATCTTGGGGCTCCTCCTGAAAAAAGATAGAAATGGTCACCGTAATTTGAGGTCTGACCATAGTGATGGTGAAGTCGAATTGTGCAACACTGCTTACTGGAGGAGGGTGCTTGCCTATGTCATGGATTGAAAGAGGTGGGCGAGAGCCAGCACTCCTCCCCCCTCCACCCCTACCCCCACCTCCCCTTCTGCAACGCATCCAATGTCTACGCATGGGGTCTTCCATAGGCCAAATGTAGATTTAAACCATCAAAAACTTAGATCAAAAAATTTAACATTATATCAAAACATTTAAAACATTTAACTTTAAATCAAAATTAAAGGGATTTACATTTAAAACATTTAACATTAAATCAAAATTAAAGGGATTTATATTAAATGTAGATTAAAATGGTATCCAAAACTTAGTTTTAAAAACTTTTTGATTATATCACAACATTACTTCACATGATTAATGTACTTCAACCATCCAAAACTTGGGTTTTAAAAACTTTTTGATTATATCACAACATTACTTGACATGCCATCCAATTGTAGTTCAACTATCCAATAAAAACATTTAATATTATATTACATGTGCCAAATGTAGATTGAAACCATCCAAAACTTAAGTTTTAAAAACTTTTTGATTATATATCATGCAACATTACTTCACATGCCATGCCAATTATAGTTCAACTATCCAATAGAAACATTTAACATTATACCACATGTGCCAAATGTAGATTGAAACCATCCAAAACTTAAGTTTTAAAAACTTTTTTATTATATATCGTGCAACATTAAAACATTAAATATCACATGCGAAATGTAGATTGAAACCATCCAAAACTTGATTTTTAAAAACTTTTTGATTATATCATACATAACATTACTTCACATGCCATGCCAATTATAGTTCAACTATCCAATAAAAACATTTAACATTATATCACATGCCAAATGTAGATTGAAACCATTCAAAACTTAACTTTTAATTTAACAAAAAATTATAGATCACAACATTACTTCACATGCCAAATGTACTTCAAGCATCCAAAACTTAAATTTTAAAAACAAAACAAATTATAACACATCATTACATAACATGCCAAATGTAGTTCAGAAGCAAAGAAAAACTTAAATTTTAAAAACAAAACAACTTATAACACATCATTACATAACATGCCAAATGTAGTTCAGATGACAACATTAATTTATAGATGACAACATTACTAGTAGTTCAATTATCCAAAACTTAAAAGTTTTAAAAACCAAACAAGTTATATAACAAAATTACTTCCCATTCACATTCCAAAGCTATTAAAACCATCCAAAAATTAACTTTTTGAAACAAAACAAATTATATTAGCACTGTAATAAAATATGTCCAAAAATTGTAGATCTCACAAGTATCAAACTGTATCAAGTTATATATATATATATATATATATATATGAAAGTGCATCTAGATAATATATAAAAAAGTAAATTTAAGACTATCTAAATCTTGAAATCAAATCTACAAATCATGTCCATCAAATAGAGATGGATCTGGCATGGGAAACCTGTACACAATGCACATGTACTTGAACATTAAAATTTGATGTTTTAAAAATGAGTGAGAATATATATAGAACTTCATGTAAAAAACAAAATATAAAAAAAAATCATGCTATACCTCATGAGGTTCCCTCTCCATTTGTTCACCTGCTACAAGTCGCCACCCCCCGCCCCATGGGAACATCTGCAATGGTAAACTATACAATATACATGTACATTTATATATATATATATAATAAAAAAATTCAAATGAAAATGCACGTGTACATATATAAACTTATTTTCAATAATATTAAAAAAAATTTAGACAGCTTGTTCAAATGGTTGAAATGGTGTGGATGTTCTTATCTCTATCGCTAGAGTCCATGGATTAAATAAATCTTCTATATGAACCTAAATTCAAAAAATCTAAAATAACTCAAGATATAGATATATATATATATATATATCTCAATTTTTAATATAACTTTTTGAGGTGGAATATATATATATATATATATAACTTAAACATAAATTTTAAACGTGAAAAATTTTCCATACTTGTGGCTCATCTCCTAAGGAAGTAGAAGGTACATCTCCCAAGGAAGAAGAAGGTACCACCATCCCAAAAACATCGGACGGAATCAGAATTTGTTAAAACATTTTATCATTATATATACATACATGTACATGTGTGCACAATTATTTATTTTAAAAATATCACTTAAAAAACACTAACATTTTCCAACATATCTTGATGGTGAGACCCATCTGCATTGTTTGAACCAGAGGTCTCGAATGTGATATTAACATTTTCGTCATTCATCATGCGTGACAACTGAAAATGGTGTTTTAACATATAATGATACATTTTTGTTAGATTAATGTACATACAAATAAATGTATACATGTACATACACATGTATTTATTACAAATTGTACACATGTATACATGTTAAAATAATTTAACCCTAATGTCATTAACACATACCATTCATGTGCTCTCTTCCTCATGAAGAATTAGGTCTTGAAAACCATTGCGACAATTTTTTGCATATATTCGGAGATCTTCAACATTCATATTGTCAATCTCTTCATCTGTAGAATACACAAAATTGGCACATGCATTTTCACGTGCTCTTTTTCGATTTAGACAAACATCGACTCCACCCAATCTGTTGTAAACATTTTTTATCATGACATCCCTTGCTTCTCGACTTATTTGAGAAGTTGCATCCATCTCTGACCGCAGAGTTTCGACCTGAAAAGGCCGAATCACCAATGGCGGCTCAGGGCGATGCAACTCCACATTTCTCTTAGCGCCCTTACGGTCATACAATCGACATTTCCCTAGACCAAAAAAATTTGACGGAAGGTCATTGTAGTTGGGTTTCATATCCAAAAAAAATTCTGCGTAAAACAATTTTGCAAAATAAACAGGAACCTCGTTGTTCCATGGGTGCCTTTCACAGGCCGCAAGGTGCCTATCATACAAATAGTGAGCTATATTTGGATGCTTGAAATATTGCACCTTTAGCATTTTTCTTTTTGGCCCTTCCTTGAAATTAAATATTGACTTCGCCATATTTTTTGTAACTCTTTGTTTTACATCCTCCCATTTATCTGGACCCATTACTGTTTCATTTCTCTTTCTCATCACTTCTACAAATGTATCAGTCGTTGGCCCAAGATTTTTGTACACATTTACAAGTTCGCCCAATGAATGTGTAACTATTTTGAGGCTTTTTCGACTCTCAGTAGGTAGAGTCAAAGCCACGAGATTTCTCTGCAATTTTGCATGAAGTTTTTCACACCTTTGTAAGGTGCATTGCGCCATGTTTGTTTCCCATGGTATATTAGAAATGTCGACCGGATAAGTTTTGGTAGGTAGACAACCTTCTTCTTGAATGTAGCATTATTCCCTACGTCTATTTTGACCAATATTTGGAACATTTTCAGCCTCTGCATCAATATATATATAATTTCGTATATTAGAAAAAACACATGTAAAAAAATTTGTACAAATTCAATAAAAAAAATATTGAAATTTATGGCAACCTTGATGTGGTTGGTTAGCATCTTCTCCACCCTGAAACTCTTGAGACCCAAAATGACCTAGTTGAAAACTAGCACCACCAGTCGTTGATTGGCCTCCGGGAGAATAAATATCACCACCTTCACGCAACCTACTACCACTCATTGATGGCCCTCTAAGGGGATTTGAACCACCATCGACCTCTCGAGACGAGAGAGAAGCTTCATAAAAAAATATGAATTTATAATCAATTGAAAAATACATTCATGTGTACATATAAATACATGTACATATTCATTGATTAAATTGCGTGAACCATACCATGACTGGGTGAACCATGGGCACGCTCGATGGATGGAGTAGAGACCCTTCTCTTCTTAGCTCCTAAAAAATAAAAAATGAAACTTATTAACTACTAATTTAACTCACAGAGTTAATAAAAAATCAATTCCATATGTACACACATGTATGGAGATTTAATATTATATTTAAATACCGTGAACATCCCTCAATCCCTGATCCCCCATATGGGATTCTGTTGATATTCATCGTTCATCCTCCATGATATATATATATATATCTATTGGTGGACATTTACACAAAATAAATTCAGAAAATCAATTTGTAATTTAGTGTACACAAATTATGTAGAACACAACTTTCAAAGAAATAATTGATGTGTGAAACTCCATTTAAGCAAAAAAGATATTATAAAAATGATAGGTTCACCAAATTGCGCTTTACATGGTGGGAGCATACTTGGTATAAAATTGAAAAAAACACATGGTCATTAAAAAAGAAGTGAAACTGCATTTAAACAAACTCCATTTAAACAAAAATTTGTTAAAGTCCCCGCATTTTAATTTTGTAAAAATGTGAAGTTCACCACTTGTTTCAAATGTGAAGTTCACCAAGTTGCGCTTTACATGGTGTGGTGGGAGCACACTTGGTATATAATTGAAAAAAGCACATGGTCATTAAAAAATACGCATTTACACAACACACACATATCCAAGATATGTTACAATGTCCATCAATAAATTTTGAAGGAGAGCGTCTCAACACTAATTCATCTTTGAGAGATGAATCTTGAATTTTTTAAGAAGAGCATCTCGAAACCAATTCATCTTTGAGAGATGAATCTTGCATTGGAATTGCTCTGTATAATTATAATTCATTTTTGATAGATGAATCATGAATTGGCATTGCCCCACGCAATAGATTAGTAGACATCTTATTCACATTTGTACAATGCCTTATACTAAAAATTTGAAATTGGCTAACAATATTGTTTGCTATTCCATGTAGTTCTTTTAGCCTCTCCTTCTTAACTTGGCACACACCATTCATCTAGTTGCACACAAGTTCAGAATTGGTGAAAACTACAATTCCATTTGATCCATACTCCATCGTTGTTCCCAAGCCTTCTATCAATCCAATATAATATGCCTCGTTGTTTGTTGTTCTTCCCGGTATATTCATTTTCCTTTGGACAACTTTGCTAGTCACAATATTGGAAAGCACATATGTAATCACTGCTTTCCCTGGATTGGGATAGCAAGAAACTTCTATGCATAATTTCCATTTTTCAACCATATTTAATGGTTTTCTTATCCCTGAAAAAAACAAATTCAATAAAAAATATATATGACATGGGAGAAATGACACAAGATCATGAGGTAAATGACATGTGCATGGTTTATCTTAAAGTTTGACTTAAAAATTTTATGGTCTAGAATTCACATCTAAAATTAATGGGAGGAAGCCTTTAGTTTGTGGGAGAAATGACACATGTACACAGTTTACCTTAAAGTGGTTGTGTTTTATGGATATTAAAATGAATAACTTCAAGTGGTTGTGTTTTATGGATATTAAAATGAAGAACTTATATTTAGATCTATTCCATAGATTGACTATAGGGGCATTTACTAGATATGTCACCTTTCATAAAAAATGAGATCTAGATGCTACCTGGCCCTTTACAGACTCTGCCTATAGAAATTGTAGAAGTTAAGAAATTTACATTGACAAATTTACTAGTATAAATTTACATTGACAACATATAGAGATTCAACTAGGCTTGTGAAAAGTACAAGTGGACAATGTATAATTCTACTTAGAAGAGTCTTTGGTTTAATGGTTAAACAAGAAAGAGTCATTACTTTCTCTATCTAGAGTAGAAGTGGAATACATAGTAGTTACTTCTTTTTGAGTGTTTTGGATGAAATGGGCTCTACAAGATATTAAGGTAAATTTCTTTTTGAGTGAGTAGAAGTGGAATGTACATAGTACAATTACTTCTTTTTGAGTGTTTTGGATGAAATGGGCTCTACAAGATATTAAGGTAATTTCTTTTTGAGTGTTTTGGATGAAATGGGCTCTACAAGATATTAAGGTAAGGTAAATTTCTTTTTGAGTGTTTTGGATGAAATGGGCTCTACAAGATATTAAAGTAAATCTATATATCTATTAAGTGTTTCAATAGAAGTGTAATAATAATTTCAAAAATAAAATATTCTACTTCCTTCAATCACTATTTACATATCATCATAAAGTACCACTTCCTCACACAACAAGTCTTTGATAAAATAGTGAATATGGATACATACCCACAAAGCCTCTTGTTAGAGAAGCATTTGAATATGTGAGAAACAAATTAGGAATAGTTCTTGTAAATTATCTTGTTAGAGAACCATTTGAACATGTGACAAACAAATTAGGGATAGTTCTTGTAAATTATTGTCACTTATTTGACTTCAAAAAAAGAGCCTATGAAATTGAGTGCAATATCTATGTGGTAGAGTACACAATATCTAAGGGGGAGAATACAATATATTTGACAAGTCAAAAGAAGAGCCTATGAAATTGAGTGCAATATATATGTGGGAGAGTACACAATATCTAAGGGGGAGAATAGATATAAGGAAGGAATAGAAAGAGTAACAAAAAGCATATGATTGTGTCAATAAAGATAACAAAGGACCATCAAAATTGAGTGCAATATCTATATGATATCTATATGATCAAGTGTCCATAATTTGAAGTAAAGAAAGATAGCAAAGGACCATCAAAATTGAGTGCAATATCTATATGATTGTGTCAATAATTTGATAATTTGAAGTAGTCAAAAAAGATAACAAAGGACCATCGAAATTGTGTGCAATATCTATGTGGGAGAGTACACAATATATAAGGGGGAGAATGCAATATAAGGAAGGAATAAAAATAGTAACAAGAAGCATATGATTGTGTCAATAATTTGAAGTAGTCAAGAAAGATAACAAAGGACCATCATCAAATTCAAATTGAAAGATCAAGTAGTATTCTTCATGAAAAATAAGCATTAACTAGGTTCATCATTTAAAGGGTTCATTTTTTAATGAAAAAATTTATGAATAATATGGAATGAATCATTGTAGATTATGATAAATCTTGTATTTAAATGACATTTGATCTATGAATAAAAAATAAAATGGGATCATCTCTTCATATATAAATATGTGTGTGTGTGTGTGTGTGTGTAAGAGAGAAATAAAAAGAAAAGGTAATTCCACCAAGCCTAAAGGAGCATGTCCTAATAAATTAAATTATGTTTGGTTTCTAGAAGCATTAATCATGAAAGAAAAGGTAATTCCACCAAGCCTAAAGGAGCATGTCCTAATACATTAAATTATGTTTGTTTTCTAGAAGCATTAATCATGAAGAGTCATGAGATCCACATTTCGACCATACTGTTTTCAAGTTAAATGAGCATGTCCTAATACATTATTATGTTTGGTTTCTAGAAGCATTAATCATGAATTTTCTTTGAGATCCACATTTCCATCATACTATTTGCAATTTCACATTTCCATCATGTTATTTGCAAGTTCTATATGAAGATATGTAGTCTAATAACTAATTAGCAAGTTGTGATGTCCTAATACATTATTATGTTTGGTTTCCATCATACTATTTGCAAGTTTTGTATGAAGATATGTAGTCTAATAACTATATAGTATAGCCCATATAACATATAACGACCTTTGACAGTATGAGCAAAGAGTCAAAAAACAAAGAGGCCTCCCGGCAGAGTTCCAGTTGTTCATCAAGGTGAGCAACATAATATCGGAAGTGAAACAATGACACCACTAAACATATGTGAATTTAGATATTAAATTGACATTTATTGTAAATGACATGTGCATGGTTTATCTTAAATTTTGACTTAAAAATTTTATGGTAGAATTCACATCTAAAATTAATGGGAGGAAGCCTTTAGTTTGTGGGAGAAATGACACATGTAAACAATTTACCTTAAAGTGGTTGTGTTTTATGGATATTAAAATGAAGAACTTCTATTTAGATATATTACAGAGATTGACTGTAGGGGAATTTACTAGATATTTCACCTTCCATAAAAGATGAGATCCAGAGGCAACCTGGCCCTTTACAGACTCTGCCTATAAAACTTGTAGAAGTTAAGAAATTTACATTGAAAAATTTACTTGTGAGAAATTTACATTGACAACATATAGAGATTCAACTAGGCTTGTGAAAAGTACAAGTGGAAAATGTATAATTCTACTTAGAAGAGTCTTTGGTTTAATGGTTAAGAAAGAAAGAGTCGTTACTTTCTCTATCTAGAGTAGAAGTGGAATACATAGTAGTTACTTATTTTTGAGTGTTTTGGATGAAATGGGCTCTACAAGATATTAAGGTAAAAGCATATGATTGTGTCAATAATTTGAAGTAGTCAAGAAATATAACAAAGGACCATCAAAATTGAGTGCATTATCTATATGATCAAGTGTCAATAATTTGAAGTAGTCAAGAAAGATAACAAAGGACCATCAAAATTGAGTGCAATATCTATATGATATCTATATGATCAAGTGTCAATAATTTGAAGTAAAGAAAGATAACAAAAGACCATCAAAATTGAGTGCAATATCTATATGATTGTGTCAATAATTTGATAATTTGAAGTAGTCAAGAAAGATAACAAAGGACCATCAAAATTGAGTGCAATATCTATGTGGGAGAGTACACAATATCTAAGGGGGAGAATACAATATAAGGAAGGAATAAAAGGAGTAACAAGAAGCATATGATTGTGTCAATAATTTGAAGTAGTCAAGAAAGATAACAAAGTAGTCAAGAAAGATAACAAAGGACCATCATCAAATTCAAATTGAAAGATCAAGTAGTCTTCTTCATGAAGAAGAAGCATTAACTAGGTTCATCATTTAAAGGGTTCATTTTTTAATGAAAAAATTTATAAATAATATGGAATGAATCATTGTACATTATGATAAATCTTGTATTTAAATGACATTTGATCTATGAATAAAAAATAAAATGGGATCATCTCTTCATATATATATGTGTGTAAGAGAGAAATAAAAAGCAAAGGTAATTCCACCAAGCCTAAAGGAGCATGTCCTAATACATTAAATTATGTTTGGTTTCTAGAAGCATTAATCATGAAGAGTCATGAGATCCACATTTAGACCATACTATTTGCAAGTTAAAGGAGCATGTCCTAATACATTATTATGTTTGGTTTCTAGAAGCATTAATCATGACTTTTCTTTGAGATCCACATTTCCATCATACTATTTGCAAGTTCACATTTCCATCACGCTATTTGCAAGTTCTATATGAAGATATGTAGTCTAATAACTAATTAGCAAGTTGTGATGTCCTAATACATTATTATGTTTGGTTTCCATCATACTATTTGTAGAATAGTATGAAGATATTTAGTCTAATAACTATACAGTCTAGCCCATATAACATATAACGGCCTTTGATAGTATGAGCATAGATTCAAAAAACAGAGAGGCCTCCCAGCAGAGTTCCACCTGTTCATCAAGGTAAGCAACATAATATCGGAAGTGAAACAGTGACACCACTGAACATATGTGAATTTAGAATGATTCAACTCTTTTTTCAAAGGAGAAAAAACCTTGTTTCATATATTGATTACAGTTCATATACAAAATCCTCTTGATATACCCATAACAGGTTATCAAGTATAAAAGATCAGATTATGTCTCATACAGAAATACATTACAGCAGTATAAAATACAATATGTAGTCACATATAAAAGACAATATGTAGTCACATTACAGAAATACATTACATGTAAATTTAGAATGATTTCAAATCTTTTTTCAAAGGAGAAAAAACCCTGTTTCATTAATTGATAAAAGTTCATTTACAAAATCCTCTTGATATGCCCATAACAGGTTATCAAGTATAAAAGATCGGATTATGTCTCATACAAAAATACATTACAACAGTATAAAAGACAATATGTATTCACATTATAGCAGTAGATCATTCTAGTTCAATCATTCCAGCGTTGAGGAATCAAGAGAAGGCTCAGTAATGGCATAAGCTTAACAGTGGTAGTAAACTTCAATGCACAAGGCAAGAATCAGCTAGAGTGGATGAAATTGATGGATCCACAGGAATAGTAACAACTGCAGCAACCAAATGCATATCATACTACCAGAAATTCAGTATACACCTTACAGCAAAAGGTAATGAAATTTAAAGCATAATTAACAGCATAGATGCTTTGTTTGGAATTTTGGGGTTTCTCGTTCCCACTTGGTTGTAAAGACAAAATTTCTATAGCAATGAGTGCCTTGAATTATACATGACACCAATCAACTCAAATTAAAACAAAGAATTCCAAAAGGCGCATTTGCAGTAACAGTCCAAATTTAACATAGAAAAGGACTCTATGAATGTCGTCAAATGGTTCAATGGAGAGAGCAGTTGTCAGAATTATATTTTATCTCCTTTACTAGAAGAGACAAAACATTTAAAACATACTTTCAATGTTTTTTCTTTAAACCATATATACAGGGATCGCCCCAAATTACCGACTCCAAGCCCTTAAGGAGCTCTCTTCAACCTGCTCATGGCTAGATCGATTTCCAATTTTTAGACTATTCCTAGTAAAGAGTATAGCCCGCACGTGGACATAGGCCTAGATGTCATAGGCATAGACAACAACAGAGTCAATAGGGGCAAGGACAGTTTCACCCGCGGGAGTAAATACATCTAAGAAAGAAACAAGGTTCTTTCCCTTAGGGGGGTTGCTTTATTCCCAGGCGTGCGCCAATGATGCAGCAGACCATCTTTCTAAAGTGGGTTTGCAACAAGATATGGGTTGTTGGAGGATAGAGGACAAGGACCAAGGTGTTATTCGTGTGTCGGATCAGCCAGCATATGTATAACTTTATTTTGTTGTCTCCCTGTTTTTATATCAGAAAGTGTTTTGTTTTTTGGTTTGATATACATGCCCGAGACAGTTACTCTTACTTGCATTTATTTTCAGACTTCTATTTTGTTTTTTATCTTGTCTAAGCTGTTTTCCTCTCTGAGGAGGCCCTAGTTAACACAAAACTATTTATGTTTTATGAAAATATGGAAATACTTTTTTTTCTGGATATGAACTGATCTATGGGCTGTTTTTCTCTTATAGAGGAGGCCTGTACACTAGATCAGTGGTTTATCTTCAGGAATTTGACAGATGACAGTGTAATTTTCATCATGTGAGCTCCATGATCTGGGAATCATACAGCCATAAAAGGAATGCGTAATGCATATACTATGTAACTTTTTATTTCTGTTAATAAAAAGTTCGATTTTTTTCTTGGAAAAAAAAAAGATAATGAAATTTAAAGCATAATTAACAGCATAGATGCTTTGTTTGGAATTTTACGTAACATATGTTTAACAGAGGAGGAGCAGGAGGAGAAATACCATAATTTGTAATGAATAATTCATGCAGATTTCAATGTATCATGTTGCGTAACATATGTTTAACAGAGGAGAAGAAAGAGGAGAAATACCTGGTAGTTCGCTACCTTGAATTCGCCACAGATAATCACCAACAGCGCGGACGGAAGCAACCCCAGACCAGCAGCAACACAAACACAGAAAAACTCGTGAAATAATAGATCAAAGAAAACACAGACGTGGTAAACAAATGAACTTTGAGGGCGATATATTTATAAGAACTAGTTCGGCCGAACTTTTCTTGTCGTTTTTCCCATCTCCGGAAAAAATTCTGTTTGCCCATGCCTTCAGTGTGTCTTCAATCTAAATGGAAGCACGAGTTTGGCCAAACTTTCTCTTAAAGTTCGGCCAAACTATCAAATAGTTCGGCCGAACTTTATAAAAGGTTCAGCCGAACTATTGCCGAAAAAAAATTTCCGCCCCCGATTCTCACAAAAGTGTAACCCAGCTTCACATTTACGCCCTTATTATAATATAAAATCACTTGAAAGAGGGTTGGTAGAAGCACATGTGATCCATCATAACATAATCTCATAATCTTTGTGTTTGTGCGACGAAGGAACTACTTGTCCGCATCGAGCAAAGAAGGGCAAGAAAATCAATAAATCAAGCTTTGTCAGGAAATTCAATCAATAAATCAACTTTCGCTAGGTGAATATACATCAAGATTTTTCAAGTCTCTATGGGTTAGTCAGTTTCTTTAATAAAACTATGAAAATATTTAGCGTAATTTTTTTTTTTAAATGCATGAAATTTTACTCCCAAAAAAACCATTAAATGCATTGGGTCAAAATTAATGCAAAACATTGTAATCATATATGAAAGTGTTTTGTATCTAAGTCTTTAAAAGAAAATGAATATGTGCATTGGATCTATTAGAAAGACACTAAAACTCAACATCCATTGAAATTGTGTAAAGGTTTATATTGGTCGAGTAAATGTATACATTCATTGGTTGGAAACTCAAAAGGCATACCACTATAAGCAATGCACCCAATAAAAGAACTATGATGAATTAATATTGTACAAAGGATCCTTAAATAATGATGTGATAATAATTTCAATTCAACAACATATACAATTAATGTGAAGAATCAAGTCACATTAGAAGAAAAATTTGGTCTCACCAAGTTTAGGGTTTGAGGTCTAACAATTTAGGAGTATAATTGGCTTCAATTTGTAATTGCGCTGAGAGGCGCATCTACAGCCCAGTATGACCCCGATGTCAGGTGGGTCACGTCCTCAATGTTGGCTGAAATTTCAAATTACAATAAAAATAAAAAATAAGTGTCGGCTTAACAAATAAGTTTTAATAATCATATAAATAAATAAATAAAAAATTAAAACAACTCAGCTCTGATCGAACATAGAGGTGAGTCGTATTTGGTTCTATGGCGTGGTTCAAACTGGAAGCTCCCGAGCTCGAGTTCTCTCAGGTAATGTCAAAATACTTAAACAAGTCAAAATCCCTTCCTATAGTTGTTTTTTAGATGTTTTAATCGTTGCGATAGAGGTTTCCTTTTCATTTTTCCAGTGTCACCATTTTCTCAATTAATAAGGTAAATTTCTTGATGCATGTCAGTTCTTTGGGTTTAAATATCCTGGGGAAATTCCAGACAATATATTAAACTTCAATACTGACTCGAACTTTTCCATTTTGGTATAAATTAGTCAGACATTGAAGGTTCTGTGAGCTTTACAGTTAAATTTCGTATTTTTTCATTTGTGCACTTTTATACCGGTTAGATTCGGAGTTGTCTAATCGTGCAGCAAACAATCTTGTCCGTGAGCAGCTTGACAGAATCCGATATTGAAAAATCATAGTTTTTCAGTAAAAAATTGCAATTTAATAAATTCTCAAATCTAAAGTGGATTTTTCAGCTCTCATTTTCAATGGTGAAACTCCACACTGTAATTTTAATAATAAAAAATCTCACCTCAAATTTTAAAATTTTCACGCAATGAAAATGGAAAAGGGAATGTGGTTTGCTACATGAGTAACTTATCCGAAGTGATGTTTACAGATAGACCTAGGACCTGGGCTTCTTCTAGGTTGGGTATCAATTGAGCAGTGGCGGTTCCGGTATTTTGAATTGAACTAAATCCGATTGAATTATATCGGATTTCCTAGTCCTTTTCCCGCTCTGATATTCACTGAAAACTGAACCCGTACAAAATCCGATTCCATGGAGTCGCTTTCCCGCCTTGAAATCTACCAAAAACCGAAGGCTAAGCATCAATTAAAACGCCTCCCTTTCCAACATTTTTTTTTCTGCGATGCTTTCCTTTCCGACTTCTTTTTTTGTTTTAAGAAATGCCTCCCTATTCAACTTTTTAATCTCACCACGTCCCTATCTACACCCTTTTTTTAAATTATCTGTGTGCGGTTTGGCCAAAGCGAAAACGCATATATATTATGTAATATGTATTATAAAATTCGAGCGTTTCATGCATTTTCCAAGTGATTAGGATTACCGTTTTACCATTTTAGGATTACCGTTTTAGGATTAAAAGAAATAAAAATGGTTGAATGCAAATTTATATATTATTGAATTATTTCAGAAAAATAATTCAATATATATAATTAATATATATTGCGTGAGACACCGGTTTAGGATTGCCTTGAAGTTTGATTGGTGGGTTTAGATTCTCTAAAATTATTATGATGTAAGCTTTTAGTTTCTCTTTTGCTTAATATTAATTTATTTCTAACTTTTTTATGGTTTACTTTTCAATTTTTTCTTTTAAAAATAGTTGAATGCAAATTTATTCTGAAATAATTCAATATATATTCTGCCTCTTTGCGAATCACCACAAACCATCATGGTTTTAATTGTAAATTTACAATATTGCAGGTGTACTGCAATTGCCTTATAGATATAGAAAGAGTATTAAATATTGTAAATTGTGTTTAGACATAGAAAGAGTATTAAATATTTTGTAGTTAGATATTTGATATTTTGTAGTTAGGTATTAAATATATATATATATATATATATATATATATATATATATATGGTTAATTGATGTGTTTGGTTTTTTTGTACAGGATTATAATATCATGGGTACTAGTAATGGGGAAACTAATAATAACAATATTGAAGAAATGAGAAGTGTAAAGAGAGAAAGAGTTAAAAGACAAGGATCAAATATTATGAAACAAGTAATTGAAATCGAAAGAGAGCAGAAGAGGGAAGAAAAAAAAGAGCAGCAAAGATTGCGAAGACAAAATATGACTGATGATCAAAGGGAAGAACAACGAAAGAAGGAACGTGAAAGAAAAAGGCGGCGATGAGAAAGGCAAAATGAGGATGAAAGGGAAGCAGAACGAATAAATAAAGCTCAAGGAAAAAGAATGAAATTTGAAGAAATGGATGAGGACGAAAAAGAAGAACATAAAAGAAAACAAAGACAACAATATGTAAGATCACATAGAAAAAGACAAATCGAAGGTCGTAGTGATCTAGGGCCAACAATTGAGGCTCATTCTCCTATAGGTATGAATCTAAAAAATCATCAACCAATGGAGAAATGTGACGATGAATGTGAAATGATTTCCAATGTACTAGTGGAAGATGAAGTTATTGCACATAAAAGATTTCGTGAAAGAATTGATAAATTAGCTCATCCTCAAATGTGCCATGTGTGTGAGGAGTCGTATCCTGGCATTCAAGTGGTGACTACAAAGACAGGTCCAATGTGTACAAGATGTAAAAAAGAGGGTAATAAACATAGATTTTCATCACAAAATCATATGAATCCGGGGTTGCAGCCTTTGATCCTTGGAAGTCTTACACAAGTTGAGGAAATGTTGATAGAAAGAGCAAGTCCAATTTTTCAGGTAATGCATTCAATAGGTGGCCAATACAAATATAGAGGACACACAATCAATTTTCCTCAAGATGTTAAAGATGTTGCCAATAAATTGCCTCGACATATTAAGGACTTGGATTTAATGATGGTGGTGCGAAAAAAAGGTCAGCAAGGATAAAGCTATGATTTCACTGTTAGGAGGCAAAAGGTACTCGATGCATTACTTTATAAGATTCAAAATGATCCATATTATAAAGGTGTAGAAATTGATATGCATGTTGTGGACGAGTTACCGGAAAAAACAAAAAATGTGTCACATATGATTAATTCCGTTATACTACCAGATATGGAAAATGACATAGACATTACATTGTTATAAGGTGCTCCAGGTCGTGAATATGCTTTAGAAGATTATGATACAACTTCTTTTGATGTAAGGCCTCCAAATTCACCTAGGGAAATTGAACTTATTCGTGCATGGGCAAATAATCCTAATAGAGAAGAAAACCAACTAGATGGTGAAACTACAAATGTCATTAATTGGCCTAGAATTGGTTCATCTCCAATAAATGAGTACAATACTGAAGGGTTATTTGATATGGAATTTCCAACATTATTCCCTAGAGAAGAAGTTGATTGGTTACAAGCACGACTAAGAAACGTGCATCTTCATGAGTATGCAAAACATCTCCTCAGATTTCGTGATAATAGGTTTGTGAGACATCCTCGATTTAGATACTTTCTACTCAATATCATCATGAGACATCGTGCTCAAGCGTCTTCTGCAGTATTTGTTAAAAAAAATATGACAAAACTACCTACAACAGTTGATGAGTTAGGAGAGCATTTACAAAATCTTCCTAATTCTAAAATTGCAGATAGATTGATGAGATTTGGACATGTTCTAAGGGGTACACGTGCATATTGGAGCAAATGTCGTGGCGAATTATGTGACTTAGTACAACAAATTGGATCTCCTATAGTATTCTTCACACTAAGTGTGGCAGATATGCAATGCCCTGATTTGCATATATTGATGCCAGGTACCTCTCCTACAGATCCAAAGGAAGCGAGAAAATGGAGACGCCAGAATGTCATTGATAATCCTCACATTGTAGCAAGTTATGTGGATTTAAGACATACATTGTTTCGAGATGAGATTTTTTCAAAATTTCATCATGCTACAGATTTTTGGTGTCGTTATGAATGGCAACATCGCAGATCTCCACATGTCCATGGGTTTCTTTGGCTAAAATATGCTCCCAATATGGAAAAATTGAATTGGAATGACCCGAATCAAGTTAGATTTGCAAAATAATAATTTGATAGATCTGTCCATGCATTCAATCCACATAATGAATATCAAATAAATATCCCTATTCAACGGAACGATGATGATCATCCTTGCTTAAAGAAGACTGAACAAATATTTCAATCTGATCCTATGATGGACTATGAACAACTTCTCAATTGTGTTGAGCGCCACATCACCTGCAATGAGAAGTCATGCCTTAGAAAGAAGGGTGGAAAATTGGTGTGTAGATATAAGGCACCATGGGAGCTATGCACAATGTCAAGACTTTATGTTGATGAGGGTGGAGAAAAAATATATGAACCTAGACAAAATGATGATCGATTAAATACACATAATCGTGAAACATTGATGATGTGGCCTGCAAATATGGATTGGAAACATGTTCTTTCTAGGCATGTTGTGATTAACTACATAGAAAAATATGCATCAAAAGCAGAAAAAGGGTCAGAAAGCTTCCATGATATGTTGATGTGTATTTCTTCTATTCAAAATCCAAATGAACCAGCATCACGTGCTTATAGAACATTGCTGTGTGAGACTATCGTTGACAGGGATATAGGAGCACAAGAAACATGTCATATGCTTTTGGAGCTTCCTCTCAATGAATGTAGTCGTACATTCATTGTTTTGAATGTTGGGATAAATGTTTTCAAACAAGTAAAAGTTGATGAAAATAATGACCGTAATGATAATTCTCTTATTGATTCATATAGGAAGAGACCCATGAGTATGGAGCACCTTTCATTGATAGAAGCTTCTAGATCTTGGTCATATGACAAACGTTGCCATGATGAGAAATGGTTACCACGAGTTAATGCAGCCATTGTACGAGTATTTCCTAAGTTTAATTCAATTCCCCCTCGCGAAAATAATAGTTTTGTTGAGTTTTGTTGGTCTGAATTAGTATTGTACAAGCCATTTCATGATTTTCATACAGATATTGGTTCTAGAGATGATGACATCATACAAAATTGGGAAATTTTTTCCTATAATCCTTGTCATATTGATCGTAATCCAATACCTTCAAAGGATCCAACTCAATGTCCAGATGAGGATGAAGATGATTTACATGTACAAAATGATTCTAAGCAACATGAGTGGGAGATTATTTCAGGTTTGTATAAGAATAAGTTTATACATGCGAGCGAATTTGACATGATTAGATTTAGGGATCATGATGTTATGACAAATTGGAGGTCTAGCTTTGTTGATGAAGAGACATCAAGACGTGCAGTGAACTTCATATCTGATAAGAAAAAAGTGAATGCAATTGTTACTACTGAATCATCAAAAAAATATTCATTTGAAAGTTTAGGAGAAAAGCAAAAAATAGCATTTAATGTAGTTCTTCATCATTACAAAGGAGATGACAAGGAAGAACAGTTGCTTATGATTATCAAAGGGACAGCAGGTACTGGAAAGTCTTACTTGATTAGTGAAATAAAACAAAGACTTGAAACTGACTCTCTTCCTCATAAGAACCCATTGCTTCTTTTGGCCCCTACCGGTGTTGCAGCATTCAACATATCTGCATCAACAATACACTCTGCTCTTTATATACCAGTAAGGAACTTCATTGATTTACAAAGGTCACGTTTGCTTACCTTACAAGAGGAGATGAAACATGTTAAGTACATTCTTATTGATGAGATGAGTTTTATAGGGAGAAATTTGTTGACACATATTGATTCTCGACTTCGCCAAGCTTTTCTTCATAATAAAGAAGTCTCGTTTGGAGGTATATCAATTATATTGGTTGGTGATTTGGGACAACTACCTCCTGTTATGGATAGACCTACATATGCATGTGAAGTTCATGCAAAAGAATTATGGAATTTATTCACAACTGTTGTAACTCTTGATACAGTATACAGGCAAGATGGGCAGAGCAATGATCAAAGATTCTTTTGTCATTTATTAATGAACGTCAGAGATGTGATTCCAACAATAGAATATTGGAAAGTACTAATGACACGTACAAATTCCAAATTGGATGCTTCAACAAAAGAGTCATTTAATAATGCTACATATTTTTTTGCAACAAATGATGATGTGCACAATCACAATAAGCGTTGCTTGGTATCCCTAAATCACCCTGTTGCACGCAGTGTTGCTACAAGATCAAATAACAACAACAAAATGGAAGTAGATGAGGAAAATTTGGATAATGAGGTCCTTCTTGCTGTTGGAACTAGGGTTATACTAAGTTCAAATTTATGGACTAATGCAGGACTTGTCAATGGTGCTCTTGGAGTAGTTGAAGATATTGTGTATAATCCTAGAACATCACCTCCTAATCCTCCTACATATGTTTTAGTAACATTTGATAACTATGTCGGAGTTGCGTGGGATGAATTATTCCCTCATATTGTTCCTATTATACCTATTGAAAGAGGCAATAATAGATAAATTCCATTGTGACTTGCTTGGGGATTAACAATTCATAAGTCCCAGGGATTGACACTAGAAAAGGAAACTATTGATATTGGAAGGACAGAGCGACAAGGTCTCACTTTTACTGCAATATCTCGAGTTAAATCTTTGGATGGTGTTAGTATGAATCCTTTATCGAAGTGTACGAAAAAGGACCGCTTTAGCTACGCATAACTAATAGCCCTAACAACAAAAGTGGCTGCCAATATCTTCAGATCTGCAGTTAGTTGATCAAGAAAAGGGTTGCAAAAAACCAGAGCTATGCATAGAAATACATTAAGCAGTAAAAGGAAGGGTTTGCTCCATATACCAATAGACAAGACAAGAACAATTTTTTGAAAGAATTTTTGTATTAAGGGCACCTAGGAGGAAAACAAGAAGGCGTATCCAATTCTCCTCAATGGGATGGGTTCTTGGAAGTCCTCAGCACTTCAGATCTAGACTCTCTCTCTCTTGTTGGTGTAGAAAACCCAGACAAAATAGAACTCAAAGGGAGCTCACACAGCAAATAATGTAGAAAAAATGTGACCAAGTGTATAGATCCAGAGTGATCTAATAGGCAACAAAAGGTGAAGAACGGTAGGAAAAACCCTCCTATTTATAACAAAATATTGGGTCATTCTAGATCTTGGTGCATGATTAAAATAATGTTAACCAAATCTAGATCCACCTTTTATGGAATATTTTATTATATTTGTTGGAGGAAAAAAGTATTTGACTTGGGTCAAATCCCTTTATTTGTTACTAATAAATAAATAAATGATTTATTTATCTTTTTAAGGAAATGGTTGAAGGATAATTAAATAAATAATGATTTATTTAATTATTTGTGGGTGATTTGGTCATATTTAACAAGGAATATTATCTAAATAAGATTTAAATAATTATTCCTAGAAAATAATAAGATAAATAAAGGTTTATCTAATTAATTTCTTTGTTTTGAGTTAAACATGACTAGGAATAATAATTAAATTATGGTTTAATTAATTATTCCATGAGGAAAATTAAACAAAATAGGTTTGTTTAATATTTCCTTTTGGGGTTTCCCGTTTAGACCATAAACAACCTAATAAATGTGGTTTATTAAGTTATTTTACATAGTGAAAGCAATTTTACTTAGGGTAAAATTGGTCTTACATGGTGTGCTTGGGTCCATCTAATGATAATAGGTTAGATGACCAAAAAATGGTGTAACAGATTGCCCCCCAGCGTCCGAGTGTTAGGAGCAAATCGTATGACCGAAGTACATTGTAAGAACTCAATCACCAGACATCAAGAGGGAAGTTAGAGAGAGAAATGTAAGGTAGACGAGTGTGCTGAAGAACTAGACCCTGAGGAGACGAGACTCGCAGGTGCGACAAGTCTCTTTTTATGAGAGGGTACCTGTGCTAAAGGCGGCGGGGGAGGCATACCTATGCCCGCCGAGACAAAGTACAAAAGAATAGTGTGTCCAGTAAACAAGGGACCGAACCATAAAGTACAACTGGCATAAACATGAGCCAGATAATAATACAATGAGGAATCCCACATACGTGTTGTGCCTGGGATAACAGCCAGGACTTATAAAATAATATCTGAGTACATGAGATACAAATACAACCCAAATGCCCCCTGTAAATGGGGAAGGGCTCACAAAATCTGACTGATACATACAAATCAAAGAGGCGCTGCAAGTGGCTAAGGCCAACATCATCAAATATCTGGAGCTGCATCGAAGGCTGCAAGGAGGAGGTCATCCGGGCATGTGGGGGGCTACCTGCAGAGCCACCCCCTCATGAGGGTTGAGACATCTCACACACACCCGGGAATCATCAAGAGTTGCTACTGTATCACTGAACCATCAAGTATACGGATCTCGGTCATGCTGAAAGGAGATGGAGTGGAGAAACAATCAAGTCAAAGGGAAATGAGAGATCCCTTTGCCTGATCCGAGGCACCGAACAAGAGTGGAAGCTGGAACCAAGGTACACTGCCCTCTAGACCTGGCTTCTGGAATGAATGAGCTGATGTCGACAGAAGGAGGTTCGCCATAGGTGAGGCAATGAGAGATCCTGAACTAAGGCACGAGAGAAAATAGTAGAGCGATGTACAGACTGACACTAATGATGATGGTGAAATGGAAGGGACTGAGTAGTGAATGGACGACTTCCCTTGCTATAGCATAAAGGGCATGAATGACATGGCAGCGACTGACGCAATATCATAAGGGATAGGGGACAGTGGGACTGAAGGTCATAATGTGCAACACAAGAGAGGGACCAAGCAATGAAGGATAGAGGGCTATAGCGGGGTACCAAGGGACTCGGGATAGACTCCATGAATGCAATGGTGACTCAACTTGGATGCTCTAAACAAGGGCGACTCGATGGTGCTGCCACACAGTAAAGGCCCAATGGGGGACCATGAGAACATGAGTACAAGATGGTAACTCATGAAGAAAATCGACACGAACAAAGACAAGTAAGGAGGAAAAGTGGTGCCCCAAGTACAAGTGTTGTAAGTGAAGAAATGCGATTTTAAGGATAGGTGAAGTGACCCATCTTGGACAAAATGTGTCCTGGTGAAGTATCAAATCATAAAAACTAATAGATACCCATTTGAGGGCTCGGTGAGAGCTTTCCAACGGTGCAGACGGTTTGTCAAATGGGGCTACGGTATGGTCGCAGCAGGTGAAAGAAGAAACAAGGGTTCTCTTTTAATAAGGCAGTTTTCCCTCCAAATTCACTCATTTTCTAGTGTTGCTGTGGTGAATGTAGAGAGGAGAGAAGGCCCTAAATCTTGCGGTGAGCGTAGCGGACAAACCGACCGTTGGAATCGAGATCCGTCAGTTGCAGGTAAGAGGCCTAACCTTACTATTTCATTTTGATGGATTGAAAGTTCATTTTAGGGCCCAACATCTCAGTAACAGACCCTCCTTCATCTCTACGGTCGGGTCGCACTTTTTGGGCCAAAAAGTGCGACCTCGGAAGCAGGTTTCAGGGCAAAAACTGCGACCTGTCCCAAAATTGGGTAGAAAACTGCGACCTGGGAGATGAGGGGGTTTTAGTGCTGTTTTATGGCTCAGAGTTGGGTTTTTGTGTTTGGTTATGGTATTCCCAATCTGTATGCTGATAAAGATGATTTTTTTGTGCAGATATGGCAGATATACGGGTTAACTCGAGAGAGAGAGACCTGGGTACATTACGAGCAGAGATCCAGGCAGATCAGGGTGTCCGTCGTGTGTTGGCCAGGTTTGGGGTTCTAAAGTTTTTGGAGAACCCTTTGATGAGAGCGGGAGAGCCTTTGTTGGCCCGGATTATCAGTTACTAGGATCTAGAGCATGAGGCCTTTGTAGTGCAGGGGCACAGGATCGAACTAACATTCCAGGATGTGTATTTCCTAACGGGTCTCTCGCCACTGGGGATGGTGGGAAACACGTAGCCAGTATTACCGCGGGGGCGGAATATTATAGAGTTTGTGGAGCGACATTGTCGACCGGGTCTCCAAGTCAAGGGGACTCGGATACCGATCAGGGATCTAGAGAGATAAGAGACCCGTGCAGTGGCCGCAGCGGTGCTACATATCCTGGGCAACCAAGCGCTCCATCACATCACTGGGGGGCAGATGATGATTGTGGAGAGTGTGTTGAGTGGGACCTACTATGGGTGGGCCCAAATGATGTTGGTGTCGCTCAAACGACAGTTGTCGCTCTACAAGCGGCAAGTGAACCACGATTGCTCCTATGGGACTTTATTGTGCGCCTTCTTCTTTGAGAAGATCCCGACCTTGCGGCCTCGTATACAGCTCCCAGATGGGGGCCTGAGAGAGCCCAGGATGCGCCAGTGGGGGCGGCTACTATGTAGAGGAGGAGGAGGGGCGGTCGGGCGAGTGTTTCGACCTGAGTTCTTTGCCCATTGGGATCATATGCCGTTATACATAGATGACTATCCCTATAGTTGGATGAGTTATTGTGGGGATCCAAACCTACCACTTCCTCCTGGTCGAGTATGGGGCCCCGATGGTAAGTGATAAGTAACTATTTTTGTATGGGCATGTTAAAGTTATTGAATAGTAGATATGGTACTGATTCATGTACTTTTGGTATGCATATATAGCTCCGGTAAAACCGGCCGGATATATGGGACGCCCGGCAGCCTCTGGAGCTGTAGGGTCGAGTGGGTCGAGAGCAGCACGCAAAGAGGATGCGGGTCGAGTGGGTCGAGAGCAGCACGCAAAGAGGATGCGGCCGCCCTTCTGGAGGACATCCACCGTAGATGCGAGACGTTGCTGACTGGAGTTTCAGAGCGCGGGTGGCAAGACTTAGACGACCAGTATGTGGAGGCATGCATTGGTCTTCCCTCGGAATGGCGAGGTGTCATGCGGCGCATGGCGATGGTCGGTCAAGGCATACGTGATCTACGGGCTGCAGGGGCAGAGCCATTGGCACGGGATCCACCAGATAGTGAGTAGGTGTGGGGCATGTGGTGCCCGCTAGTGTGTATGTAGGGGCAGGTGTTGCCCCCAGTTTTGAGTTTTTTGCGACACATATTATGGATATGCATCGTTTTTAATGATTATGAATGTTATTGTCTTGTATGAAATGCGTGTGATAAATGCCAATCTAGAACATGGTTTGCAATACTATCTACATAGTGATTTTGTTCTCGAGGTACATGGTTGAAAGTTATGGTTTCAAATTCACGTATCAAGAGTTTCACTCGTAAATATCGTCTAAACAGCACAGGGTTATGCACACTATAAACACCATTTAGTTGCATGACAAGAAGTAGGGAATCCAAACGAACATGCAGATGGAGGATGCGATGAAAGAGGGCATCGGCTAAGAGACCACGCACTGCATCATATTCAGCCTGATTGTCGGTGGCAGTCCCAATGCAGACCCCGTTTGAGAGGACAAGGGCATGCAAAGGGGTGAAAATGGCCCAACCTGTCGAGGCTAGATTCCGGGAGTAACGACTTGCACCATCGGCGTAACCGATAAAGGGTGGGGACGGGAGGTCCTGCGGAATGGTGTTACAAGACAACAAATGGGGGGAGGAGATACAATGACGGCAGCGTGAGTGTACAGAAGACATCGAGCAGCAACTGCGGGAGGGAGTGCAATGATCAGGATGGCTATGACTCATATACAAACTAGAGGGTGGTATATGAGGGCTATAGGAGGTATGGCGGGGACTCGGGCTGCGGAGGTCAACAGAGATACGGGTGGAGTGATCTCGCGTATGGGTAGAAACGAGGGGGTCCAGGGTGGTCGCTGAAGGGGGGTCAAGCGAGGCCACAGGGGAGGATGCAAGGGGACTGGGCTCTAAAGGTCGCACAGAGGAGGATAGGTAAAGAATGGTCGTAGTAGACTCAGTCATCTGAACATCACGGGGGGGGGGAATGTCGATGGGAGCGGGGGGATCCTCATGCTGGCCCGAAGCATACTGCGCGAGTATGGGAGAGGCAGATTGATTTTTTTCAACCTCATACTCTCGGACTACTTCTAAAGAGGTGCGGTAATGCATCAGGTGAGGACAATGGTGAGAGTAATGGCCACGGACACCGCAGAAAGCACAGGGTTTGCTAGTGTGAATAGTTTTTGGGTTCTTGGTTACGGATGAGGATGGAAGAGAAGGGTCGGAGACCGTAGACTCAGGGAACGCAACTTGAACCATGGGTTGAATGCGGGGCAACTCAGGACAAGTATAGGTGGCATGACCGACGACATCACACAAGGCACAAGGCTTTGCGGGCGGGGGAGGAGTAGGGTCAGTCGGGGTGGCCTTGTCTTTGGATGCCCCCTTGCGAGCTTTGCCTTTCTTTACTGGAGCTGTCACCATAGGGGTAGGGTCCTGGGGAGGTGCAGGGGGCATGGTAGCAATGGAGGAAGCAAGGGGGACCGATTGAACCGGTGTCAAAGCAAGATAGGGTTTGGGGTGACTAGGAGGGGTAGCAGCTGGAGGGTCAAGGTACCAGACGGGTATACCCAGGGTCAGGTTAGGGAGAGAGAGGGTGGCCATGACGGGGACTGAATAGACTCCAGGAGGGGGAGCTAGGAACGGTATCTGACCTACGGGATAATGACCAGGAGGGATGGCTCCGAGGTGGTTAAGGCTTGGGGGAACCGATCCAGGGGGATAAAGGGGTTCGGGGATACCAGCTGTAGGAGAAGGGCCAGAAGGAGGAGGTCCGGCTGGCGAAGATGAAGGGCTAGGAGTAGGTTGCGGTGGGCGAGGTTGAGTCTGAGGTTGCTGACTAGCCGAAGCGGGTCGCTTAAGGGCAGCCCGAGATGATTGCATCATGCAAACATTCGATAAGCTAGGATCAGATATGTGAGGAGGGGGAAGACCAGGAAAAGTTCCAAGCAGGGAGGAATCTTTGTAGACGTCAGGGGAGACATTAGTCAAGGAATCGATGGTTTGCTTATTGGCTACAGAAGAGATGGTCGTCTCCGGAGAGGTCTGAGACGGCGGCTCATGGTAAGACAGCTGGTCAATGGTGACTATCTTTCCATTGTGAGGGAAATACATCTTGCGAAAAACCGCGGATGGGACAGTAGACATGGCATAGGTGTAGCTTCGCCCCAATAGAATGTTGTAGTCTAGAGGGGCGTCAATGACTTCGACGTCAACGCAAATGGTCTTACCAGCAAGGGTGATAGGACAATTACGAAAAAGGCCAATGGGATGGGAGGCATGGCCGTCCCACGCTCGAAGGGTGATCATGGAAGGGGCCAGCTTAGGAGATCCGAGTTGTTTCCAAACCGAAGCGGACATCACACAGGTCGATGCCCCCTCATCAATTATACACCGAGAAACGTTGGCATTCTGGATTTTGACTGGGATTTGGAAGGTGATGGAAGCAGGAAGAGGAGGATGGTCTGATTGATGGGCGTCAAACACAATCATTTGGTCATCAGCAGGATCTATAGTGCCCACGGAAGATAGTCGAGCCTTCTTTTGGGAAGGGCACGACTGGAGGAGTTCCAGTGTGGAAATGGCAACAGGAGATTGCGCCAAATCATCTACTATGCTATACGAATGAGCAACTCGACCAGAAGCAGCATTTCGATGTAACGTTCCTTTAGGAATCTTGGTATGGATCTCAACTTTGGGTTGAGGGATATGTAAGGGACCATTGGTTGTCGAAAGAGGCTCTGTAGAACCGGAAGAAGGGGACTCGGGGGCAGACTGAGCGGGAGGCTTGGGGTACTGGCGAGACTGAGTTTGAAGGTGAAGGTCGACGGTTGGGGAAGGATCAGAGTTCATCATAAGGATCTGGTAATCGGAGGAACCAGAAAGGGAAGGTGGAGTGGCGACCTGGCTGTCAGGCGGTTGGGTAGCCACGAATCCTTGCTGAGGGAAAGGATCGGTAAAAACAGCGGGTTGGGTAGTGTCCACATTAGGAGGAGCATGAGGGGAGGCATGTTGTCCGCGCAATGTGGCTTGAGACTCCCACATCTGCCGCATCTGGGGTAAGAGGGGACAATCGTGGGTGTAATGACCATAAACACCGCAACACGAACAAGGCTTATTTGTACGAAGCGGCCTGTCCGGCTTGGGCTGAGTGCCCTGTTGCTGGTTGGCAGTGTTAGGGTCAACACCTTGAGGATTGGGTCCATGAGTACCAGGGGCAGATTGGTTTGTATTGCCTCTCCACCTTCTTTGAGAAGAAGGGGGATTAGTCGTGCCCTGCTGTGCAAATACTTGCCCTGAAGGGGGCTGTAGGTGTTGTTGCGGGTTTGGAGGAGGAAAGGGAGATGGAAGCGCATATGCTAGAGGAGTTGGCGCACCATGCTGCAGATAAAGGTAATGGTTAGGTTGGGCAACATTGAGGTAAGCAGGAGGTTGGGTATAAGCAGGAGGCATGCCGTATACTAGATACATGCTACCGGGAGGGGGAAGAGTGCTAGAGGTGCTGGCCCCTCCCTGAGGGAGACCATAGCCCATAGGAGGTTGAGCATACGGATGCGAAAGGGCTCCAACGATACCGTCGGCAGAATGAGATGCCCTTGGGGCGTTAGCGCCGCCAGGCCTGGGGAGGTCAGGAAGAACGGTATAAACATAACCAGACTGAGCATATATCAGGTCATATTTCAAGGCTATTTGGAGGGTGGATTCTTCGGTTTGAGGAAGATGGGAGGTGACATCTTTGCCAATGGGAGCTAAGAGAGAGCGAAGGAACAAGTCCATATAGATCCGATCTTTGAAGGGGGGAGCGCGACATAAGCTTCGTCTTCGTCGCCATTCCTGGACATGAGCGGAAAGGCGGGTCGAAGATGTTTGCTTGAAAGAGGTCAAGAGCTCCGTACCAGTATCGTATCGGAGAAGGAGCTGGAAGTAAGATAAAAAGGCTTGGGCAATGGTCGCAAAGGTGGTATGGGAAGAGGTGGCTTGGTCGACATACCATTTAGAAGCTTCGCCAGTAAGTGTGCGTTGGAACAATCGAAGACGGATGGAGTCATCGGTAATGGAATTGGAGGAACACCACATGTGGAAAGATCGGACATGATTGGTTGGATCTTATCCAGCAAAGCCTTCGAACTTAGGGATGTCAGAGGGGAGCTTGGTTGGCATAGCAGGCCAACCAACATCGTGGCGGATAGGGTCATTGATCAGCTGATTGAAATCGGGGAGGCTGAGGCCTGCGATGTACGGCAGCAAGGGTATGGCCGAGGTAGTTCCTGTGGCGGTTCCGCTAGTAGTAGTGCTGGCATTAGGGCTGGGAGCACCGCTAGCGTTAGGCCCTGGACCAGACATAGTGAAGGTGACAGGGGGAGAACCAGAAGGAGAAGGAGAACCCAATGAATCAGAAGAGGAGTCGGAGTGCGGACTCGGAGGAGGACTGGCTCGACGATGGCGGGACGAAGCAGGTCAATCGACCAGAAACTGAGGGTGAAGGCCAAGAAGTCTTCGGGAAGTGCGCCTTGGGGGCGCAATGATGACAACACAAGGGGAAGAAGAATGACCACAAGGGCAAGGAGGTGCAGAATCAAGTGATTACAATGTCGAAACAAGGGCAGATAGGTGCAGTGTCAATTGATTTTAAATTCTTTGCCTGGTGGTGTAAACCAGGCTCTTCTTCGCTTAGGGTGAGTGTGTGGCGTGCGTTAATTTTCATTTTTAAACCCTTTTCGTTTTGAGAGCAAGAGAAAAAGTGTGTTGCGTAACTGAAAATAAATCTGTAGAGAACAATATATAATGCTGAAATAACAGAAAATTAACAGCTACTTATGCATCGATTCAACCCAAAAAGGCGGGTCTCTCAAAACTAATCTAAAAGAGGGAAACAAATCTAGTCAAAACACACTTAAACAGAGGCCAATAGATCTAGGGTCAAAAGGGACAGGGATCTAAAGGATAAAGCTGCTGAAAAGAGGTGAAGATCACAGCCAAGAGGCAAAGGCAAGGTGGCTGGAAAAAAGGAGGAAATCAGCAAAAAGCAGAAGGGGCAAGGGGGAGGCCCTAAAAGTAGATCCAAAAAAATCTTCAGGAGGTGATTTGAGAGGGAGAAGAGCTGATTAAAAGGGATCTGAAAAGGAGGTATCAGATCTGGAAAAGGGGAGGTTGAAACTTTGAAAAAGCAGACACTTGAAGCAGCTAAAACTCTTCCACCAAAAGTGGAGGGTACTGAAGCCCTAGGGGGCTAGGTTCCCACTTAGATGAGAAAAACATATCAGGAACAGATCGAAACGGGCTGAGACAAAGGCTGGAAAACCCTGACAGAAGCTTCAGAAAAACCCAAAAAAATTGCAAAAAAACAGCTAAAAATTTGGCAGGTCGCAGGTTCTGACCTGTTTTCAGTGCAGGTCGCAGAAAATAGAATGAAAAGTGCAACCTGGAGGTCCAGGTCACATTTTTTGGGCTAAAAAATGCGACCCCCAGTTCCCGTTGTCTCGGCGACAAATTTGCGGAAAATTTGCCATCTCAGTTGCGGCTGATGTCGCTTGCCTGCACAATAGGGCCAGAAACACACGGAAGTTAGAAATTTTAATGTTTTAGGGTTTTATGTGAGAAAAAAAACCTAAAAATAGGAAAAATAAAAAGCTGAAAAGAAACCCTAGGGTCTGAAGTAGCTAGATATGCAGGAATATGAAAAACGACAGCGGTCGTAATTTAAAACCCGTGTGGAGTCGTCATTTGTTAGTATGAATCCTTTGTCGAAGTGTACGAAAAAGGACCACTTTAGCTACGCATAACTAATAGCCCTAACAACAAAAGTGGCTGCCAATATCTTCAGATCTGCAGTTAGTTGATCAAGAAAAGGGCTGCAAAAAACCAGATCTATGCATAGAAAGACATTAAGCAGTAAAAAGAAGGGTTTGCTCCATATACCAATAGAGAAGACAAGAACAATTTTTTGAAAGAATTTTTGTATTAAGGGCACCTGGGAGGAAAACAAGAAGGCGTATCCAATTCTCCTCAATGGGATGGGTTCTTGGAAGTCCTCAGCACTTCAGATCTATACTCTCTCTCTCTTGTTGGTGTAGAAAACCCAGACAAAATAGAACTCAAAGGGAGCTCACACAACAAATAATGTAGAAAAAATGTGACCAAGTGTATAGATCCAAAGTGATCTAATAGGCAACAAAAGGTGAAGAATGGTAGGAAAAACCCTCCTATTTATAACAAAATATTGGTTCATTCTAGATCTTGGTGCATGATTAAAATAATGTTAACCAAATCTAGATCCACCTTTTATGGAATATTTTATTATATTTGTTGGAGGGAAAAAGTATTTGACTTGGGTCAAATCCCTTTATTTGTTAATAATAAATAAATAAATGATTTATTTATCTTTGTAAGGAAGTGGTTGAAGGATAATTAAATAAATAATGATTTATTTAATTATTTGTGGGTGATTTGGTCATATTTAACAAGGAATATTATCTAAATAAGATTTAAATAATTATTCCTAGAAAATAATAAGATAAATAAAGGTTTATCTAATTAATTTCTTTGTTTTTTGGTGAAACATGACTAGGAATAATAATTAAATTATGGTTTAATTAATTATTCCATGAGGAAAATTAAACAAAATAGGTTTGTTTAATATTTCCTTTTGTGGTTTCTTGTTTAGACCATAAACAACCTAGTCAATGTGGTTTATTAAGTTATTTTACATAGTGAAAGAAATTTTACTTAGGGTAAAATTGGTCTTACATGGTGTACTTGGGTCCATCTAATGATAATAGGTTAGATGACCAAAAAATGGTGTAACAGATGGTCTTTGATTTCAACCACCATTTCCATATGATCGATATGAAAAGATGGCAAAATGTGCCGGTGTTTCTAAGAGAAAAGAAGAAGAAGTCAAGTTAAGGTTAAACACTAAATAAATTATGTATTTTTCATGTATTTTTCAATATATTCTTCACATCACATTTCAATGATATGATAGGTGTATTTGTTATTTAATATATTAATTAGTTCATTTTTATGATCACCAAACATATTTATATTAATAACATTTGTTAGAATTTGTATTTCTAATCTTCAAAATTTCAAAGTATGATGTACATCTCAAAAATATACAAAAAATTTAATGATCTGAAAAATGTGACGTTGATGCCTCCGACTGGAACCAGCCTAGATCCATCTAACTCTGGATCTATCATGCGCCGAGAGGGATAAAATCTCTCGAGGTGCAAACCTTTCCTCAAGTTTTTCACTCAAAAAATAGGTTTGCACCTCGAGAGATTTGATCCCTCTTGGCGCATGATAGATCCAGAGTTAGATGGATGTAGGCTGGTATATACACATCAAAACACTTGCCTAATAATATATCTCACATTCACAAAATTTGAAAAAATCATAAAAATTAATTGAAATATAGTTTTACTTTAAATTATTATTATCAATTATAATTAAAAAATAATTATATATAAGTTAAACATACACACAGAGGTGAAAATTGAACTCATATTCATATGACACATGTTTATGTTACATGATTTTTAAATTAATTACTTTAATTAAAAGGAAAATTGAACTCATATTCATATGAAACATGTTTATGTTGACACCAAGAAATCCTTACTAATGCACATGTTTACGTGATTAACCGTGTATAGAAAGGTTACGGGTCAAATTTAACTTGAGAACAAAAAATTACACATCTTATTATAAAATGGACCAAATAGCTAAATAATTTTTATTTATATATAAATGAATGTTATAAATAATAATGAGTAACTTATCATGGAGGAACTTATTAGAATTGGAATAATCTCAAATTCCTAAGAAATTGGTGGGTGGGGAGCCACGTGGCGCAAATATAAATTTTTAAATTTATTAAAAGTAATGGACCATTTTGCTAAATAAAATTTTCTTATATATAAATGAATGTTATAAATAATAATGAGGAACTTATTAGAATTGGAATAATCTTAAATCCCTAGGAAATTAGTGGGAAGAAGCCACATAGCACCAATATAATTTTTTAAATTTATCAAAAGTCAGTGCAACCTAACAAACTCTGTAACACACTACATCTACATCCGTAATCATATGCTTAGAATATTCCCTTGAGAATCATAGGCCCTCAATTAAAATAAATTCAACAATCCTCATCCACCTAAGTTTTTTTTTTGTTTTGTAAACTTGGTAGTGCCTCCCTATTCATTCATCTAAACAAAATTGCAGGTTACACTAGAAATTGCACCAGATGTTGCAAAGAAACATCATAAGGCATAAATTTGAGAGGAAAATGAATTGTGACATATATAAGATCACTGAATATAAAAATTAGTAAACATAATTCCATTCAGATATACAAGATAAAGAGAAATCACTTACATTATGCCAAATTTACAAATTCTATAACCTTTCCAAAATATATTGCCTCTCAATCTTCAAAGATGCTCTTTCAAGTTCTAATAGCAAATATTTGATTAAAAAGATACTCTTTTCCAATATTGAGTCTTTTCACTTTAGCAAAAACTTACATCCTTTTACCACTTTATTTTAAGGTGATTGGATTTTCCTTTGCTTGTCCTTGGTTAAATTCTTTTGGGCATTTGGACTAATGAAAGGAGTTTTATATTCAAAGTTTATTTCCAAAATGAAAAATTCAAAAATTAGCATTGGATGAACTAATTTAAAGCATTTGTTCCATAAATAAATTAAATTGTAAAAAAGGAACATTTACCTCCTTTCATTTTTCTCAACGTAAAGGTAGATTCTGAAAGAAAAGTGTTGGATAAATGTTGAAGAAATAACATTAAAATGTAAAAAACGAACATCTACCTCCTTTCATTTTTCTCAACGTAAAGGTAAATTCTAGAAGAAAATTGCTCGATAAATTTTGAATAAATAAAATTAAAATGAACATACTCTGCAGCTTTCAAAGAAACATAAGAGAGGTTGTATAGTATTTCATAGTTTTGTGGAAGAGATATTATTAAGGTTAGTTAGTTAGTTAGTTAGTCTAGCAGAAATGAAGGAGGGGGTGGATCTAATGGCCTAAAATATTTCAATCATCTAACATTTGATCCAATGACACAAACAGTGACACAGTGACATCTAGAGAAGTTGTTTTCATAAAAGAATGCCTTACGACGTAATTAATATATATACTTGATGGCCTCAACCTGCCTGTAGGAAACCATGTATGTTGGTCATCTTAGACAGTTATAAGCCAAACAAAATTGAAAAATCTTGAATGGTCTATTGTCTATATTAACAGATCTATTGTCTATCTTAACATCTATTGACATATAAAATATATATATATATATATATCTGATGTCTGCATATCAACCAAAAACAAGTATCCATTAAACTCATTCATCATATGATACAATGGGTGTCGGGTCCTTAACACTTGAACTGGGCATGTCAACCAGGTTTATGTTTTGAAGTTGTCTATCTATTCGTCCAAGGCAGACGTTCTGATGATGTTGTTGGAGGTGAATCTCTTGGATGTCCCTGTGAATTTCTGCTAAAATGGAGGTAGCTTTCTGATCTCCTTCGATCTCTTGAACTATAACAATTGCTTTAGCCATTAAGAAATTCACATTACAATAAATATGAATAGTGATCCAGGTGGATATTGGTGACCACCCACCTATTCCATTTGGACCTACACCATCAGTTCTTTCATTTTTTCATTTTCAGCACAACTTACTATTTTTAACAGGTTTTCAGGTCCTGAACTTCCAGAGTTGTTTGGAGGCCCTAATGATCCAGTTGGATATTGGTGGCCAGCCACCTATTCCATTTGAACCCCCACCGTCGGTTCTTTTAGTTTTTCAGTTTCAGCACAACTCACTATTTTAAACAGTTTTTCGGGTCCTGAACTTCTAGAGCCGTTTTGAGGCCCTAAACGACGTTTTTTGGAAAACCCGAGAGCAACATGGGTCCATGGACCAATGTTTCTCACAGCAAAAGTTGTAGTCCTTGGATAAACATTTCTAACAGAGATCATATGCCAAAGTTATGTCCCCGGGAAGTTGAAACACCAATTTACCCAAACGGGGCCCATAGTTTTGGCGCTTCATCTCCTATGGTTAGGTTTTTGGATGTTTAGGTTTTTATATTGTTTCTCAAAAATAAATAGGCCTTCAATCCTCATTTAACACATTTCAGAGGCATGTAGCTACCACATGTCTTCTCGGAGATAAGCTACCAGCGCCCTATTTAGTTTATTTCCATTATTTCTGTAAGCATATTTCTGTTATTTGATATTAATGAAATGAAGTATTCTTTTCGTTGCATCTCTGTGTTTATGTCTATTTTTGTATTTTGTTGTGTTCATGCATAAATCTAAATCACTGGTATCAGAGGGGTCTTCTCTTTCTCTATTTTTCTTTGCATGTCCCCAATGAGGTCAAGGTATAAGGAGTTAGGGCTCGATCTGGTTGAACCCTTACAAGATCAGCCTCGAAAACCCCGACAACCTCCTATGGTGGAAGAAAAGAAAGACGAGGGAGCAGGAGATCCTATCAAAATATTGCTCGAGGAGGCCCTCGAGAAACAAAGGAACACGATGATGGATAACGTTTCTAAGATCCTTCAATGGTTGCCCACCTATGGCGCATCTGCATCTAACAACCACTCTGGAGGCACCAAACCCTTCAAGGTAAAGGTAAAATTTGACATTCCTATATTTGAAGGCCATATAGATGCATGCGTTGTAAATAGATGGTTGAATTTTCTAGAAGGGTATTTCTCAGTCCATGATTTCTCCGACCGAGAAAAGATTATTTTTTCACTCCTCAAAACCGCCCCCCATGTCAAAGACTGGTGGGAAACCTACTATGAGCAAAAGGAAGAGGGGGAACCCTCTTTGTTCTCAGTCGCACCCACTTGGAATTTGTTCCGAGACAACATCAATGAATAATATTACCCTGTGGGGAGCTATGGGACAAGTACATCCAATGGACCACGTTGCGGCAGCAAAGGGATCAAGATGTGCACGAACTGACGAATTTGTTCCATACCCTGCGGACAAAGTTGGGTATTAAAGATTCGGAGATACATTTGATGCTCAAGTACCAAATTTGTCTGCACAAACACATTCAAGAGGAAATGGAGTTCCTTGACATTACCTCGCTTGGTATGGCATATCACTATGCTACCAAGATCGAGCAGAAATTTAAGCAGAAGAAGAGTGACTTTGGATCCGTGAATCCGAAGCCAGGGAAAGGCGCCCCCGAAACACAAAACAGGGGACAGAGTCAAAGCAAGACGACTCATAACACCACCAAAAATCCATAGAATGACATAGGGAAGTGGTGTGAATTTCATAACAGCCCCACCCATAGCACAAACGAGTGTCAGGCCAAATAGTAGCTCGTGGTTGAACTGAAGGCACCCGAATCAGATGCATGTTCTGATATTAAGCCAGAATCAGACAAGGGAGATTACAGAGGGAATAAGATCATTGATGCAGACCCCAGTGCCATTGTTTCCACCACCAAGCTCTATAGGGAGGATCTAGAGGATCTAGAGGAGGGGAAGCCCCTCTTCCATTCGCAGATCAGGGAAAATTTTAAGGATGGAAAACTTTCTTGAAGTTTAAAATATTGGTGGATCTCACTGGTCCCTAATATGAAAACTATAAAATGTTTATTGATATATTTCTAAAATTATTCAAATTTATAATTATTTTATATATAATATCTATATAATGTTGGTGGTTATTAGGGTAAAATAATTTTATATTGTAAATTTTTTGCGAATTATTTTTAGAAAAACTGGAAATTGGCGAATCTTTTTTTCGGAAATATCATGAAAAATTAGCCCACCTACGAATATTAGCCCCTAAAATTTTCCATGTCACAGATGTGGGTGATGGGTTCAACGCTACAATTTCTTGTCGATAGCGGAAGCCAAAAGAACCTCATTTCAGCAGAGATCTTGAAGTAGCTTGGCCTACCGACCATAGCACACCCACAGTCGTATACCATCAGGTGGCTTCTCCTATGGAGAGATCTTCGCTTACACCAGTAGTGCCGCCTTCCGTACAACATCAAGCCATTCACAGATGAGGTACTATGTGATGTTGTTCCTCTTGATGTAGCTGATGTATTATTGGGCCAACCATACTTGTGGAAGCGACATGTTGTGTATGATTCTAGGCCTCATTTTGTTATTATTACTTTGGGAAATAACTTGTACAGGATACTGGAGGTAGTATCGCCTCCTGCCATTTCTTTGACTATTGCAAAACAATGCAGTAAAATTGTTTCCCAAACCAGGAAATTTTTTTTCCTTACAAGTCGCTCACAGAGAAAAAGAAGATTGTGGCCACATCCTCTAAACAGAGCTCCCCTGCATGGCTACAACATAATTACAAGGTCGTGGAGGAATACGAGGACATTTTCTCCTCACCCACAGAGGTTCCTCTACACTGTCAGGACAAGCACTCCATCGATCTAACCCTCGGTGCACTACCGCCTCATATTTCCATACCTCATGCGATTACATAGGTATAATCCACACATGTACTGTCTGAGGAAACCAAATTTATTGAACACATCCAGCATGTCTGCCAGCAGGCCCACGACATCCTGGACAAATCCAATACCAAGTTCAACAGATTTTGCCTCTCATGGAGGAACTTAAAGCAATAGGGACCATTGCTTCCTAAAGAGGGAGGAATGATACAAGTGGATATTGATGGCCACCCACCTATTCCATTTGGACCTGCACCATCAGTTCTTTCATTTTTTCACTTTCAGCACAACTTACTATTTTTAGCAGGTTTTCGGGTCCTGAACTTCCAGGGCCGTTTGGAGGCCCTAATGATCTAGGTGGATATTGGTGGCCACCCACCTATTCCATTTGAACCCCCACCATCAGTGCTTTAATTTTTTTAGTTTCAGCACAACTTACTATTTTTAGCAGTTTTTCGGGTCCTGAACTTCTAGAGCCGTTTTGAGGCCCTAAACAACGTTTTTTTCGGGTCCATGGACTGATTTTTCTCACACTAAAATTTGTATTCCTTGGATTTATATTTCTAACGAGGTATGGTTCATGTCAAATAGAGATCGTATTCCAAAGTTACGTCCTCGGGAATTTGAAACACCAATTTACCCAAACGGGGCCCATATTTTTGGTGCTTCATCTCCTATAGTTAGGTTTTTGGATGTTTAGGGTTTTCTATTGTTTCTCAACAATAAATAGGCCTTCAAGCCTCATTTAACACAGTTCAGAGGCATGTATCTGCCACATATCTTCTTAGAGATAAGCTACTAGCACCCTAGCTAGTTTATTTCCATTATGCCTGTAAGTATTATGTTATTTGATATTAATGAAATGAAGTATTATTTCTACTGCATCTTTGTGTTTATGTCTATTTATTTATTTTATTGCATTCCTGCATAAAAATGGATCAAATAGAATTCTTAAAAAGTGACATTCTACCTATGATATTCCTAAGATCAGTTAAAATTGGATCCATCTCATCCTCAGGAATGTCTTCCTCTACCTTGGTTTTAAGATCTTGTTCCCATCCAGAAATCAAAGATTTGACATGGCCTGGTTTCCCTTATCCATATGCCTAGAAAATTTTCTCACTGATTTCCTTCCCAGATTTCCTTCCCCTTCTACATGGCCCTGCTATGGCCTTACCTTTATCCTTTCCCTCCCTTATTCCAAACTGTGATTTAACCATTTTCATTTGGAACTAGTCTCCCAGTAGCTGAGCGTTCACCCAGATCCACACCGGGGTTCTCTCCCAACGTGCAATGGCCTGAGGGTGAGATATGCGACGAAGACCTGAATAAGGAGACAAAATGACAGTATTGAAATAAAACAGATGGTTTAGAATAATTTCATGCTTGTTGGGAGCTAGCAACATCCTCTCAAACTCACCTGAGAGTATTACCCTCTTCTCAACTACGACAGTTCCAAAACTGGTGCTCACGAACACGCTGCAACCTTCCAATTATTATTATACTTCCCCTTCTTAGCATTGATCACAAACAACAATACAGAGACCAAAAAATAAATGACACTGATTAACTGAACAGTTACTCCCACGCAATCCCAAAGTAAAATAGAGTTAATCCCCCCAAATAACAATCTGAAATTTGACATGTTGATCAAATTTTCTTTGACTCTACTAACAATATCAACAGAGCCTCTAACCCCCATGCTTCCCCCGACTACTAACATTATCAACAGGGCCTCTGACCCCTAAATTTTCATTGTGAGACATGCATGCGATTTCAAAGAATTGCCTTAAAAAATTGAAACAGTGACAGGAAGGAGTTTGAAATTGGCTTACAGTGTTATCAACCTGACCATGAAAACTACAGGATTGTCTAATAGAACTTTGAAAATTTTAGGTAGGACTATGAAAATTAATTTTAAAGAAATGAAGTTGAAAAATAGGGATGTGAAACTGACATGCAAAGCCATGAAGTTGGCATGAAAAGGTCTGAGAATGATATAAAGCGTTGCAATCTTGACATGTAGGACTGTTCAAATAGCATGCAAAGTAAGGAAGGAAATTAGAATGATAGATCCAAAAGCTTTGAATCATCGCCTCCTCTGCATTTTCCATGCCCAAGAAATGGAAAGAAACACAACCAGCCAAATTAGGAACAATAATGGACTCAGGAGAGATAACTAGAGCAGGGTTCCAAACAAAAATAAAATCCAATTATTATACTAGCAAGAACTATCAAACTTCACAGGCGACGTCAAATTCTACTCATACATAACATCTTTCATGGCAAACTCCATTACTGAACCAGGGCGGTACACATTCATTCCAAGCGAAGGGCATAGAATCAAAGCATACGAACCAGAGATTATCGTCATCGTAGAGCCTATTATACCGAGGGAAAATCTAGATACATACCCATGGAGACGACACAAAAAAGTTTCTTGTTCCCCAGATCCTTCTGACAATCCCTGTTGTCTGCCATCCACCTTAAATGCAGTGATTACTCGGCGTGGGTGGAGTCGTTCACAACTATCACAATGTGTCATCGTATTTACACCGTGTGGCCCGCACGACCTATTGCCGCATCACTCTTTCCGCTTCCCACTTGGCACCCCAATCGGGGACTCATCCACCTTAAGTTGAAATAAGAAGACTTTAGCAAATATGTCAAGGACATTAAATCTCTACAGTCATAATTAAATTAAAATTTGAAAGTAGGTTACATGTAGACACAATTATTTACAACTAAATGATCTATAAGGGCATCTATATAAAGTAAATGGTTGGTAAATATGGATAGGTATTAATCGGAAATAGACATCAAAATACTTATTTCATGACTAAAATTTAAAATATAATAAAAATTAACGAATTACGTCGTAATACCTTCCCCTTTGAGAATAACTGCCCCAGTTGCCACTATGCACTAATCTGCAATGTAGGATTGAATGTTAGAATATTGAATAATACTTTGTTGTTGGATTGAAATGGTTAAATAAATTGTGTATTGTGAGCATTCCTTGGTTGGAGAAAATGATAAGCACCACATATAAACTACACAAAACTGAAATATCGCGGGATTTCTTTATTAAATTGCCACAATGCTTACAGAAGGTGACCTACCTCTGAATCTTGTTCTTGATTTTATTGATCTTTATCTTATCGTGCCCCATTTTCAGTCTCGCACAACCAAAGTCTTGCCTCGAAAAAAAAAAGGTTTCCACTAGCTTCGGGGTTTTAAAATTGTAGATCCAGCGAAAACCTAACCCTCATTAATGGCTTATTGACTCTATTCAAGAATTGACTTCTTGATTCCATTCAATAATTCCCTGTAGCGAATAACCTAAAGAAGAATCCTTCAACACTAGGTAATATCCTCGTAAGGTAGAAAGAGGATTTGTTGGATAGTGGGTCAATCGCATTCAATTGGCAGGGAAGAAGTTACAGATATTAGGGTCTTAATGTCTTATCCAAGTTGTCTCTTTATCATGCTTTGACATTGAAGGATTTAAGAATAGTGGAGATGAACTTATCATTCCCATGGAAGAATCAATGGTATGTTGAGAATATCCTTGGAGTGTAGAGCATAATATTCACAACATATTCTTTTTTTATAGGTATTTTATTGTTTTTTGGTGGCTCCTTTTCTTGTTTTCTATTTTTTCCATTACACTGATTCAATTCCTTATTGTTGGATTGGCTTCCCATTTCATGTTTCAGAAAGGACGAAATATTTCATAAGTGTTGAATATTTGTTTTGTCTGATAATATTCTTGTAGCTCAGGCGATACCAAATCATTCATTCATTGAAATGAGGCACTGAGGCATTTGTTCCATGGACGATTTATTTATAGGTATGTTAAACTCTTTTCCCATCACCTCTCATGAAAAATATCTCCACCCATATTTTAGTTCTTGATCACCGGTTAAATTTTATTTCATCCTACACTGTCTCTCTTGCCACTAGAGATCAATTTATCATGCGTGCAACTACTGCAGTAAAATATTCTACCATGTAATATTTTTTGGAGAAAAAGAAAAAAAAAAACTATTTTTATCCACATATTTTCTTTCTTATTCAACATACGCCTGGTTTAAAACTACCAATTTGTCATTTGCCCATACATATTTTATAAATTTAGCAGTTTTGATTATTGTTTTAGGTATGGGAGGTGATCTTTGCAGCTACTACCACATCATCATCTAGTGTAGAGTAGTGACAACTATGAAGTCGAACAAGGGATGATGGAGGTATTTCATATTTGAAAAGGACAAGACGTGATGGAATATTGTCTAAAATTAAGGCTATTATTTTTGAAATTAAAGTTATTGGAAACTTGTTTAAACAAATAAAGTTTTAATATATTTGGTACAGTAATGGATTCATCATGATCATTGGTGATTGGTTAAGTTAACAACATGAGTGGAGTATGTAGGACAAAGAATTGATATCTATGTATATATATTGTTATCATTATTATTGTTAAAAATTCATATTTTTATGTTTTTTTATTAATTTAAGTTTTTAGGCTTTATCAATTTGTAATGCTTTAGTATTTTTATGGTGTAGAATCTTGACGATAGAAATTTATCCATTCAGTTTTAGAATACAAATTTCTGAAAGTAAACACCATCAAATCTTGCGAATGGCCAACTTTAAATGAGGTCAAACAAGAAACTCTAAATGGTTATCATTATATGAGATTAATTTGTTCCTAAGAAATGGTGTTGAGACCTACTAACGATAGGTTAAATTTCAAGTACTTATCAATGACATGAATGATACCAAATACGATAGGTTCAAAATACATTTATTAAATTTAGAGATTTTGAGTTTTGGAGTACTTCTATAAGTTTCCATTTATAAAATAAAACATGATATGGTTAAAAGAAAAGTATAAATTTTTAAAAAATTTGATGTCAATTAGGATTAGAATTTTATTGAGAGTCAAACAACATTATTGATTGTTGGCAAAATTTCGAGTGTGGGAGTATGACCGTTTTTTGGTTTTTATCACCAATATCACATTTTCATGTGAGTACAAAGACTTTGACTTAGAATTAATTACAACAATGACTTATTTCCAATGTTAAGGTGATTACTTGGTACATTTTCTACTTTTATCCAAACCAAGTGAAACTCAACAATTCTTAAACCTTGCAATTAAATACGCAGGACCAAGTACCATACTTAAAAAGGGTTGAAAACCTCTATCAAATCAGGAGATATCAAACACAACTTGGCAACGCTTATTGAGGATACCTTTTGTACACAGAAGAAACTGTTATAATAACAATAACAAAAGAATATCTTCCTTTCAAAATAAGGATTTCATCAACATCCATCAAAATAAATGCAAATTTCCTAGCATCAATGATTAAAGTACTCACCTTTGGGCAAAAGAGGGCATTCATGTTTTTTCTTCATCCAAATTTTTTTGTCAAAATTATCCCTATGTTTCTTGTCTAAAATGTGAGATTCATAATAAATTGTGCTGAATTGGAGGAAAAACATGAACCATATTAAATTTCTCTAAATGATCTAGATTCTTGACTTAAGATATCCATACTTTTGATGCCATAGTTGATTTTTGGAGTTGTTTTCAGACACCAATGCTTGTTATACTATTGTTGTAATTGTATAACTATCAAGATCTCCTTCAAAAAAAATTGTAACCACTTTGTATTTGTCCCTCTTGAAACCCTTTCTGTTGGACAAAATTGTGAATTACGGATAAAACATGCTTCCCTAGATAGATGACATTCTAGAACAACAAATGAAAGACTATACGACTACCTTTCCTAACTTAGAGCAGGCACATAGAAAGGATTAGAGGCTTACTTTTAATCCAAGCACTTCTAAATGGCTCCTTTTGTCGCTTCCATTGTAGCTTCAAATTCAAGCGATTTGTGTGAAATGCTTCCTGCAAGAAAGAACACTAAAACAACAGAAGCTAGCAATAATACATATGTCTATTCAAGTTAGTTAGCTAAATCAGTAAAGCATAAACAATATACATCAACTAAGATCTTTCAATATGGAAAATCAAAGCCAATACATATGCATAAAGGGAAAAGTAAGTTGTATTCTTTATTGATAATAGAAGGAGAGGTTACAACCCAATGACTGATTTGAAGTGACCCTTATAGAAATGATCCTTAGCCCCATCACAGTATAAATCTCTCCAGCATCTGTTACACAAATCTAACTCTCAATTGAAAATCCACTAGCATTTCTCTACTCAAATTCTTCCTTCTCAAACACTCATATCTGTGCTCAATTTATAGAGGAGTTGAAGGTTGTTTTGCAATCAATGAATTTCAAATAATAAGCAAGACATGTTCCCAATATTGTATATTTCAAATGGACACTTGGATTCAAATCTTGACACATGTGAACTCTTCTAGAAGACACTGGCCAAGTGGAGATTCCAGAACAAAGAGAATTTCGCTCCCAATGTGACCAACGCACCCATATATGTTGGGAAGTGCTTTGCAGAGCAGCCTTGCATGGGGAAAGCTGCATATGCAACGCACTTATTCCCCTTAGAGACAGCATTGGTGAGCTCTCATATGCTATATAATAAATTTCAAACCTTGGAAACTTTTTCTTGATGAAAGTCATGCTTGATTTGTCTTTTCCTTGCCTTAGGGCATGTAGCAACTTGAAATGATAGGGAATGATAGACCCATATTCATTGGTCCTGGAGATGATGCCCAATTAACCAAGTCATTGGGAATGATGCCCAAATTGACCTATAACAATTTCCCCCTAAAGCATGAGGTCAGAATAATAAAAACATTTGATTGAGATGCTTTACACTGTGATCGGTTGGAGATGAAGTGGAGTGGTCACCTGCATCAATATTACAATACATTACATCATGATATATCCTCTTTGATCATAATTTTTGAGGGTAGGCATTCCTATGTTCAACACATAAACAACCTAATAACATGTACATAATTCATAAAGTCATCGACACTGGAATGTTTCCCAATGCAAACATGCTTATAGATATAGGCCCATGTTCGAATGAAAATCTGTATGTAAGGTCACCGTACAGATGATGTGTACCAAAAAACTGAAATCACAGCCCGGATGGTTAAAAATAGATTTGGGGTCTTCTAATCTCATTCACTCTATCATTCGAGTACAAGTCTAGCCATGCAAATATATGATTTGTCGTCAAACATGGAAAGAAATTGTTTGATTACCAGCCAATGATGTGAGTTGTTAACAAACGCGAGAGAACCACCATTAATAAAAATGGCCCTCAAGGTACTGCAGTACATTTCGTAAGGCGTGAATAGACGATTTGATGTCGAACACCAAACAAAATATTTCGGTCAAAGGTCCGGAAGCGAGGATCTTGTCGATGTTGTAATAAGCCTCATGGTACTGGAATCTGATGTTTCTAGGTGAACTTCCTGGATATTGATTTTTCGTCGATAGGAAGCCACCTTATTGTGAAACAGGAGTTACTGATTTCAAAGACAAGGGTATGACTTGATATAGCAATTTTCAGGGATGACGGTCATGAGAATGAAGGTTTACAAGTATTGCAGAAGGATGAGTTTATTCATTGGATGACTTCTCTTGAACGTATCGGCGACACTATAATGAGTTGGCAACATTGACCCAAAACTGAAGTGAAGGTATGATGAACCATAGGAATGAATGAACCATCAAGATGATTACCCAACCCAAACAGTCACGGACATGGAGTGAAGGAAGTGTCATGTTCAAGAGCGACTTGCTACCATAAAGAAATTCTGCTCACTTTTCCCAAACTTTACTCGGTCATTTGTCGACCAGTGCCTCTTTATTTTTTAACAAGCTTGAGGAGGGTAACATTTGCTTGATCTATAATTCAACCCTTCAGGTGAATAAAGTATCGCTATTTAATAATTTAATGAGTTTAGCGATGAATGAAACTCGATTCTTGCCATGATCGACAAGCCCATTGTTATTTTATGTTTTAATAAGCTTAACGATAGTGATAGCTCGGTCCTTTTTCATATTTATAGAGTTCGAAAAAGAGGACGAAAGTAAATTCCATAAGTGCTTTTTCGTAAATTTTTCACTCAGACCCGAAAAAGTGTAAAATAATATCTGAGAAAACCTCTTTGGTCATGTTTAACCAAGGTATTCATTTTTCATAAATAATCTATCTCAGTCCGGAAAAGGGTTAAACTTATACTGAGTAGATTTCAATTCATTTACTTTTACGAGCTCGAAGAGACAAGTGCTCAGTGATCTTTTCACATTATTAGAGTCTGAAAAGAGCTGAAAGAAGACTTTAGGGATTATTTTTTCACTGTTATCGAAGCTCGAAAAAGAGATAAAAGTGTGCTTCAAATTTTCTTTCGTTTTTAACAAAGCTCAAAAAATAAGGAGAAAAAGTATGCTTTGTGCTCAAGTCATTCTTTGAAATAAAACGGCATGACTAATCTGTTCATCAGTTATATTTCCTGTTCAGAACAACATCAAATGGATTAAAAATACATGTTTCATGATAAAAACATAATAAAACTATAGTCATAGCAATAAATTTAATTTGCAAATAATTAAATGACTATTTAAAAGTAGTTTCACTATTCATTTTTACCATTCCATAGTTACCATTTGTATTTTGGAGCTCTGAACCTGATTTTTCCCCCAAACATTAGCTGTTGATTGTGATCATTTCTGTGGACGGAATTCATCACCGTTTGATCCAGGTTAGTGCCATGAACCTCCTCTTTCCTTTAGTATTCATTTCATTTTCAATTTCTGCAAATTTTTAGGGTTTTAAGGCCCCTAGGGTAAATTCTGCCAAAAATTAGGGCAATGCACCCTTGAATGTCGAAACCTGCGTTGCATAGAAGGTACAGTGAAGTGTACTTACTTGTGCAATGCACTATCTCTTGTCAAGGAGTGCATTGGGCGCAGTTTAATTTTTTTATTTTCTCAGTATGCCCAAAATTGACCTAGTTTTTTGCAATGAATGGAATCTAATGGATCTTATGGTTGTATTTCAGGTTTCCATCGGATTATAATGAAGATTACATGGAGGGAAAGAGAACATGAAGAACAAGATATGATTGCCTTGAATGATCCAGGTACTGTAAGAGCCCTAAGAGAGTGTGGACTGCTTAAGTACTTCAAATTATCCGAGATGAGGCAACAAATATAACTCTTGGAGCTCTTAGTTAGAGCATCGGATCTGGTGATAGAGGCATTTCATATTAATAACCAAGTGGTTCCCATAATAGTTGAGGATGTGTATTTTCTCACAGGTTTGTCAAGGAGAGGTTTTCCCATTTCACTTTCAAGGTCTACCATTGGAGGAGAGATAGTGAGGGATTATATTCTGCAGTATTGCTATCCAGGGGCAGAACCTAGCAAAGATGGAAAAATAAACATTCGGGATGTCAGATATTTTCCTTTGAGAACTATCATTTTCACAATCGCTAAACTTGTCAGCACCGTTTCACTACATGTAGCGAACAGATCGTATATGTAGTATGCGCTAGAGTGTATAGAGCCAACAGTCTTCAACTGGTTTGAAGCTATTTTATCTCAGATAAAGGAATAACTGAATAAATCAAAGGGAGGAAGGAAGAATAATTTCAGCTATGGTTCTATCCTTATATCCTTCGCCTTGGAATGGATTCCATTGGTGCAGCCACAACATGTGACACTGGATATAGATAGTACTAGAGATCCTCGAATGCAGAAATGGGTAGAACTCATGGGTCGGCATGCAGGAAAATTGACTGTTGTGTTCTCTACTACATTCTTTGCATGGTTCTGGCAATAGATTGTTGCCATCGATGAGTATGCATACGCAGGTGTCTATTTTCGAGGAGATCCAAATTTAGCATTACCAAAAGGTGCTTAGTGGGGTGCAATAGGTAAGAATTTTTTGACCATGTTTTTTTATTTTCCTAAGTTTTATACAATGTTTTTTTATTTTTTATTTCTTCCCAAGACTAAACTAAATTTTTGATGTAATGCAAATTTTGGTCATGTTCAACCAGTAGTGGAACTGGAGCGTGAAGCAGATGTGCCAGCAGAGAGGGTTGTCGGGAGAGCAATCCTTCACGATCTTGATTTGGCTGAGACTCTGACTGAGATTCAATAGCACATAGAAGGCTTAACCATTGGGATTATGGATTACCGGATCAAAGAGCTTCCTATGCGACTACAGCGACACATTATTGGGGTTCCTAACCGTTTGATGTGGTTACTTCGTAGGATAGCTAGATCTATAGCATGTTATCATGAGCACCACTAGTTTACTTATGATATTTTTCATACATTTTGAGGTCAGATGACCAATGTGTCTTGGGCAAAAATTTTGTAAAAACCTATAACTACCTATCTATATGATTTCATAGTTTTTCCTATGTTTATTGTGAAATCCTATTCAATGATGTGAATGTTTTCTTCACATATGTTGCAAATTCCTATCTAAAACTTGATTAGCTAATGAATCAGTCAATGTGTTCAAATTTCTGGAAATGTGTTGATATTGAATAAAATCAAAATGCCTTTCCAAAAGTCGAACTCTTAGGAAAAATCTAAGAAGTGTTAGATTTCTACCAGTATAAACACTAATAAGTTGTAATACCACAGGTTGTGAGTCTAACCTTATGATTATGCGGTTAATACCAAATGAAATGGCATCAGAGAGAAGTTTGATCAATGTGCTATACTCAACGATATTGTTCGTCAATCTACCAATAAAAATCCCTTAAAAACTCACTAACTCACCGTTCGGAGAAAAAATGGCCCACGTTGCAGAGGATAGATTCTGCGTACTACGAATAGCACCATCAGCATATCCAACAAATGGTTCCGAAGATTCATACATCTGCGATGAAATGTAAAGCGGATTACTAATGTTAAGAAAACTCTAAAAACAAATTAAGATAGTGAATGAAAATCAACAGCATATATTTACAATATAATACAAAAAATTACTATGCTCATGATTAAGCATAGTAACGTTTCAAATACAACCCATTTCTAGGCTGCGCCAATGTAATTCCATCGTAATCAACTAACTCATAGGCACCCTTAGCAAGAAATATTTTGACAATATATGGGCCATGCCATAATGGCTCAAACTTTCCTGTATCTATTACATCAGCTTCTTGATAGTAGAGAAGGACCAAGTCACCCTCTAAGAAAATGCGAGGCTTGACATTTTTGTCGTATTGCGCCTTTATACGTCTCTTATGTGCTTCGTTGGCCAATCAGGCTTCATGAAGCGTTTCATCAAGATGGATGAGGTTAAGAAGACGCGCTTCTTCTTCAAAGGTGTCAGGTAACAATTCTATTGCGATTTTTAGCAATGATATTTCACATTGGATTGGTAAGATAGCTTCTAGACCATACACCAATTGAAAAGGAGTAAATCCAGTCATATTTCTCACTGAGGTTTGATATGCCCACAAGGTAGAGTATAGGATCAAATGCCAGTTCCTTTTACGAACTCCTATCATTCGTTGAAGCATTCATTTAATAATTTTGTTAATAGCCTCAACTTTTCCATTTGATTGTGGATAATAAGAAGTAGAATTATCATGTGACAATCCTAACTTGGCAGTCAATTCAGACATCATGTGGTTGCAAAAATTCTTCCCATGATCTGTAACTATAGCCTGTGGGACCCAAAACCATGCAATAACATGGTTAAAGAAAAACAATGTAGCTATTTGTCCTGTGTTGTTGAATGTAGGCATCGCTTCGGCCCATTTGGTAAAATAGTCGACTGTGACAATAATATAACCATCCCCCTCAGACGAAGGAGGGTTACAGGTCATGAATTCAATACCCCATTTTGTAAATGGTCCAGCAGAGACAACAGGATGCATTGGCATTGGCGGTTTGCAGATTTTACAATAAAAAATCTGGCATGCATGACAACATCTGACCGCAAGGATGTAGTCTCGAAAAATAGTAGGCCAAAAGTAACCGATGCAGAGTATATTCTGCATGGTAGCATATCCAGATAAATTTCCACCACAAGCCCCAGCATGACAATTACTTAACACTTTTTTGGCCTCCTCATGAGTGAGGCACCTCCTTAAAATGGTATCGACACCACAACGATAAAGTGTATCGCCGACGATCAGATAATCTTTGGCTTCATATCGAATACGTCATTGTTTAGAGCAAGAGGTATTATGTCGAAAAGTTTGGGTTTGGAGAAAAATGATGAAATCCCCATACCAAGGATCAGATGATCCGATCAGAAACAGAGACTCATCTAGAATTGATGGTTCCGACGTAGTTTCAGTACTATCAAAAGGAAGGTCACAGAGAAGCTCGGCCAAAACTAAAGACTTATTTGACTTGGATTTGATAAATTCCAAATCAAATTCCTGCAAAATGACAATCCATTTTGAATATTTTCCCCCCATCAATTGACGTGATAAGATGTAAGTCATGGGGTTACAATCCAAGACTATTGTTGTTTTTCGGAGCAGGATATAATGGCGAAATCTTTGGACAATTTGAACAACTTCCAAGGCAAGCTTTTCTACATATGAGTACTTAACTTCCGTATCATTTAGATTACGACTCAAATAATAGATCGGATGTTCAATTTCATCTTCTACCTGGACCAATACCATAGCAATGGTTGTTTCGACCACAACGATATATAGGAAATAATCATTTTGAAAATTAGGAAGATACATCAATGATGCTCGGACAAGAGTGTCCTTGAAAACATCAAAATGAGATTGCACAACTTGGTCCCAATGGAAGGGAACCCACTTTTTCAAGAGTCAATTAAATCCTTTAGCCATTTTGGCGTAATTTGGAATGAACCTCCTTAGGAAGTTAGCCTTTCCTTGAAATTTATGTATCTGAAGTAAGTTTGACGGTGCATGAAAATCAAGAATGGCCTGAACCTTCAAAGGGTCGATTCAAATCCCTTCTTTTGAGACTATGAATACAAAAAAACGACCAGAACCAACACAAAACACAAATTTATGTGGATTGAGGCATATTTTGTAGTATCGGAAGCATAAGAAAATGGCTCTCAAATGAATCAAGTGATCTGTCCGATTTCATGAATGTGTTGGTAAATAATCTAGATATGGTTGAACAATGTGCTTGATGCCATTGAAAGCATAATCCATTGCTCTCTGAAAAGTTTCCCCAACATTATTTAAACCAAACTGAAGATTCCTATAAGTGAATGTTCCCTAGGGACAAATGAATGTTGTCTTATGTTGACCATTTGGGCGGATATTTATTTGATTGTAACCGGAAAATCCATCCATGAATGAAAAAATTTCACATCCAGCACAATTGTCAATAATATGGTCGATAAAGGGAGTAGGATAGTTGTCTTTTGGACAAGCATGATTAACATCCCGATAATAGATGCACACTCTAATGGTTCCTTGATTTTTCATAACAGGAACAATATTGTAAACCTACTCAGTTAGTGGAACAAGGTAAATGAAACCAGCACGCAAAAAAAATTCAACTTCTACTTTGATGGCAGCGGCTTTCTTTGGATGAACAGGATGAAGCCGTTATTGCACTGGTTTTACATCAGGATACATATTAATAGTGTGTTCAACTATACTAGTATCTATGCCTTGCATTTCCTCGTAAGACCAAGCAAATACGTCACGAAATTCATGAAAAATAGAGCAATATGATTCGAGTTCTAATGGAGAACAAGATACACCGATATGAATATTCTCTATAACGCCAGGTTTGATCAAAATATCGATAGAAATATTTTCTTCAATATTTGACAGATTTCACTTGGAATCGATTTGCATTAATGGGAAAAGAATTCAAAAAGAAATTTTTGATGGATGGGTGATATAGTTCAATAAGATTATTTTCTTCATAATTAGGAAGATGGGAACGATGATGATAATCTTCCCATGGTTCTCCTTCTGACATCATGGCTTGCAAAATATTCTCATCTGTCAAGAACATTGAGGAAAATGGATCAAATGGAGTACTAAAATCTAAGGAACGATCAACCCAAACACTTGGCGATGCAGATTTCGGATTTTCTGCCCAAGCCAGATAGATTGATTGCTATGCCAGCTCAATAGGGTTGGGCGGCAGAAACTCATTCAATGTAGAAATATCATAATCACCCGTACTCTTCCATAAGCCAGATAGAGTGGAAGATATCATGTAGCAAGTCTCTATACTTTCAATTTCTATCGAAGTCGTGGGCGACGTTGATGCAAAGGTTCCCATAAGAGTGGAATCCTTTAAGAGTCCTAAACCAATGTTCTGAAGTTCTAGTTGGGGTATGTGAACGAACAGAATGCTTCCAGTTACCTATGAAGCAGAGGCAAAGAATGATAGTTGATTAATGACTATAATTGTACCTTTATGTGAAAAGGCAATCGTTCTAAAATATGTAGAAACAGTAGCAATCATCGCATATACCCATGACCTTCCAAGTAAAACATTATAGTCAAGGGGTTTGTCAACAACCTCAACATCAATATTCACTGTTTTTCCACCTAGTTCAACATGCAAGTTATTAATAATACCACAAGGTTTATGTGTAATTTCATCAAATGCCTTCAACATCGTTGATGATTGTGATAAGCGCGGCGAGCCAAGTCACTTCCAACAGTTTAGAGACATAATGCATGTAGATGCTCCCTCATCAATAATAGCACGATGAACAAGGTGATTGAGAACATTTACCTGTATGGAGAATGCCAATTCTACTGGTATTTGCGGCACATAGCCCGTATGATTAAAGACGACAAGATTAGAATCAGTTAGATCAATTCCACCAATAGCCGACAACAAAGCCTGTTTTTAGGAGGGACAATTTTGTAATACCTCAAGAGCAGACATAGTTGAAGGGGATTCAGCCAAATCTTCAACTATATTATAATTTTCTGCAGCTATTTCTCGAGGATTATATGTCGATTTATGAATTACTCCCTTTGGTGGCTCGATTGTCAATTCAGGAATAATAGTAGGTGATACTGATTCTGTAGATGGATTCATTATCGAGGTAGTAGGTTGATCAGTGGCCTGACTACCATAATCTTTATTTCGCATCAACACCAAAATATCCGTTGAAGGTTTTTTGACAGATAACATTAACTCTTGGGAACTAGGAGCTAGATCCATAGCAACCATATTTGTGTCCGGATTTGGAAATGGGTCTGTCAACATAGCTGACGCATGAGAAGTCTTGATGATTTTTGAGACTTCAACGCGGTGAGGAAAATCCCTAAAAAAATGTTCCTCATTACAGATTATGCATGGATAATGAGATTTCTGAGGTCTAGACAATTGATCAGATGATCTTTCCTACGGGTTAGAAGTTTGTTTTTTCTTTGATTTCCCCTTTTTCTTACTTCCTGGTTGCTTGTCACCTTTGCCTTTGTCAAATGACATGACATTAATTTTGAAAGTAGGAGGAGGATCAAATGCAGTAGTGTGGTGTGTGTTTGCAGTGCCTATCAAGCCGTCCCTGGCATGAGAGTCCTTTAATTGAGGAGGAACATTGAAATTAGATCTCGGCACATTAGGAATTTTTTCATAGAGCATGCCAGACTGAGTATAAATCAAGTCTAAATATTGAGCATGAGCGATAACTTTCTCTTCTGTGACGACGTTTCCCTTAGCCACCTCCTCAGTTATAGATGGTAACGGGGACTTAATGAACCATTCAGCAAGGAGCTGATCTGGAACAAAGGTATTAACCATTCCACGACGACGACGCCACTCATGAATATGATCAAAAATGTGAGTAGCATTAGTCTTTTTGAAATTGGTCAAGAGTTTCGTTCCAGTTTCATATCTGATTGGTAACTAGAAATGATTCAAAAATACAGTAGCTAGAGCTGTGAAATTATCAAAATAAGCTCTAGGTAATTCAGTGTACCATTTGGCAGTCGGACCTATGAGCGTACGCTGGAAAAGACGTAGTTGAACATAATCACCATTCAAGGAACTTGATGAACATCATAAACGATAAGTCATAACATGAGTCGACGGATCTTCTCCAGGGCTTCCATTGAACTTAGGAATATTCGAGAGTAATCTGTGAGGTATCACCGGCCACCAAGGAGCATAGTTGATTGGATCATTGGTTAACTGATTTAAATCCGGTAACTCTAAAGTTGCAAAAAAGGGCAACTATCGATTAATATCAGGTTGAGCATAGCCAGGGTAAGATGGAATTTCTTGAGAAACAAGCCTTTGAGCACCAGCATAAGGAATATGTTGCTAATAACCCAGATAGGGGTTGTTTTTCATAGCAAACGCTTGAGGATTTTTTTGACCAACACTTGGATATGATACTTGTTGCAATGAATTTTGAGGCATTTGCACCTTTGGCTGCAAAGGGGTCTGTCCACCAATGTTATAACCCAAATTAAAATTACTTGGATTCGGTTGATAGGTATAACTCGGTTGCGGTTGTGACATTCCATAAAATGGTAGACCAGCTTGTGAATAAATAATTCCTGGTACAGGTTGTTGTAAATTAATCAAATGATTTGGAGTCTGTGGACCCAAAATTTGATGGTATTGAGTTGAAGGACCTGCTTGATAAGGTTTTTGTACAAAATTTTGATTCTATAACAGGGGTATAGATGTATTAACAAGTGGTAATGAAGTGGGTGTAATAGTTTGAACCAGTTGATACGATTTCACAACCGTTTGTGGTTGGATAGGCAGAGTGGTCTACCATTGACAAACATTCGTTTCAACATTATATTGACCAAAAAGTGACGCAGTACTGTCATATTGGGTGACCAAAGGTTTGCCCCCGGCATGAGGAGGATAATAAGATGGAAAACATTGCTCTCCAAATGTTGGGAGTCCAGTTGATATGGTACTTGAAGGAATAGACCCAGAAGGACTGGCTTGATATTACCCTGATGATGTGTATAATGAATCAAGTCGTTCAGTAGTTACGATAGGATTACCCGTTAAAATACTGGATGATGACATTGGTAAAGGCCATGGATTTGAAGATGCACCAGAGAAAATTCCAGATAATGATTTGTAACCTGATGGGACCATGGGGCCACCATAAAAATATGACTCTGGTGAAGTGGTGAACATCGACGGGGTAGCGAGGGCAGGAGTTGAGATAATTGGAACAACTTACTTAACCAAAGATGTTGGTTCAGTCATGGTTACTTGACCAAATTTATACCCTTTTGAATCGATGGGAATTTTAAAAGGAGGAAGATCAACAAAAGCAGATGGTGTTGATTGAGAAAAATAATCGTACAGGTAAAGTGATCAGGAGATCAAGTCTCTTGAAGAAAAATGCTCAAAAATGAAGTTGCTCAGAATTGCTCCAGAACAGATTGACTGGAAAGAACTTGGCGATGCGATCCCAATGCCGCAAACGGCACTCAAATCCGTTACCATATGGAGGAGATATTGCAATTTGAAAATGCCCAATAACTTTCAATTTTGAAAGAAAAGTTTTTTTAATATTATGTGGGAAAACTTTTATTTTTTATTAAGGTTTAAATTATTAAATTATATATTTTTTTATATTTTATATGATTTAAATTAATCATATATTATATTAATTAATATATTTTTTAATTAATTTTAAATTATATTTAAACCTTATTAAAAATTAAATTTTAAAACCACATATTTATTAAAACCCACATTTCGAAATGTTTTAAAACCCATGGCAACGAAATATGAAAAAAGGTTAGAAAACCCAAAGTATAAAGTTTTTTAAATAGCACGTGGGTAAAACGTGGCTATGGTGACGTGGCAAGGTGTACGTGGGTGATTCGTTGGAGCAGATTTGTTTAGAGCAGAGGTTTAAAACCATAATCTGTTGCATTGGAGCGGAAACAGTTAAAACATTTATTTATAACAGTTGCCATGTGAACGGGTGGCATCTCCGGCGGGTTAAACCGTTTGTTATAACAAACCAGTGGCGGGTTGGATGCATGTGAGCGCGGAATTGTTCAAACAGTTACATTTATTGTTGTCGCCGAATTTGGAGTGCACCCACTAAATTTGGGGACGTTGCCGTTTTTAACTGGAGTTAACTCCAGTTCTCCAGAATTAGCGGAGCTTTTGAAGGGCCAACTTCAGTTAGCCATAACTTTGGCTAGGAAAGTCCTTTTTGGACGAATTGTTTTTTGATTCTGGGTCTCTTTGACATTCTGAAGCTATTGGAAGTGTTTGCAGAGCCATCAAGATGCTCTAATAGAGAATTTACCAGCATTTTTGGTCGTGGAGCAGGGCCTAAGGGAAGAAGAGTTGTTTTGGACTATCTACATCCAATGGAGGTGTTTGTTTAGTCATTTTATACTGATTTGAGCCTTCTGAATCTATTTTTGTAGTGTATTTTTCCATTTTAGGCTTCTATACAGTTGTATTCACATTTTGAGCATTTAATCAAAGAGGAAAAATCCTAATTAGAGGCTTTTGGACCCAGCGGAGGTAGCCCAAGAGAGGGGTGAACCGCTTAAACAATTATTTGCTATCATACTGTATAATTTTGCTGCATATTTTCAGATTCTGCTCCTTTAAACAGTAAATTTTTATAAGCTATCTTTTCCCAAGCAGGTTTAAACAGTGAACAAAACTTATTAGTTCCTCTTCAAAACACTACACTTCATTTGCAGAATATGTATACTTGCCTATTCACACATTCAAGTTGGATCAATGAATACTTTGCATTTAAAACAAATACTTTCATTGATCGGATCTTTGTGATTACTTTTTATTTCTTTAGGAAAAGTCTGTAGAAGGGCCAGATAGCCTCCGGATTCATCCTTTCTAGTAAAGGTGAAATATCCGGTGAATGCCCCTACAGTCAATCTCTATATGAGAAATACTTTGTTCTCGGAATTTCAAATCAGGTTGGTATCGGAGCTCAAGGTTTTTCTTAAGAGTTTGTGAAATTTGTGCAAGTAAATTGTATTATTCTGCAAAACTTGATGCTTACTAGGCTGAAATTGCAAAGAGGGGAAGGTCAATTGGTTAGAGAATAAGTTAATCCTCAACCAAGGAGGGCTAGAGTGCCATTACATCCACCTTCCATTTTATCCTCAATAGCCTTAGAATCAGCCACAAACATGTCTTCCAGAGAAGGAGAAGTACATGAGGAAATGGATCCCAAGGAAGAAGAAAGATTCTTTAGAAAAGCTTTCTTGGACTTGAATGAAATGGTTAGGATCCTATACCAGGAGAGAAATGATAGGATTGCTGGAGAAGGGTCCAGAAACCAAAGAGAAGAAGGAGGTTCTTCAGGAGGGAAGAAAGAAAAAGATGAGTCTAAGAAAGGGAATGGAGGAAATGGTGATCCTTCATCTCCATCGTCATCCTCTTCCTCCACATCATCCTCTTCAACTTCTGAAAATCAGTCACAAAAAACAAAAACATCTCTTAAAAATCCTTTGTTAAAGCTTGATGTAAAGTTTGAGTTGCCGATGTTTAATGGTGATGTGAATGCAGAAAAATTGGATAACTGGATTAGACAGCTGGAATTCTATCTAAGAATTCATAATTTACATGATGACGAAGCAAAAATCCAATTAGCCTCTTTGAGAATGGATGGAGCAGCTTTGGTTTGGTGGGAAGCCAAGACTAGAGAGGAGATTAAAAATCATGGTAAGATAACTCTAACTTGGAATGAGTTTATTACAGCTACTAAGAAACAGTTTTATCCTCTTGCTCATATTCAGAAATCAATCATGAATTGGAAAAATTTTAGGCAACTTAAAGGTCAAAATGTGCAAGATTATACCCAAGAGTTTAGAAGGAGAGCACTTCTACTTGGAGTAGACTTACAAAGTCAAGACACCTTGTTGAAATACATAGGAGGTTTGCACAATTATTTGCAACATACTATTCTATTGTTCAATCCTACCAGCTTAGATGAAGTCTGTGTGCAGGCTACACATTTAGAAGCTAGAGGAAAGAATATTTTTGATGAGAATAGTAATTTCAAAAACAAAGGAAAGAAGAGAGTTGCAAATTCAAGAAAGGAAAAAGGAAATTTCTTTTGCAAGAACTGTTCAAAGACAAGCCATGATGAATATCATTGCTGGAAGCTTCATCTTGAACTGAAACTAGAAAATTTCAAGAATAAAAACAAGACCAAAGAAAAGGAGAAAACTGTAGCCACAGCTGAGCAAGACTTAGGGTCAGACTCAGGAGATGAGACAAAAAGAATAGGCATGTTTTTAAAGAACATTAAGGGGAAAGAAGTGGTGCAAGACACAATTCCTAGTTCTAGCTCTTTGAATTGTCACAAAGATACTCATGATGAAAAGAGGAGGATAGAGCTTTTCCATGTGAGGGTAATTTCTAAACATACCAAAATTGACACACTATTTGACAGTGGGTCACAAGAGAATCTTATATCTGAAGACTTGGTCAAGCAGCTTAAACTTGAGACCATTCCACATCCAAAGCCTTATCCACTTGGATGGATATGCAAGGATGCCAATTTTCAAGTTTCAAGGAAGTGCATATTGCGCTTTGCAATAACTGCACACTTTATTGACACAGTAGAACTTGATGTGGTGCCGCTTGATATCTCAGGTATTGTTTTGGGAAGTCCTTATTTATTTGACAGGAAGGCCATCTTTCATCGCCATGAAAACAAGTATCACTTGTTCAAAGATGGTAAAGAGTACATTGTGAGAGCTCACAAGAAGAAGCTAGAATCTTCTTTACTCCATGCATGTCAATTGAAAAGACTAGTTAATGCACGTCAAAGTCTAACTTTGTTGATGTTGAAACGACCAGATTTTGAGCATTTACCTTTTTATGATGTTGCTAATGATTTGTCTCAGTTTGATAACAGTTTGTCTTTGAGAAAAGATGATGTTATGTTGCGCAAATTACCTTTTGGGTCAGCCAATGCAGAGAATGAAGTGTCAAAGCAAAGCAGTGCAAGCAAGAAGGACACACCATTCAGCATGGGAAAAAGTTGGTTTCAGAATGGTAGAATTCACCATGGGAACAGTTTGCAAGGTGAAAGTCATTTTAAGTCTTTTGGGAAGTTTGATCAGTGTAGAAAAAATTTGTTTTCTGCAAATTTTAATCATTTGCATCATGACTCTGTCAATCTAAGCAATGGTCGATCAGTTGATTCCAGAGACAGATTATCATTTTCTCAAAAGCTTCATTTGTTGAAATCGGGTAGATTTCAGTTTTTCAAAGGTGGAAGAGTGGAGAATCAGTCTCCACATCATCAGTTTCAGTAATCAGAAAGATTTTGAGGGTCCAAAAGCTTCCCATTTGGGAGGTGTGATCAGGAGATCAAGTCTCTTGAAGAAAAATGCTCAAAATGAAGTTGCTCAGAATTGCTCTGGAACAGATCGACTAGAAAGAGCTTGGCGATACGATCCCAACGCCGCGAACGGCACTCAAATCCGTTACCGTATGGAGGAGATATTGCATTTTGAAAATGCCCAATAACTTTCAATTTTGAAAGAAAAGTTTTTTTAATATTATGTGGAAAAACTTTTACTTTTTATTAAGGTTTAAATTATTAAATTATATATTTTTTTATATTTTATATGATTTAAATTAATCATATATTATATTAATTAATATATATTTTAATTAATTTTAAATTATATTTAAACCTTATTAAAAATTGAATTTTAAAACCACATATTTATTAAAACCCACATTTCGAAATGTTTTAAAACCCATGGCAACGAAATATGAAAAAAGGTTAGAAAACCCAAAGTATAAAGTTTTTTAAATAGCACGTGGGTAAAACGTGGCTATGGTGACGTGGCAAGGTGTATGTGGGTGATTCGTTGGAGTGGATTTGTTTAGAGCGGAGGTTTAAAACCGTAATCTGTTGCATTGGAGCGGAAACAGTTAAAGCATTTATTTATAACAGTTGCCATGTGAACGGGCGGCATCTCCGGCGGGTTAAACCATTTGTTATAACAAACCAGTGGCGGGTTGGATGCATGTGAACGCGGAATTTTTCAAACAGTTACATTTATTGTTGCCGCCGAATTTGGAGCGCGCCCGCTAAAGTTGGGGACATTGCCGTTTTTAACTGGAGTTAACTCCAATTCTCCAGAATTAGCGGAGCTTTTGAAGGGCCAACTTCAGTTAGCCATAACTTTGGTTAGGAAAGTCTTTTTTGGATGAATTTGTTTTTGATTCTGGGTCTCTTCGACATTCTGAAGCTGTTGGAAGTGTTTTCAGAGCCATCAGGATGCTCTAACAGAGAATTTACCAGCATTTTTGGTCGTGCAGCCACTAGGGCCTAAGGGAAGAAGAGCTGTTTTGGACTATCTACATCCAATGGAGGTGTTTGTTTAGTCATTTTATACTGATTTGAGCCTTCTGAATCTATTTTTGTAGTGTATTTTGCCATTTGAGGCTTCTATACAGTTGTATTCACATTTTGAGCATTTAATCAAAGAGGAAAAAGCCTAATTAGAGGCTTTTGGACCCAGCGGAGGTAGCCCAAGAGAGGGGTGAACCACTTAAACAATTATTTGCTGTCATACTGTATAATTTTGCTGCATATTTTCAGATTCTGCCCCTTTAAACAGTAAATTTTTATAAGCTATCTTTTCCCAAGCAGGTTTAAACAGTGAACAAAACTTATTAGTTCATCTTCAAAACACTACACTTCATTTGCAAAATATGTATACTTGCTTATTCACACATTCAAGTTGGATCAATGAATACTTTGCAGTTAAAACAAATACTTTCATTGATCGGATCTTTGTGATTACTTTTTATTTCTTTAGGCAGAGTCTGTAGAAGGGCTAGATAGCCTCCGGATTCATCCTTTCTAGTAAAGGTGAAATATCCGGTGAATGCCCCTACAGTCAATCTCTGTATGAGAAATACTTTGTTCTCACAATTTCAGATCATAAAGGTCCTCCCCAAAATGGGTTGGAGTTAAAGGTGTATTGTGGTGGGATTTCTTCAATCGCAATTAAACCAGGTGGAAGTATTTCACCGTCAAGCCCAAATTATATTTCAGACGGTTGACTGTGTGATATAGGAGTTTCAATAGCTACAGAACTTTGTGGGATGACCAAGGTAGGAACAACTTCCGGTCATTCGACTTCAGGATTCAGGATCAATTTGCGGTTGAACAACGTCAGGTCCAGGAGGTATGGTCTCACTGATTGGATGGATTGTGACCACGGGTAGCTGTGAAGACTCTGTTTCGACAACAGTAGATGAATCGGGATGTATAGAAACAACTTGAGCTAACTCTGGTTTATGGGAAAATGATGTTTCACCAGAGGTACGAATTATACTTGATTTGGCAGATCGTGATCGCCTTTGCCTACCATAAGTAACTTCTGGTGGTAAAGGTGGTTTTATTGCAGGTCTACGCAAACGACGAGGGAAAGGGTTTTGTTCTTCCATGATTACTGATTAATTTTAACCAAAAAAAAATAAATAAAATAAAAGGGCAATGCTAGGAAAAAGGGTTTACCAAGAAACTGTGAACTTCATAATACCTCCTGGCGAACCAAGAAGTACGGGCAGGAAATCTCCCCGAATGTTGTGTTCGGTGTATCACAATTTACAAGGCAGCCAACTCGGTTCACTATGGATGGATAGCACCTAAAAATTTTCCTCCCAAATATACCCGAAGGTACGTGAAGGCCCAAGTCCGTATTAGCGATGTCTGATGCGAAACTGCACAGTGAGAGCACCCCTTTATACTTATCGTACTGTAACACCGCCCAATAAACCCGAAAGTATGTGGACGAGCTACGATATACTTACGTACGTGGAGTGAGGTATCACACTCAGAATGTATCGCAGACAAGTTAATGACAATTGCTATGTTTTATGATACCGGAACACATCTCTAGCCTAGACCTTCTAAATGTTATCGTTATGGTTCCAATGCTTTGTTAGGTAAATTGAGATTAATTTTATGTTGACCTTGCTTAACAATTTTCCTTTCAAAGGTTCATCACGATGATGTATTGGAAAATTCCTAAAATGCAACTAGGAATGATAAGAAATCTTTCACTTTTAGTTTTTCAATGAAAATCTTAGCTACTAGAGGGAAAGAGTAAACAATATTTGAGCAAACAAACCAGAAAACACAAACTAAATGCAGATTTCCTAATGTTCCTTCTTGCAAAACACACAAAAATCCTACATGCAAATGCAGATTTTTCTTTTTCAGTTCCTTTAATGTTATGAATGCAGAAAAGAAACTAAGTGCACTAAATAAACAAAAATCAAATGCCTTTTACTTTCGAGAAATGAGGAATATAAACATCAATTTCTCTTTTGAAGGAAAAATGAGGAATGCAACAACAATTTCTCCTATTAGGAAACGAAGATTTTACGACAATTTCCTTTTTCAAAAGAAAATGTATCTAATGCGACAGTAAAAATACTTTGAAATAAACTTTCCAATGATAAAGAAAAATGCTTTAAACAAACATTGAACAAAGTTTCTTTCAAAGGAGGAAGAAATATATAGATTCACTGGTCAATATGAGGTTCAAAATTTTCAAAACACAGCAAAAAACAAACTGAATCAACTTGCAAAGACAAATTCAATGGAATTTGGATGGCTTCAAGAGTCAACGCAGTCTCTAAGGGGAGATAGTGCTCTGCAATGCAGGCCTGAAAGGGAGACAGTGCTATGCAAAGCATTGTGTCCTGTCCAATAATGCGTTGGGCACAGTGTATAAGGAAAAACACTACTGTTTAACACACTTCTTCTGCAAATTAATATCAGAAAAGTTTGATCTTTGTGAATAACAACTATTGGGTGGATAAACAAAGCAAATCAGAAGTTAAGTCACCTAGATCTAAGAGAAATTCTCCCTAGTGGAGTTGCCAATTTGTTGGACAGAATTGTGAATTACGGATAAAACACACTTCCCTAGACATATGACAGTCTAGAACAACATATTAAAGACTATACGACTACCTTTCCTAACTCATAGTAGACACACAGAAAGGATTAGAGGTTTACTTGTAATCCAAGCGTTTCTGAATGGCTCCTTTTGTCGCTTCCGTTGTAGCTTCAAATTCAAGCGGTTTGTGCGAAATGCTTCCTACAAGAAAGAACACTAAAATAGTAGAAGATATAAATAATACAAATGTCTATTCAAGTTAGTTAGCTAAATCAGTAAAGCATAAACAATATACATCAACTAAGATCTTGCAATATGGAAAAGCAAAGCCAATACAGATGCATATAGGGAAAAGTAAGTTGTATTCTTTATTGATGATAGAAGGAGAGGTTACAACCCAATTACTTATTTGAAGTGATCCTTCCAACAATGATCCTCAGCCCCATCACAGTATAAATATCTCCAGCAGCTGTTACACAAATCTAACTCTCAATTGAAAATCCACTAGCATTTCTCTACTCAAATTCTTCCTTCTCAAACACTCAGATCTGTTCTCAATTTATAGAGGAGCTGGAGGTTGTTTTGCAATCAATAACTTTCCAATAATAGGCAAGACATGTTCCCAATCTTGTATATGTCAAATGGACACTTGGATTCGAAGCTTAACACATGTGAACTCTTCTAGAAGGCACTGGCCAAGTGGAGATTCTGGAACAATGAGAATTTCGCTCCCAATGTAACCAACACACCCATAGATGTCGGGAAGTGCTTTGCAGAACAGCCTTGCATGGGGCTACCTGCATATGTAACGCACTTAGTCCCCTTAGAGGCAACGTTGGTGAGCTCTCATATGCTATATAATAAACTTCAAACCTTGGAAACCTTTGCTTGATGAAATTCATGCTTGATTTGTCTTGTTCTTGCCTTAGGGCATGTAGCAACTTGAAATGATAGGGAATGATAGACCCATAGTCATTGGTCCTGGAGATGATGCCCTGTTAACCAGGTCATTCGGAATGATTCCCAAATTGACCTATAACACTTTCCATCATATTTAATATTGGAATGATGCTTTGGTATTTGTTGTCTATAGTTTCTTCCTTATTCCTAGTACGTACATACTCCACATCTTTAACACCTCCATTAGGCACTTTCATTGGGTTTTTTCCTTCGCCTTTGACCATGTGTGCCTTCTCATCTCTTGAAGCAATTATCTCTTGGTGACTTTTATTAGCATTCAATTAGGAAAACCACTCATTTTTTCGTGTCATGTGGTCTATTTAATATCTCCTTGAGCATATTTTTGGTCAATAGTGAAGTAATAGAGAGTCTAAGATCTCTCTTCTCTTCACACTTTGCATGAGAAAAATCATACTTCATTTCTACAATCCTTTTCATAATGACTAAGTTTTCCAAAATAATAACACTTGCATTTGATACCTAGGCTGAAGTTTACTCTCCTTTATGCTTTGAAGTTGTGATATCTTTGTTGGCCAAAACTTTGCAGTGCTTTGCCCTTGTGCTTCAACACAAAGGCATGTTCACAATTACCTTCTTTGTCATATAGCTTTTGTTTTCTCATCCAGTAAGAGTAGCCTTCTTAGATTATTAAATGTGATGGACATAAATCATGTTGATAAGCTGAGACTTGCTACAAACACTAAAAAATATCAAGGAAAATTAATGGCAGTGATCAAGAATAAATATGGAGGAATTGTACCAAAACAACCTCTGATTTCGAAGGTAGAAAATCATGATCTATTTCTTTATTTACGAGGAATTCATGTTATCATTTCTACAATCCTTTTCATAATGACTAAGTTTTCCAAAATAATAACACTTGCATTTGATACCTAGGCTGAAGTTTACTCTCCTTTATGCTTTGAAGTTGTGATATCTTTGTTGGCCAAAACTTTGCAGTGCTTTGCCCTTGTGCTTCAACACAAAGGCATGTTCACAATTACCTTCTTTGTCATATAGCTTTTGTTTTCTCATCCAGTAAGAGTAGCCTTCTTAGCTTATTAAATGTGATGGACATAAATCATGTTGATAAGCTGAGACTTGCTACAAACACTAAAAAATATCAAGGAAAATTAATGGCAGTGATCAAGAATAAATATGGAGGAATTGTACCAAAACAACCTCTGATTTCGAAGGTAGAAAATCATGATCTATTTCTTTATTTACGAGGAATTCATGTTATCATAATCAGACAAGGTTTTTAACTTGAACATAAGCATCATGATTTGTAAGGCTCAAGGAAGTAGTATTGTAGTAAGATTTCATTGTAGCATGGTCCTTGCCTTTTGTTGTTATGTTTCTGTCTTTCAATAATTGTAAAAAAAGCATATGTTAGTAACATATGCTATCGCCTTACAAATTTTTCTTTACAGCATTTGGTACAATTACTAATTTATACGATTTCAATTTATATAATTTAAACAAATAACTAACATATTTTTAAAAACTTAATAATGACATTTTGTAAAAATAACTTACATTTACCTAATAACACTTTTTATATATATCATTATCATTGGTGTGCTTGTGTTCCATTTACATTTTAAATCTCTTACTTAATATTTTATATTTAACTGTAATATTAATTAATATATTAACTAAACTATACTAAATAAAAAAAAAATATTTTACATTCAACTTTAATTATTTTATATTTGACTTTATTAATATATAACTTAATATTAAAGTTTATATTAGATTTTAATTGTTTTATATTTGATTTTATTAATATTTTTATTTTCTAAGTAATATTAATTTCCATTATAATGTACAAAAATACAATCAAGTTTCAGGACAGGGGTTGTTGGATTAGCCAAGTCCTATTGGATGAAGACAGTTCAAAAAGTCAAAATATGGGCTTCCCTTCAAGGGGAAAGCAACCCTTAATGAGTTCAGCAATTCAAAAAATGGGTTGTTGTTCAAGGAGAAACCAACCATAAACATAAACATGAGTGAAAGAGTTTGCAAGAAGTAATAAAGATAGACATAAAAACTATTAAGGAGCATATAAAAACTGAAAAAGAGGAGCGCCAAGGAGCTGCAAATACCAGTTCTGGGCTTCATGATTCTCTATTTGAGGATTATCCTCAATTATCAAACAACCGTAGCCGGACATGGTCTCATCCTTCTTTGAGAGTTTGGGTGCTACTTCTGGAGTCGAAGTGGAGTGAGTCGCCTAGTCTACCTCTACGTCTTTTTGTTGGGTGCCCTCCAAAGTGCTACTGCCACCGTTGTCCGAGTCTTGCGCCAAGAGTTTGACAGGGAGGCTAATGGATTTTCTTGGCAAGGGGGAGGAGGAGCAGGATAGTGTTGATTTGCACGGGCATTTTCTACTTCCAGAGCCGGAGAGGCAATGCTGCTCCTCCGAGAGGTGAATTTAGAGACAATCTGAGAGCAATTGGGGGTCGAGAACCTCAGGTTCTTCCACAACAATTGAGATTTACAAAGAGCGCATAGCCATTGCAGGAACTGGAGGGCGAGAGGGAGAGCTTCTGCCTCCTCCTCGAGGGCACCACATTCGGTGTCTTCTTGGCATTAAGTTGACAGACTAAAGGGTCTGCAGGGCTAGAGAAGAAAGCTCAAAGGGAGGCAGAGGAGTAGCGCAATGGGCGGAAGTGAGACAGAGTTTTGCAGAGCAATGGGCAGAGGCATGACAAAGGTTTGTAGAGAATGAAAGATGGACATGCAAATGAGTTTGAAAACTGAAGCCATCGGCCATAAATGACCAAGTTGCAAGTTGTAGGAGCTGAGGTCGAGGGGGAGGAGTAAATGCCGCAAGTGCCGATGTCCTTCCCAGGCTTCAAATTTAAGGCCTTCACGCGGGAGGCAGGTGCCCCTACGTGGAGAGACCCGGTGGCCACCATTTTCGAACATGTCAATCACTTGCATTTGGGGGATTTTATTAATATTTTACTTATTAGGCAAGGTATTATTTAATATTTTTTTGAATTATATTTTTTATTTTGAATATGTTGATCTATATTTTTGGTTATTTTATTAATTAATAAATATATGTACTTTACCATTTATTTTAATAATTTATTTTTTTATTTTGGTAGTTAATTTTGATTATGTCTTGATTTGTTTTTGGCTAGTCTAAATTATTTACAAAATGACTTTTTTATCCGAATTCAACTATATAATCTCAAGCAAAATTATGAATTTTTATTATTTAAAATATATTTTTGAATGCATAAATAATTTCAACCCCTTAAAAAAACCCATAAACCACTTAAAACTCAATTTTTAAAAAATCTCTACCAAATTTTAATTAAAACTAACTTAAAAAAATACTCCCAAAAATTATTCATTAAAATTCTTTCACTCTTACTTTACATCTCCACGTTATACAATTAAAAATGTTCATTAGAATTCTTTCACTCTTCCTTTGCACCTTTACATTATTTAATCCCCGTATGGTGAGATGAGATTCTCCATCCATGCTTTGAATGTGAATGATTTAAAAAAACCCTTTATATATTTTATTCAACATGTTCACTAAAACCTTTCCTGAAACTCCGAACCATCTTTTGCCTTTATAAAATACCGACTTTGGAGGTTTGGCAGCCGACATCTTATCGTCGAACACGGGTTACTACGTGCCGCGACCTGAGTCAGAGAGATTTAATTACTGTTTCTCAATGTGTCCGGCTTCACGCATTTTCCACCTGTCAACATCTCAAACCTCACCACCCCGCTAAGAAAGCCGCTGTCTCCCTCCCTCCCTCTTGTCCACTACGTGGAGAAAAATCTATCGTCAAACAGTATGATCCGTTGAAAAAAATATAGTAACGTGGCAGCAGGCACGTATACGTGTCACTTCATACACTGATACACAGACACGTATTAGGTTTGCTAATCAACGTGTAAACCTGCTAGCACAATCTCTTCGTCACCCTCTGTAGACTCCATCTTTCTGCCCAATTCCGTAACTAAATTTAGCTGGCCACCGTTCATCCGCTTACGTACCCTTATATACAATCACCCACCCATTAATCTCACAATCATCTTATTCTTGGTTTCAGCATTTTACAATATTCACACTGTGACTGCAGTATTTGAATTGATTTGATCTCTGCGCTCCAATTGTGTACAAGGCCTGCAAGGACGAAGGACGTATTGTTATTCTGTATAACATTAGATTAGAGGTTATCAGGGGAACTTGGGTTTGTTTTTTCGTTGGAGAGATGGCAAGCGAACAGGAACGAAGAGCGGAAGAAGGCGAATGGGCAACGACAAGGACCGATCCCACGCAAGAGGAAATAGAGCAACGGAAAAGAGCGGCGGCTGAGAACATGGAAAATTCTCAGAAGAGCGAAGGCGTTGCCAAGGATGCCGCCTCCGAGACACTCCAGTATTACCGCAACGTAGCGCAGGAGAACGCCATGGCGTCGCTCCAGGCGGCCGAGAAGCGTTACCAGGAAGCCAAGTAAACTGCGAGCGAGAAACTGGTTGTTAGGATCCCATCCCCAAGATAATTGTGTTATGATAATTTTATCACAGTATTGTTAGAATCTCAGCCCCAGTATTTTATCACAGTGTGTTATGATAATTTTATGCAAAATATCAGTTCATTGAATCTTCGAACTTCTTAGATTGTTTCCAACTGAGACTCATCATCTATACTTGAAATAACATTTGATGAAATAACATTTTATGTGGCATTTAAGGTTTTCTAACCTTGAAACAGTTTTTGAAAATGCAAAGAAGGAATCTGCTTGGAATTTACTGGCTCCTCTCATGTGAGAAGATTATAATTTCCTTTAATATAGCAACAAGTTACAACACCTTTCTCTGTGATGTGGTAACTTCTATTCGAATGATATTATTTTCTGAATAAAGTTTTGACCAATATTTGACCCTCGCCTCTCTTTTGACTGCGCTTAAACACCTTTTCAGCTTCTAACCAATAACCCTGTTCCCCCATTCACATCAATATTGGCAGCATACCATTCCCAACTCATTCCTCCAGCTAGTGCTATAGATATTCTACCCTCGAATTCCATAGAAATTCTACCCTCGACTGTGAATTATAAAAATACACATCATCCCTTCATACTGAGAATTTATTATAAGACACAATCAGCTAGTGCTATAGAAATTCTACCCTCGACTGTGATCCATCATAACATAATCTCATAATCTTAATCTTTGTGTCACGAAGGAACTACTTGTCTGCATCGAACAAGTAAGGGCAAGAAAATCAATAAATCAAGCTTTCTCTAGGTGAATATGCATCAAGCTTTTTCAAGTCTCTTATCGGTTGATCTCTGTAGGTGGGTGCCAACTGGGTCTTACCTTCAAATTTTTTTTTTAATAAAATTATAAAATATTTAGCCTAAACTTCTTCAAAAAAAACCATCTATGAAAGTGTTTTTTATCCAATAAAATTATAAAAATATTTAGCCTAAACTTTAAAAAAAAAAATGTTTTGTATCAAATAAAATTATAAAAATATTTAGCCTAAACTTCTTAAAAAATATTATATTTTTATAAAAATATTAAACTTTTTAATGCAAAACCATTTATCTATGAAAGTGTTTTGTATCCTAATGCAAAATCGTTTTGTATCCATGCATTTTCCTTTTTCCTTGTTTCATATCCAATCCTATCCATGAAAGTGTTTTTGTAGTTTTTTGTATCCATGCATTTTCCAGCTTTTGTATCCAAGCCTTTTTTTCTATCCAACTTTTTTTATATCTATGAAAGTGTTTTGTATCCATGCATTTTCCGTGTTTTGTATCCAAGCTCCAGTTTTTGTATCCAAACCTTTTTAAGGAAAATACCATCTATCTATATCCATGCATTTTCCGTGTTTTGTGTTTTGTATCCAAGCTCCAGTTTTTGTATCCAAACCCTTTTAAGGAAAATACCATCTATCTATATCTATGCATTTTCCGTGTTTTGTATCCAAGCTTATCCAAGTCTATTGTATCCAAGTCTATTTATATCCAAGCTTATCTATGATTGTATCCAAGTCTATCTATATCCAAGCTTATCTATGATTGTATCCAAGTCTATCTATGAAAGTGTTTTTGTAGTTTTTGTTTCCATACATTTTCCAGTATTTATCCAAGTCTATCTATGAAAGTATTTTTGTAGTTTTTGTTTCCATACATTTTCCAGCTTTTGGCATTTTCCGTGTTTTTGTAGATTTTGTTTCCATGCATTTTTTAGCTTTGGTATTCGAGCCTTTTTAAGTTTTTGTTTCCATGTATTTTCCAGCTTTTGTATTCCTTTCTTTTTAAGGAAAATGCCATCTATCTATGAAAGTGTTTTGTATCCATGCATTTTTGGTGCATAGATTGTATCTATGCATTTTTGGTGTTTTCGATTGTATCTATGCTTATCTCCATCATTGTATCCAAGTATATCTATGAAAGTGTTTTTGTATCCATGCATTTTTTTTTTTTTTTAATCTATGAAAGTGTTTTTTATCCATACATTTGTTTGGTATCTATGCATTTTCGGTGTTTTGGATTGTATCCATGTATTTTGGGTGTTTTGCATTGTATCCATACTTATCTATAAAAGATTTTGTATCCATGAATTTTTTTTTATCTATGAAAGTGTTTTTTTTATCCATGCATTTTTTTTTATCTACGAAAGTGTTTTTTTATCCATGCATTTTTCTATGAAAGTGTTTTTTTTTTAATCCATGCATTTCTTTTAATCTATGAAAGTGTTTTTTTAATCCATGCATTTTCTGGCTTTTGTATCCAAGCCTTTTTTAAGGAAAATGGAAGCCTTTCTCCTTATTCAAGTCTTTTAAGGAAAATTGAATATGCCTTTTTTTCTTATCCAAGCTTTTTAAGGAAAATCCTTAAAATCCAAGCCTTTTAAGGAAAATGAATATGTTAATTGAATATGCATTTTTCCTTATCCAACCTTTTAAGGAAAATGCATATATTAATTGAATATGCATATGTGAATTGGATGAAAATGCATTCTTAACGGGCTTTGTATCCAAGCCTTTTAAGGAAAATGTATATGTTAATTGAATATGTTAATTAAATCTATCACAATGACACTACTCAACATCCTTATCTATTGAAATTATGTACATTAAAACTTAAAACTCAACATCCATTATCCATTGAAATTATGTACACTAAAACTCAAAATTCAGCATTATCCATTGAAATTATGTACACTAAAACTCAAAACTCAACATCCATTGAAATTATATACCTCATCCATTATTCATTGAAATTATGTACACTAAAACTCAAAACTCAACATCTATTCAAATTATTGAAATTATGTATGACACTGAAGCTCAACATCCATGAAACTCAACATCCATTATCCATTGAAATTGAAATTATGTATCTATCACAAGGACACTAAAACTCAACATCCATCATCCATTGAAATTATATACACTAAAACTCAACATCCATACACCCAACTCACATCCATTCAACATTCATACACCATAAAACTCCTACATCCATTGAAATTATATACACTAAAACTCAACATCCATCATCCATTGAAATTATATACACTAAAACTTAACATCTATACATAAAACTCAACATCCATTGAAATTATGTAAAGATTACAAGGACACTAGAACTCAACATCCATCATCCATTGAAATTATATACACTAAAACTTAACATCTATACATTAAAACTCAACATCCATTGAAATTATGTAAAGATTATATTGATGGAGTTCAGGTATAAACTAAACTTCCATTGAAATTATGTAAAGATTATATTGGTGGAGTTCATGTATACATTACTTCCATTGAAATTGTGTACACATCCATTGAAATTGTGTACACTAAAACTCAACATCCATACACTAAAACTCAACCTCCATTGAAATTACATAAAGATTATGTAAAGATTATATTGGTCGAGTTCATGTATACTGTACATCTATCGAAATTGTGTATACATCCATTGAAATTATATTGGTCTAGTTCATGTATACAATACATTCATTGAAATTGTGTATACATCCATTGAAATTCTGTAAAATATTATATTGGTCGAGTTCACATTAATTGAAATTGTGTATACATCCATTGAAATTGTGTAAAAGATTATGTTGGGCGAGTTCATGTATACAGTCATTGGTTGGAAACTCAAAAGGCATATCACTAAAAGTAATGCACCCACTAAAAGAAATACAACGAATTAATATTGCACCCACTAAAAGAAATACAACGAATTAATATTGTACAAAGGATATTTAAATAATGATGTGATAATAATTGCAATCCAACAACATATACAATTAATGTGAAGAAACAAGTCACATTGGAAGAAAATTTTGGAAACAAGTCACATTGGAAGAAAATTTTGGTCTTTGAAAGAAAATTAGGATACTTAAATAACAATGTGATAATAATTGCAATTTCACATATACAATTAACTTGAAGAATCAAGTCACATTGGAAGAAAATTTTGGTCTCACTAAGTTTGGAAGAAAATTTTGGTCTCACCAATTTTAGCGAAGTTTAGGGTTTGTGGAAGAAAATTTTGGTTTCACCAAGTTTAGGGTTTGAGGTCTAACAATTTAGGAGTATAATTGGCTTCAATTGGTAATATATACACATCAAAACACTTGCCTCATAATATATCTCACATTCACAAAAAAATCATAAAAACTAATTAAAATATAGCTTTACTTTAAATTATTATTATAAATTCTAATTAAAAAAAAAAAAAAATTAATTATACATAAGTTAAATATACACATAGATGATTTTTAAATTAATCACTTTAATTAAAAGGAAAAAAAAAGGTAAACTAATTTTCTTATATATAATAAAACAGATTAACCATGTATAGAAAGGTTATGGGTGATGAAAAACTGAATATATAATTAAATGGCTCTCCAGGTGAGAACCTGGAGAGTGTAGAAACACTCACACAATCTGATATGTTTAATCAAGAGAAAATCTTAGTACATATAGGTTTTCTCACAATCAGGTGGTTTGAACCACTCCCTGAATATTAGGATCGAAGATCTAGAATTAGAATCTCAATCCTATCCTAACTGAACTTTCTCCATTAATTCTAACACTCCCCCTTAATGGAAAAAGGGTACAGAACAATAACATATGATAACATGTTAAAAGACATAAAAAACTTGGTAACAGAGTTTTTATCTTAGTCTTTATGCTTCTGAGACCATATTTGTTCATTCGTGGATGAGGCTTCATCTTCACTTTCTTTTCCATGATATAGTGATGTATCTTCGCCTCATTTCTTCCCCTGTGAAGGAAACCTTGATTTCTTATTGTCATCCTTCTCAGAATTATGGCAAGGTGGATAGGAGAATTTTCCTTCTCACTATTTCTGGTGTCAATCATCTGAACATCAACGATGATATCTTCACCATTGATTACAGCAATTTCTATGTTAATATCATAAAGACATGGTGTTTCAAGCCATGCTTCAAGAAACTTCAATTCTTCTTCAAAATTCATTGTTATTTCTTGCCTACCAATATCTACACAAAAAAAAATGTTAGATTCATAAAGATGACCACAATTACTTTCATCTTCCTGCTCCTTCAGGAGAGCTTTCATTTCACCATCTCTCCCTACTTCATCTGTTTCTTCTAATATAATTATGCCTTCATCCAGTTCTATTGCTGCAAGCATGTTATGCATTTGATCTGTATGTGAAGATAGGCCTTCCTTCTCACCAAACAGTAATTCATCAATTTGATGTTTTTCAATCATCAAATTGATCCACTCATCATGAGATATGTAAGTTTCATCAAACTTGATTTCTGCATCAGGAAAACTTTCAGGTTCTACAATAATGGATGTGTTTTCATCATTACAAGTTTCAATTATAGATACAAATGCATCACCCATCATTGCATCTTCAGTTTCACAATAAAATATGGGATCATTATCAAGAGCAATATCTTCAGCATCATTTCCCTCATTCAAATAGTATTTCATCTCTAAAACATCCCATTAAAACTTTGTACTAGGAATCTCTCCATATTCATATATTATGCTGAATATGATGTTGTCATCTACTGCAGATGTTATAAGACTTAATACTTATGTATCTCTACTATCATTAATAACATCTTCAACATACTCCAGTAAATTTAACTTCCATAGTACTGTTTTCATTTCATTTGCCCAACTTTCATAATTCATACCTGAAAAAGATGGTAAATCTGGCATTAACCATTTAATAATCTCACCAAATTCCAAATCTGCACATTGATCAGCAGTTGGTCCATTGTCGTCGACCTGAAACAAATCACAAAATTCTGCAACACAATATTTTGCATTTCTCCGTTGATGCTTTCTCCTGAATTTTCTTCGAGACTCTTTCAATTTACTTTGAAGACCCATTTTCTCCTTGTATTTTCTCCCTTGCAAGAACACTTTTTCCACTGCAGTGTTAACCCACATAAGCTCCACAGCTCCTCACGCTCGTCTTATTTCAAGGCTGAGACAACACCGAAGCCTCAATGGCAGTGTCGGCTCTCAGTCCCGGAGCCTCAACGCATTCAATCGGCAGCCAAAATTGCTACAAAATATATCTCGTTGCAGAACAGATCGTTAACACAACAGAATGCAACCTATATAATGCCAACGCAATACTTGGATGTCCAGACTCCGAACGCTTTTGACAAGAAATACTACTTGAATGCGCAGAGGAAACAACACACAGTTTGAACCTATTGTCAGGCTACACCCACTACAATCACCTCCCAAAGTAGTGCACTTCCCACATCTGCTTCATGATTGCGGGCTACTTGCATATCAATCTACACGATCTCTACATGATTAAAAAATTCCTTCCACGAACTGCTCTGGACAGAATACAAGAGACTACTGTATAAAACACACATATTTACAAAAGATAGAAAGGTAGGGTTCGAGCCTCTCTCACCCCACGCAATCCACAACAATCCAAACGCTGGGAAAAACTTTGTATTAAGGTCTCGATCTTTGACTCTGAGATCTAGAATGGCAGATTCAATATGCAATGACATATCAGAATCACAATGGCCTCTAATGCCTCCTTCATGCGGCGAGTTCTCCACAACCACCAACTAAAATTATCAATGAATAGCCACGAATGACCTCTCGCAAGATCTGAGCGATCAACGTCACAACCTCTATGCTCAACTATCGGGTCGGTTGAGGCACGTAGATCTGAGGCTTGATCTTGCGAACAAAGAACCTTCAAACTTCAAACAGTAATATGGCAGGTCAAGACCTCAACTCAATTCTAAGACTGGCTTGGCACAGTCTCTGCCCTTTCCCGGATATGCGTGACATCCAAGATTCGCAAGTATCAGCCGGGGTTGCAGTGAGGGAGAATTCACATCTATTGGAATTTCTTTATGAAAATTTAATCTGCTCTTCTCATTTCACAGATCGTTCAAAAGGTGACCCAAGGAAGAAGAAGAAGAGTTGGGGCATCACTCTGCCAGCAGCGGTAGAACTCAAAAAAAAAAGAGTAACGTTCTCTGCAAGCGTAAAGGTTCTCAACAGAATTCGTTTTGATGGCAAAACCAGCATGTTTCACTTTCCCAGGGTTGAAATAAGCAACCGAACAGTTGTTTTAATGAAAAATCTGGTGGCGTTCAAGGCAATGTCTTGGAAAGATCAAAGGAAACCACTAAAGAATTACCTGGATTGCACCACAGCACAGATTCACTGCATCCCCTGACGCCAAGCTCAAAAATGGTAACCAACTTGGCTCACACCATTCATAATTCAAATTTTCACTTCAATGTCTCTTAGTTGCATTCCACACAGCTTTAGACATACGCACAACAATTTCTCAGCGTCGTCAACGTTCACACCAGCGGGCAAGCAATAATATCACTCGCAACTGAGACACTGTCTCCTCTGACCAACAGCTCTCTTATGCGGTGGTGGCTTTACAGGCTGTAGACCGTGGCTCTACTGGTGGCTGGGCAGATCCACTCTTCTGCTGCGGGTAGATCCTGCAGAAATCAAAAACTCGTGACAGTCCACCATCACGATCCACGCTCACCGCAACAATTCACCACGCTGCTTATCTAGCTAACAGCACTCCTAACATGCCTCCACCCAAGTTGTGCACTACAGTCCTCTATGGCCATGCTCCAAAACTACCCAGATCGATGGATAGTGGCAACGCTCCAACACACAAGGAGTGGGCCCTTGAACTGAAGGGCGTTGATGCACACAGCACGCAGCATGGGAGTGCTCCGTAGCACAGATTCCACTATTCGGTTGGAAGAAGGACATGGCAGAGGTTTTGCATCTACACTTGGCTCTCTCCACACAGAGTGCAACTTGGCTCAGCTCGGTGCAAGCGGGTGCAACTCGGCTCAGCTCTGGCCTCCACGCAGCCTCTTGGCATGTTCAAACAGTGGCAGCTACAGCGGGTCACGAGAGCCTTCCCACCAGTAGTCAGATGTCACACGTATCTCCGACCTCCAACCTTACGGCTCACATGTTCCAGGTCGTTCCAACACAATAAACACCCCATCTTCACGGCCTCTCCCTCCTCCCATTCCGATAACCTTAATCCGCTCGCAAATAGAGTTTTGCTGCCAACCGCGTCGCAGTAACATCCGTCAGCCACGCAACCGCAACACCCTTAATCAGCAACTGTCTCTCTACTTGATTATCAAAATCTCACTCGCTTCCTATTGTTTTTGTCATGATAAAAATAATGAAATGGCTCTCCAGGTGGCTCTCCAGGTGAGAACCTGGAGAGTGTACAAGCACACTCACACAATCTGATACGTTTAATCAAGAGAACAGCGTAGTACATATAGGATTTCTCACAATCGGGTGGTTTGAACCACTACCTGAATATTAGGATCTAAGATCTAGAATTAGAATCTCAATCCTATCCTAACTGAACTTTCTCCATTAATTCTAACAATGGGTCAACTTTAACTTGAGAAAAAAAATTTAAAAAAAAAATTACACATCTTATTATAAAATGGACCAAATCGCTAAATAAAATTTTCTTATATATAAATGAATGTTGTAAATAATAATGAGTAACTTATCATGGAGGAACTTATTAGATTTGGAATAATTTCAAATCCTTAAGAAATTGGTGGGTGGGGAGCGCAAATATAATTTATTAAATTTATTAAAAGTAATGGATCATTTTGCTAAATCAAATTTGCTTATATATAAATGAAATTTATAAATAATAATGAGGAACTTATTAGAATTGGAATAATCACAAATCGCTAGGAAATTGGTGGGCGGGGAGCCACGTGGCACGAATATAATTTTTTAAATTTATTAAAAGTCAATACAACGAATATATTTTTTTAAATTTATTAAAAGTCAATGCAACCTAACAATCTCTTTAACACACTACATCAGTTGATAAGCATTCACACAAAGCATATGCTTAGTGTATTCCCTTAAGAATCAATATAGGTCCTCCATTAAAAAAAATCAACAATCCTCATCCACCTTAAGTTTTTTTTTTTTTTTTTTTGTAAACTTGGTAGTGCCTCATTATTCATTCATCTAAACAAAATTAATATATATACTTAATGGGCTCAACCTGCCAGTAGGAAACCAAGTTTGTTGGCCATCTTAGAGAGTTATAAGCCAACCAAAATTGAAAAAGTTTGAATCTGTCTCTAGCTATCTTAACAGGTCCATTGTCTATCTTAATATCTATTGACATATAAAAAAAGTAAATATTATATGTTGTCTACATATCAAAAAAAAACAAGTATCCATTAAACTCAATCAGTATATGATACAATGGGTGTCAGATCCTTAACACTTGACCCGAGCATGTCAACCTGGTTCATGTTCTGAAGTTTCAAATATATTCGTCCAAGGCAGACGTTCTGATGATGTTTCTTGAGGTGAATCTCTTAGATATCCCTGCAAATTTCTGCTAAAATAGAGGTAGCTTTTGGATCTCCTCTGATCTCTTGAACCGTAACAATTTACTTAGCCAGTAAAAACTTCATAGTCCAGAAAATATGAATAGACTACTTAAAAAGTCACAGTCTACCTCTGGTATTCCTAGGATCAGTTAAAATTGGATCCATCTCATCCTCAGGAATGTCTTCCTCTACCTTGGTTTTAACATATTGTTCCCATCCAGAAATCAAAGATTTGACATGGCCAGGTGTCCCTTCTCCATATGCCTGGAAATTTTTCTCCATGATTTCCTTCCCAGGTTTCCTTCCCCTTCTACATAGCCCTGCTTTGGCCTTACCTTTCTCCTTTCCCTCCCTTCTTTTAGACTATGCTTTAACCATTTTTATTTGGACCTAGTCTCCCAACAACTGAGCGTTCACCCAGATCCACACCGGGGTTCTCCCCCAACGTGCAATGGCCTGAGGGTGAGATATGCTACGACGACCTGCAGAAGGAGACAAAATGACAGTATTGAAATCAAACAGATGGTTTAGAATAATATCATACTTGTTGGGAGCCAGTAAAATCCTCTCAAACTGGCCTGAGAGTATTAACCTCTTCTCAACTACGATAGTTCCAAAACCGGTGACTCACGAACATGCCACAACCTTCCAATTATTATTATACTTCCCCTTCTTAGCATTGATCACAAACAGCAAGGTACAGACCAAAAAATAAATTGCATCGATTAACTGAACAGTTACTCCCATGCAACCCTAAAGTAAAATAGAGTTAACCCCCCCGAATAACAATCTGAAAGTTGACATGTTGATCAAATTTTCCTTGAATCTAGTAACAATATCGACAAAGCCTATGATATGAACTTGATATGTTAGTTTTTTTGTGCTAATTACAAGTTCATAGTTGTATTTTATTTTCTTCTTATTTTCTTATGGTGCTTTAGTTTCCTTGGTGCAGGCGAGTGTCAAAACATGAAATTGTCTTGCTTTTTATGTTGAAATTAATGAAAAATAAACAACATAAGTAAGAAATGAATAGAAACATGAAAATGCATATAAAACCATAAACATATCCATCAACACAATTTTTTGATGAAGGAGTTCATCCCTTCTTGGCTACATCTCCTTGGTCCAACTCCATAGCTTGGGTCTCTTGTATTATCTCAAATTTGGAAAAAGTGTTGTGTACATTAATCAATTTCTCCTGAAAAATATTCTATTGTCTTCATAACATACAAATTATCTAAAAATGACTATCCAATTATTGAAAACTAGCTATGGTTGGTCTAGACTTGACCTCCTTCCCTGGTGGCCTTGGGCTCCCTTGAACTTCCCTGTAGAAAATTCACATGTAGAAGTCATTTTTAGTCTCTGAAACCTATACCATTTTCTCTGGAATTCCAAAATCATCTAATATTGACTATTCATTTTCCAAAAATGGTCGAATATTGACTCCATTATGGCAAAAACAAATTTCCTGCAATTTCTCCACTAAAATTGGAAATTTCGCTAGTTAGCACTGTAGAAATTTGAATAATAGCTGAATTATTCACCGAGATTATCCTGATTACACACTATTTAAGCTTCATGCATAATACATAACCTCTTCTACAATTGATCATCAATTTGCGGAAATAGAAGCAGTCGCATGCGCACATTAAAACATAATCAAGCACACACATAACACAGTATGTAATGGGGAAAGATTACAGCTGAAAACCCCCAACTATCTGTATATTATAATGATAGAGAAATAATGTAATAAATCATATTACAATACTCCCTATACGTGCCTAGTACTATCTCCAATAGCTACACACAAAACCAGCTCTCGCATCTTAACAACAAGGTTCAAATCTCTCCACAACATCACAAGTCTCGTCATCACAACCCAAGATGAGTAATGATGAGATCCAAGTTCGAATCCTACCTTGTATAAGGCGCATCCTCATTGAAATCTCAATCAATGTGTGTGTATCACAACAGAAGTCACAACCGATAGTAGACTCCAACCTCACCCACCCCTAACACCTGGTCTCCACTGAAACTGTCCATGCACTGTAGTTAACTGATGTATTCTTCAGTTGATTAATGAGTTAACAATTAGTGAATTAATTAATAATTAATTCACACCACTCTCACTAGTGTATCAATCAGTTAGACTAGATACAACTAGCTCAACTGTGTCTAACTGAGTTAAACTGAACACAACTCCACCAACCACTTCTACAACTCCACCAAACTCTGTCACATGAGTTCTAACTGAAGTCCTCCATGCATTAGCTCCAGTAAACCATTGGGAATTGCGTAATTCCCTCAGTCGCCCACATGTTCCACATCCAAGCATCAAACTGAAGTGCTCCAAGAGAATAAGATAATGTTTATAGTCCAAATATTATTAAGGGTTAATAATATTTGACTGTTCTATTTTTAGACAGGCAGTCTAAAAATAGACTTCGACCTGTATGTCTAAAAATAGATGTCCATATATTTTTACCAACTTGACCAATCATCCAAGAATAGCATCCCGCAACTCCTAGACCATGCTCCATATGTCTAAAAACAGACATAGTCTAAAAATAGACTTTTCGACAAAAATAGCTCACGTCTACCCTAGTTATTGTGACTTCTTTTCACTGCTTCCATCATCTTGTTTCATTTTCAACACTCCCTCTCAACAAGATATGGATTATCCGCAACCCCCATCCTGCCCCGTGGTATTCGAATTTTCTCCCCGGTGAGCGCCGCGCATATCGCATCCGATCCCACACAGGAATGTATGAAAGTAACATGATTCTCCGCTGCACACAATCTCTGATATGATGGTACCTGATGTCGATGTGTTTGGATCTATCATGAAATATTGGATTAGAAGAGAGTTTAATGCAACTGTGGTTATCACAATAAATCACAGTAGGCTCCAAGTGTGACCCGAACAACCCGACTAGGATCTTCCTCATCCATATGGCCTCGCATGCAGCCAAGCTTGCTGCCATATACTCAGCCTCTGCTGAACTGAGTGCCATGAATCTCTGCTTCCTGCTGTACCAAGAAACTGCTGTCGACCCGATACTGAAGATCCCTCCAGATGTGCTCTTTCTATCCGTTGGGCTCCCTGCCCAATCTGCATCCATGAAGCCACACAACTTCACCTCATCCTCTTGTCTGTACCACAAGCCATATCCCGATGTGCCTCTAAGATAACGCAATACATGCTTTCCTGCCTTCCAAAAGAGCTTGGTAGGCTTAACCATAGCTTGTGAAAGTTGGTTAATAGCATAGCATATATCGGGTCGTGTATTGACCAGATACATAAGCGACCCCACCAACTGTCGATAAACAGTGGCATCCACTACCTCCGCTGAAGTAGCATCCTCCTTCCTCCAACCTCCAAGAAGAGGAGTATCAACAGGCTTGCAGCCATGCATGTTGAACTTCTCAAGTATCTCCCGGGAATACTTACCCTGAGAAACAAACAGTCCATCACTGCGCTGCCAAATTTCCAATCCCAGAAAATAATGAAGGAAGCCCAAGTCCTTCATCTCAAACTCTCTAGCAAGATCCTCCTTGCATGAAAGTATCAACAGCTCATCACCCGTCAAAATCAAATCATATACATAAAGTACGATGATCAGCAACTCACCCTCCACCACAATCTGGTATAGGTAAGGATCCGCCTCACTCTTGGAGAATCCAAGTCCGGTGAAATAACTGTCAATCTGTGTGTACCAAGCACGAGGTGCTTGTTTCAACCCATACAGTGCTCTCTTGAGTCTGCACACATGCGACTCACTTCTGAAGATCTCGAAACCTTTGGGCTGCTCTATGTACACCTCCTCCTCAATGACTCCGTTGAGGAACGCAGTCTTCACATCCATCTGATGAATGTGTCACCCCATCTGCGTTGAGAGAGCTAGGATCGTCCGTATGGAAGAATACCTTGCGACAGGTGCAAAGGTCTCCTCATAATTGATCCCCTCTATCTGTGAGAAGCCTCGGGCAAAAAATATTTCCTTGTACTTCTCCACACTCCCGTCAGCCGCCTGCTTCACTTTGTAGATCCATCTTGAACCCACCATTGATTTCCCCTCACGTCTTGGGACAATCTCCCATGCACCGTTTCTCGAATAGTAATCTGGGACCACAATCTTCCACCACAGCATCTACCCAGGTCCTCCATAACTCTCTCGAAAGAGGATGGCTCTCGTCACGACACATTTTCTCACAAGAGCCATGTATCCAAGCAGTATTTCCGCCGTGACCAGCCCTCTCTGCTCCCCGCGCTGCAGCGTAGGTTGTATCACAACCTTCTCTCGCATCTCAATTGCCGCCGCCTTTCCGTAGTGCGCTTCCGCCCTTTGATGGTTGGCGCTGCATGAGTGGTTTCTTCCACTCCATGAACCTCCTCTTGTGGCTGATCCACATCCTGAGGCTCATCCTTAGGAACTAATAGCTCCTCATCGGCATGCAAGTGTGGCTCCCTCTCAAGCGAACACTTCATGGCTTTCTCCTCATGAAATTTGATATCCCGTCGCACAACAGTCTTCCGACTGTCTGGAAAATACACACGATAGTTGTGGGGTGTATTAGTGTACCCCACAAATATCCCAACCTCTGCGGTCGGCTCCAGCTTCTTCCCGGCATCCTTCGTCACATGAATGTAAACAAGTGAGCCAAAAATCTTCAAATGAGAAATATCAGGCTTCTTACCAGAAAACGCCTCTTTGGGTGTACTCATGCCAAGTACTCTGTGAGGACAACGGTTTTGCACATAAACCGCAGTATTGCATGCCTCAGCCCACAAGTGTATGGGAAGGCCCTGATCATGCAACATCACCCGTGCAGCACCCACGATCGTTCTGTTCTTCCACTTAGCAACCCCGTTCACGAAGAGAGAGGAAGCAGGAGCCTCTCCGACCTCGCGCCGCAGTCCTGAATTGCGTGAGATGAATTCACCACCATTGTCGCTCCTAAGAGCCTTCACATGCTTCCCCCGGAATTCCTTCGACCCGCGCCTTGAACTCACGTAACTTTGAGTATGTCTCATCGCTCTTCTTCGAGATGAAGAAGATCCAAAGACTTCCGAGAAAAAATCATCAACAAAGATCACATAGTACTTGTGCTTTGCCGTCGAAGCTACTAAGAAAGGTCCACACACGTCTGTGTGAATTCTCTCAAGGATCGTCGTGGCGCGACTATCCTTCTCGTGAAAGGTGGCTTTCACAAATTTTCCCAAGTTACACCCCTTGCACTGATCTGACTGCGCAAGAGTGCCCTTAGGGAGCCCAGTAGAAATCTGCTGCAGTATCTTCAAAGCTCCATGGCGAAGGTGGCCTAATCTCCGGTGCCACAGCTCGCCATCATCCCGGCTCACCACTCCTTCTGCCTTGCCTGCCATTGTTGTGCAGCCATCTACCTGAAATTGATAAAGGTTCTTAACTTGAACCCCTATCCTCTGGGTCTCACCAGTTTCCTTACTGCGTAGGAAAGCCTTCCCCTCGCTAAAGACAACATCATATCCCTTGTCTTATAACATCGCCACAGAGATCATATTCTTCTTCAATCCTAGAACATGCATCACTTCCTTCATTACGAAGGGTTTACCAGACTCTCAAAGGAAATGGTACCGATACCGGTCGCACTGTATCTACCATCATCGCCCATCTCGATGTGCACTCCAATATCTTTCTCATCTAGATCAGTAAACAAATCTCGATCTCCTGTCATGTGAAAAGACGCACCACTGTCCAGAAAACACACTGATCCCACCACACTTGAGACCAAGCATACGATCAGCAAAAAATCCAGCTCAAATTGCGAGGCTAAGGCCTCTCCAGCTGCAGATCCAGAAGCCTGCTTATTTTTCTTCTTTTGCGGACAATTTGTGGCATAATGTCCGTGTTGGTGACAGTGAAAGCACTTCACCTTAGACATGTCCTGCTTCTTGAATTTCGCACCGGAATGAGAAGCTTTCTTGCTCTTCCCCTTCTTTTGCTTTGGCGGCCAAGCGCAATTTTCTTCATCGGAGTTTTTGATGAAGATCCGTCCCATCGACACTACGCCTTATCTCCTCTTGCATGAGATACGACCAATCGGCTCCATGTGGCAATTTCTCCCGACCATTGTGAGTCACGATAGGAGTGCCAACTCTTCGGAAGACCAAGGACAGCCAAGTCCACCAAGTCCTCCTCAGCTACAGTCACCCCCACACTTCCCAGCTCATCCCTACATTGGGTGAACTTCGTGAGGTACTTGGATATACTGTTGCCTTTCTCCATCTTTATGTTTCTGATTTTATCTTTGAGCGCCAACTTCCTCTAGTCACTCTTGCTTTGGAATAAATATGTCAACGCTTTCCACATCAAGTATGGAGAATCTTTTCCATGCAGGCTGGATACAATGTGATCCTTCACGCCCTCCAACAGAATCCTTCGACACCTTGCTGTCTTCTTTTGCCAAGCCTCAACCAAGGCTGCATCGCTAGGCTTTGGAACTTCAGCATCTATGAACTCCTTCAGCCCATTGTCATCGAACACCGCCTCCATCCTATCTCTCCATGCAATATGATTCGAGCTGCCTTCAAGAGCATACTCCAATCGCAATCCTTGATAAGACATTTTTACTTCGACACCAAGAAAACCACTGCAAATTCGAATTCCAAATTCTGCTGCAAATTTGAATTCCACCAGCTCAAAACTCAACCGCTTCCGATCTGTGAGAACAAGTTATTTCTAGCATAGAGATCGACTGTAGGGGAATTTACTGGATATATCACCTTTCAAAGAAAGGATGGATCCAGAGGCTACCTGGCCCGTTACAGACTATGTCTACCGAAATAATTGTAATCACTGTAATAGATCCGATGATCAATTCTCGCTCTGATACCATGTAGAAATTTGAATAATAGCTGAATTATTCACCGATATTATCCTGATTACACACTATCTAAGCTTCATGCATAATACATAACCTCTTCTACAATTGATCATCAATATGTGGAAATAGAAGCAGTCGCATGCGCACATTAAAACATAATCAAGCACACATAGAACACAGTATGTAATGGGGAAAGAAATAGATGAAAACCCCCAACTATCTGTATATTATAATGATAGAGAACATGTAACAATACATAGCACAATACTCCTCACAAGTACTCAGTACTATCTCCAAAAGTTACACACAAACTAGCTGAGATTTGAACAAGTCCTGGGTTCAAATCTCCTCCACAAGTCTGCCTGCCTCTACTGCGCAATCCAAGTTGATTAATGATGAGATCCAAGTTCGAATCCCACTAGCTCCAACTGCGCAATCCTCATTGGCAATCTCCATCAATGTGTGTACAAATCTCATGCACAGCCAATAGTCACAACTGATAGTAGACTCACCCTTTCACCCACCTCTAACACTGATCCCCACTGAACTGTCCATGCATTGCAGTTAACTGATGTGTTCTTTAGTTGATTTATGAGTTAATAATTAGTGAATTAATTAATAATTAATTCACACCACTCATCACTAGTGTGTTTGTCAGTTAGACTAAATACAACTAGTTCAACTAAGTTAAACCGAACACAACTCCACCAACTGTCTCATCAACTCCACCAAACTCTACCACATGAGTTCTAACTGAAGTCAACCATGCAATAGCTCAACTATGCCTCTAGAACAGCGCGTTATACATTTAAATTTTGCATGTACCCACAATGTAGCATCAAGGCGAGTGCTCCAAGAGGATAAGATAATGTTTATAGTCTAAATATTATTAAGGGTTAATAATATTTGGTGATTCTATTTTGGCTATTTGAGTCTAAAAATAGATTGCATGATGTCTAAAAATAGAGGTCCATATATTTTTACCAACATGACAGATGTCATAAATAGCATCCTCTGACTCATAGACCATGATCCTATGTCTAAGAATAGACATGATGAGAAAATAGACTTTGCGCCAAAAATAGCCTGCGGGCCCACTTAGTGAAGGCATTTTTCACTACGCTCATCATCTTGTTGCATTTTCAGCAAACACTTGCTAAAATTAGGGTTAAGGGTTTAGAGGTTTAGGGTTTAGGGGTTAAATGGGTTAGGGGTTTAGAGGTTTAGTAGGGGTAAATGGGTTAGGGGTTAAGGGTTTAGGGGGTTAAGGGTTTGGGGATTAGGAATTAGGGTTTAAGGGTTCAAGGGTTATGGGTTGGGAATCCACACTTAAATGAGTTAGGTTTTTAGGGGTTTATGGTGTTGAATTGGTTAGGGCTTTTGGGGTTTAGGGGGTTAAATGGGTTACAGGTTTAGAGGTTTAGGGGGTTAGGGGATTTAGCAGTGAAGGATTTTTGGGGTTAGGGGTTATGGTTTTGGAGGTTAAATGGAATCCACACTTAAATGGGTTAGGTTTTTAGGGGTTTAGGGTGTTGAATTGGTTAGGGGTTTTGGGGTTTAGGATTAAATGGGTTGGGGCAGTTACAAGGGTTTAGAGGTGTAGGGTTTAAGGGTTAAATGGGTTAGGGGTTTAGAGGTTTAGTGGGGTAAATGGGTTAGGGTTAAGGGTTTAGGTTTAGGGTTTAGGGGATTAAGGGTTTAGGTTTTAGGAGTGTAGTTTAAGGTGTAGGGTTACTAGTTTTAGGTCAAGGTTTCAGGTTTAGGGAGTTAGGGTTTAGAGGTTTAGGGTTTAGGGGGTTATATGGGTTACAGGTTTAGAGGTTTATGGGGTTAGGGGATTTAGCAGTGAAGGATTTTAGGGGTTGGGGTTTAGGGTTTTTGGGGTTAAATGGAATCCACACTTAAATGGGTTAGGTTTTTAGGGGTATAGGGTGTTGAATTGGTTAGGGGTTTTGGGGTTTAGGGGCTTAAATGGGTTAGGGGTTAACGGGTTAGGGGTAGGGGTTAACGGTTCAGAGGTTTAGGGTTTAGGGGTTAAATGGGTTAGGGGTTTAGAGGTTTAGTGGGGGTAAATGGGTTAGAGGTTAAGGGTTTAGAGGTTTAGGGTTTAGGAGGTTAAATGGGTTAGGGGTTAGGAATTAGGGTTTAAGGGGTTAGAGGTTTAGGTGTTTAAGGGGTTGAATGGGCTATGGGTTGGGAATTAGGGTTTAAGGGGTTATAGGTTTAGGGTTTAGGGGGTTAAATTGGTTAGGGTTGGTTTATAGGTTTAGGGGCTTAGGGGATTTAGCAGTTAAGGATTTTAGGGGTTAGAAGTTAGGGGTTAACGGGTTAGGGGTAGGGGTTGAGGGTTTAGAGGTTTAAGGTTTAGGGCGTTAAATGGGTTAGGGGTTAGGAATTAGGGTTTAAGGGGTCAAGGGTTAAGGGGTTAGAGGTTTAGCTGTTTAAGGGGTTGAATGGGTTATGGGTTGGGAATTAGGGTTTAAGGGGTTATAGGTTTAGGGGGTTAGGGGATTTAGCAGTTAAGGATTTTAGAGGTTAGAAGTTAGGGGTTAATGGAGTTAAATGGGTTAGGTTTTTAGGGGTTTAAGGTGTTGAATTGGTTGGGGGTTCAGAATTAGGGTTTTAGGGGTTAGGGGTTAAGGGTTTAGAGGTTTAGGGTTTAGGGGGTTAAATGGGTTACAAGTTTAGAGGTTTAGGGGTTTAGGGGATTTAGCAGTGAAGGATTTTAGGGGTTAGGGGTTAGGGTTTTGGGGTTTAAATGGAATCCACACTTAAATGGGTTAGATTTTTAAGGGTTTAGGGTGTTGAATTGGTTAGGGGTTTTGGGGTTTAGGGGCTTAAATGGGTTAGGGGTAGGGGTTAAGGGTTTAGATGTTTAGGGTTTATGGGTTAAATGGGTTAGGGGTTTATAGGTTTAGTGGGGGTAAATGGCTTATGGGTTAAGTGTTTAGAGGTTTAGGGTTTAGGGGGTTAAGGGTTTAGGGGTTAGGAATTAGGGTTTAAGGGGTCAAGGGTTATGGGTTGGGAATTAGGGTTTAAGGGGTTAGGGGTTAAGGGTTTAGAGGTTTAGGATTTAGGGGGTTATATGGGTTACAGGTTTAGAAGTTTAGGGGGTTAGGGGATTTAGCAGTGAAGGATTTTAGGGGTTAGGGTTTTGGAGGTTAAATGGAATCCACACTTAAATGGGTTAGGTTTTTAGGGGTTTAGGGTGTTGAATTGGTTAGGGTTTTTGGGGTTTAGGGGCTTAAATGGGTTAGGGGCTAACGGGTTAGGGGTAGGGATTAAGGGTTTAGAGGTTTAGGGTTTAGGGGTTAAATGGGTTAGGGTTTTAGAGGTTTAGTGGGGGTAAATGGGTTAGGGGTTAAGGGTTAAGGGTTTAGGGTTTAGGGGGTTAAATGGGTTAGGAGTTAGGAATTCGGGTTTAAGGGGTCAAGGGTTAAGGGGTTAGAGGTTTAGGTGTTTAAGGGGTTAAATGGGTTATGGGTTGGGAATTAGGATTTAAGGGGTTATAGGTTTAGGGTTTAGGGAGTTAAATGGGTTAGGGTTGGTTTAAAGGTTTAGGGGGTTAGGGGATTTAGCAGTTAAGGATTTTAGGGGTTAGAAGTTAGGGGTTAACGGGTTAGGGGTAGGGGTTAAGGGTTTAGAGGTTTAGGGTTTAGGGGGTTAAATGGGTTAAGGGTTAGGAATTAGGGTTTAAGGGGTCAAGGGTTAAGGGGTTAGAGGTTTAGGTGTTTAAGGGGTTGAATGGGTTATGGGTTGGGAATTAGGGTTTAAGGGGTTATAGGTTTAGGGTTTAGGGGGTTAAATGGGTTAGGGTTGGTTTAGAGGTTTAGGGGGTTAGGGGATTTAGCAATTAAGGATTTTAGGGGTTAGAAGTTAGGGGTTAATGGGGTTAAATGGGTTAGGTTTTTAGGTGTTTAGGGTGTTGAATTGGTTAGGGGTTCAGAATTAGGGTTTTAGGGTTACGGGTTAAGGGTTTAGAGGTTTAGGGTTTAGGGGGTTAAATGGGTTACAGGTTTAGAGGTTTAGGGGGTTAGGGGATTTAGCAGTGAAGGATTTTAGCGGTTAGGGGTTAGGGTTTTGGGGGTTAAATGGAATCCACACTTAAATGGGTTAGGTTCTTAGGGGTTTAGGGTGTTGAAATTGTTTGGATTCGGAATTAGGGTTTAAGGGGTTAGGGGTTAAGGGTTTAGAGGTTTACGGTTTACGGGGTTAAATGGGTTACAAGTTTAGAGGTTTAGGGGGTTAGGGGATTTAACAGTGAAGGATTTTAGGGGTTAGGGGTTAAGGTTTTGGGGGTTAAATGGAATCCACACTTAAATGGGTTAGGTTTTTAGGGGTTTACGGTGTTGAATTGGTTAGGGGTTGGGAATTAGGGTTTAAGGGGTTAGGTGTTAAGGGTTTAGGGGTTAGGAATTAGGGTTTAAGGGGTCAAGGGTTATGGGTTGGGAATAAGGGTTTAAGGGGTTAGGGGTTTAGGGGCTTAAATGGGTTAGGGGTTAACGGGTTAGTGGTAGGGGTTAAGGGTTTAGAGTTTTAGGGTTTAGGGGTTAAATGGGTTAGGGGTTAAGGGTTTCGAGGTTTAGGGCTTAGGGGGTTAAATGGGTTAGGCGTTAGGAATTAGGGTTTAAGGGGTCAAGGGTTAAGGGGTTAGAGGTTTAGGTGTTTAAGGGGTTGAATGGGTTATGGGTTGGGAATTAGGGTTTAAGGGGTTATAGGTTTAGTGTTTAGGGGGTTAAATCGGTTAGGGTTGGTTTAGATGTTTAGGGAGTTAGGGGATTTAGTAGTTAAGGATTTTAGGGGTTAGAAGTTAGGGGTTAACGGGTTAGGGGTATGGGTTAAGGGTTTAGAGGTTTAGGGTTTAGGGGGTTAAATGGGTTAGGGGTTAGGAATTAGGGTTTATGGGGTCAAGGGTTCAGGGGTTAGAGGTTTAGGTGTTTAAGGGGTTGAATGGGTTATGGATTCGGAATTAGGGATTAATGGGTTATAGGTTTAGGGTTTAGGGGGTTAAATGGGTTAGGGTTGGTTTAGAGGTTTAGGGGGTTAGGGGATTTAGCAGTGAAGGATTTAGGGGTTATGGGTTAGGGTTTTGGGGGTTAAATGGAATCCACACTTAAATGGGTTAGGTTTTTAGGGTTTTAGGGTGTTGAATTGGTTAGGGGTTGGGAATTAGGGTTTAAGGGGTTAGGGGTTAAGGGTTTACAGGTTTAGGGTTTAAGGGGTTAAATGGGTTATAGGTTTAGAGGTTTAGGGGGCTAGGGTATTTAGCAGTGAAGGATTTTAGGGGTTAGGGGTTAGGGTTTTGGGGGTTAAATTGAATCCACACTTAAATGGGTTAGGTTTTTAGGGGTTTAGGGTGTTGAATTGATTAGGGGTTGGGAACTAGGGTTTAAGGGATTAGGGGTTAAGGGTTGAGGGGTTAGGAATTAGGGTTTAAGGAGTCAAGGGTTATGGGTTGGGAATTATGGTTTAAGGGGTTAGGGGTTTTGGGGTTTAGGGGCTTAAATGAGTTAAGGGTTAACGGGTTAGGGGTAGGGGTTAAGGGTTTAGAGGTTTAGGGCTTAGGGGTTAAATGGGTTAGGGGTTTAGAGGTTTAGTAGGGGTAAATGGTTTGGGGGTTAAGGGTTTAGAGGTTTAGGGTTTAGGGGGTTAAGGGTTTAGGGGTTAGGAATTAGGGTTTAAGGGGTCAAGGGTTATGGGTTGGGAATTATGGTTTAAGGGGTTAGGGGTTAAGGGTTTAGAAGTTTAGGGTTTAGGGGCTTGAATGGGGTATAGGTTTAGAGGTTTAGGGGGTTACAAGATTTAGAAGCGAAGGATTTTAGGGGTTAGGGGTTAGGGTTTTGGGGGTTAAATGGAATCCACACTTAAATGGGTTCTGTTTTTAGGGGTTTAGGGTGTTGAATTGGTTAGGGTTTTTGGGTTTAGGGGCTTAAATGGGTTACATGTTTAGAGGTTTAGGTGGTTAGGGGATTTAGCAGTGAGGGATTTTAGGGGTTAGGGGTTAGGGTTTTGGAGGTTAAATGGAATCCATACTTAAATGGGTTAGGTTTTTAGGGGTTTAGGGTGTTGAATTGGTTAGGGGTTTTGGGGTTTAGGGGCTTAAATGGGTTAGGGGTTAACGGGTTAGGGGTAGCGGTTAAGGGTTTAGAGGTTTAGGGTTTAGGGGTTAAATGGGTTAGGGGTTTAGAGGTTTAGTGGGGGTAAATGGGTTAGGGGTTAAGGGTTTAGAGGTTTAGGGTTTAGGGGGTTAAGGGTTTAGGGGTTGTGAATAAGGGTTTAAGGTGTCAAGAGTTATGGGTTGGGAATTAAGGTTTAAGGGGTTAGGGGCTAAGGGTTTAGAGGTTTAGGGTTTAGGGGGTTATATGGGTTACAGGTTTAGAGGTTTAGGGTGTTAGGGGATTTAGCAGTGAAGGATTTTAGGGGTTGGCGGTTAGGGTTTTGGGGGTTAAATGTAGCCACTCTTAAATGGGTTAGGTTTTTAGGGGTTTAGGGTGTTGAAGTGGTTAGGGGTTTTGGGGTTTAGGGGCTTAAATGGGTTAGGGGTATGGGTTAAGGGTTTAGAGGTTTAGGGTTTAGGGGTTAAATGGGTTAGGGGTTTAGAGGTTTAGTGGGGGTAAATGGGTTAGGGGTTAAAGGATTAGAGGTTTAAGGTTTAGGGAGTTAAATGGGTTAGCCCAGTTAGGAATCAGGGTTTAAGGGGTCAAGGGTTAAGGGGTTAGAGGTTTAGGTGTTTAAGGGGTTGAATGGGTTATGGGTTGGGAATTAGGGTTTAAGGGGTTATAGGTTTTGGGTTTGGGGGTTTGTTACATAGTAATTTGTCACCGTCCCTGCAATTCCCATCTCGCCCATTGGAGGGTCATTTCTGTGACCAATAAGCAGTGTCATGCCTTGCAAATACCATCATTGCATCCCTTTCCATGAGGAAAACATTCCTTCTGTTGATCATTTCCTGAGCAGACCCCTAAAAACACCTGTTTTTGCCTTGGCGCTGGTAGCCCATTATGTACTCGCGCCAATGAGGAAAATTAACACTGAGCCCACGCCAATTGGCACTTTGTCCTAGTTAAGAACCCACGCCAATCTGATTTTGGAAATTTTTTTAAAAAAAGAGGCGAATTTTCGATTACAACAACTTCGTGGATGAGTCATCAGGAGTGGTTTCGACTGAATAACCATGGCCTTCCTCCTTTGGCCTCTTGTTTCCACCATCTGGGGAACCTCCCAAAGGATAAGGCCTCCCTTCCACTATTGTAGGGATCCCAACCTCCTCCTCTCCTCTATAAATATAGCCTTCATCCATTGATGAAGGGGCTGAAGGGCTGGATAGTTCCAAAGAGTGGCAAAATTTCTAAGTTCCCAAGAGCTTTCATGTTGCAAAAGCCTTCTTGATTCCCCAAGGCCAAATCCAAGAAAGGAGACTATTGCCAAGTATCCGGAGAGAGAGGCTTGTCCCATCCCTGACAGGCTTTTTCGAGACATGTTGCGCTGACGACCCGCTAAAGGAGAGTGCTGCGTCGAAGCTATGGTTGTATTCTTCTTTTTTAACTCTTTAATGATAAGCGACTATCGGTTATGGTTCCACTCTTGTTCTTGATCATGTTCATGAGTTATATCCTCTTCGACTGATATATAATTGTATGCACTAGATTTTATGCTTGCGTTTGTGTTGTTTCTTGCATGTGCAGGTGTCCGATCACAGAGATCGTGAGGGCTGTGATCTGCCAGGGCAAAGGAACGGGAACACCACCTCTTCTACAGACGATAGCGTTGGATTCCAGGTAAGCCTTCCTCGCAAGTCGGTTTATTTACAATTAGGAACCTGCACTGTAGCGTGTTTGATCGTTGCTAGACCCGATCTTGGCTAGTAGGGATCACCTCTGTCCGCAGAGGGGATTTACCTCCTCAACAATTTGGCGACTCCGCTGGGGAATCGTCTAGTTTTCGCTGTCTCGTTTGGATTGTCTCGTTTTGATTGTTTTATGATTTTCCTTGCTTGGTTAGCCTTCTGGGTTGGGTTCTTTTGCTGTTTTTTGCTTCTTGGTTTGCTTAGTTTACATTCATCTGCTTCTGGAGTAGTTCTTTTTTGTTTTTGGCTGAGAAACTCGACTAGCGCGCTTTTTAGCCCGACAGTCGTGCCAATTGGCGCATGTTGCTTTTGTATAGCCCGCGCCAATTGCTTGCTGGCGCCAGTTGCAACCTTACAGTCGCGCCACTCCTGTAAGGTTTTTGAGTTTGCTCAGTTTTGAGCTCTCTAGGTCTGGTCAGTGTTTTCCTTCTTGATTTTCCGACGACCTGAGTGTGTTGGAGTCCTGTTTGACTGGGAATTTGCCTCCGTCCTTTGGTTGTTTTCTTTTATCTATCGATTTCACGTTTTAAGCCCTAGGGCATCTAGTGGCTTTGTGTATCGAGCCCTCCTTGGGAGTTTTGGTGTTTCGTTTATTCAGTCAACTCTCTGATTGCTCCTCCGCATTCTTTTTGTAGTTGTTCACTGTTTTATTGCGATTTTTGGGTGATTGCTCGTTTCTTCATTCAAATTTCGTTTGGTCTTGCTTTGGGCCTAGATCACACGGTCCATTGGAGCCTTTGAGTCTTTTTCGTGGTTTTTAGAGACTTTGGTCGATTTGAGATCTGATTGCTTGTGTCATTGAGTGAAATTTGTTTGTTTTGCTCTCTCAATATCGTTTCTCAAGTTGCTTCTCTTTTATTTTCAGTTTGTTTAGTGCATCTAGCTATCAAACATTGAAAATTACAAAAAAATCTCTTTTGCTTTTGGTTGATTAGTGCGAATTGAAATTTTTCGATTTTACTAGTGATTAGTGATTGGAATGAAAAATTTTCGATTTCATTAGTTGCATTAGAGATCTCATTGTTTGTCTTCCGATCATTTTGTTTGTGTAAAGACTCTCAACTCTTCTATAGCTAGTTTTCATCGAACGAAATGGTGTACTGTGGCATGTAACTTTGCATTTAGGAGTTTTTGAAACAACACAATCGTTAGGGCCTGAAAACTGAAACGTAATTGAAGATCAACTTTAAAATCTACTCAATTTACACTAAGGCAGCATTGGAATCTAACGAAACACATTTAGAGGTCTAGGCTAGAGACGTGTTCCGGCGTCTTTAAACCTAGCAGTTGTCGTTCGCCTTTTGGCTTTAGACAGCGCTAGCACGGACTTGTGCTCCCCGTACCGTCGCGTATATAAAGGGAGACCCCTCTAGGTTTTCAATCCTTTATCCACAGGAAGCCGAGTCTGCCGCCCTATACCCGTGATACACCGAACACAGCATTCGGGGAGATTGCCTGCACGTACGGAAAGTCCTTGGTTGATTTATTTTTCATTATTAAAACCAAGGTGTATATTGCAGTTCACGGTTATTTGGTACACCCTTTGTGCCTAGTATTCCTGAGCAGTCATTTGGTCTTTTCTGACTCCCTAAATTTGAAAAGACCGTCAAGCGCTTGTCCTTTCACACTTGTGTCAATCTGAAAGAGATAGAGTCATCTTTTATCGTTTCTCGACTCTTAAAACATGAAACGGTGAAGTTTCTTATTTTTCAATGCGGTAAAAATTAATCACCTACGATTATACGCCCTGTTAAATATTGCTTTTTGACCGTTTGATCATGTGTCTTGACTCTTTTTCAGCCCGTGTGTGTGTTTGCTTCTTTTTCTCTGGTCGTTTGCCACAGTGGCGGAACCTTCGGTTTCGTCTACTGGTAGTCCTTACACGGACGATTCTTCAGAGGCTTCCCAATCCTCTGCTGAACCCCAGCAGCCTATTGTTTCCGAGTTTCCTGACGGGGGACCGGTTCTTGCTGAGCAACCCTTTGGAGGACCAGTTGAGTTCAATTGGCCCTTTTCGGACCCTGTGTCTGAATTGAGATTAGGAGCTGATTTCCTTTCTCTTACATCGGGTTCGCCTTTTGTTGCTGCTGTTTTTCCTCCTAGTCCTCGCCGTCTATTGCGCGATTTAACGGAAGGATCAACCATGAGTGATTCTGGTGAGGAAATCCCAACGTCTGGTGAAGACTATCAGCTCTTCCCACGAATATTGTTTCGGGGAGACAACTCTGAGCTGGCTGACATGTCAACAGCCAGTCCCTATTTACCACAGGGATACAGATCTTTGGGACAGATAATTTCTGCCGCAGCCTCTATGGGAGTGTCAGCTCCTTCTCCGAGGCCAGCTGCTACTATGCCTGGGGTGTCTCGTCAAACGCCCATTACTTCTGTTCCCATTCGGCGCACTATTTGTGTGGCCGCCTCTTCTCCTGTTGTCACAACATCCGCTGCGAGGGCTGTGCCAACTCCTGAAGATGTTTATCTAGCGACTGCTATACCGGAGAACATCTCTCCGGAGGAGTATTGGTTGTCTTTGCAACAGCCAAACGCCGAGGTTGGACCATCCTCCCAAGATCCCAACCGCTCTTACTTTTCGCACTATGCACAGGATGGTACACCTATGTATGCTTTCCCAGGTCAGTATGATGAGCACGGGGAGATTTTACGTCTACCCGCTCCTGAGGCTTACCTCTATGCTCAAGGTTTACCTTATAACCAGGCTTACAACCCGCAAGGACAGCCTTTCCAAGGCCAACCTTCGGGCCAACCTAGCTATCTTTATGATCCACAGGGGCAGCCCACGCAAGGCTATCCTGTCGGCCAACAAGGGCCATCGTACGGTCCGCAAGGACAGTATTATAGCCCTTCCAGTCAACCTGTTTAGCCTCAACCGGGGTATCAACCGGGACCGGTCTAAGGTCCTGGGGGGAAAATCGAGCCTTCTTTACCAATGCAACCACAATATCCTGTTGTTTCTAACGTTGCATATCAGCCGGGACCATCCTATGGTTCCGCTTCGGGTCAAACCGGTTTTCAGCAGGCACCTGGCCCTGTTCCTCCACCAGGCCAACCGGTCCATCCGGCACAACCTGGTGTTCCGCCTCCAGGTCAACCGGCCCATCCGGTACAACCTGGGGCTCATTCACAACCAGGCCAGCCTGCTCAACCGGCGCCACCTGTTTATCCGGGTCAACCTGTTCATTCAGGGCAGCCCCCTCAGTCGGGTCAACCTGTTCAGTCAGGGCAGCCCGCTCATTCTATTAACCCTGCTCAGCAGCCGACTCATTCAATGCCGCAGCTAAATCAACAGCTGCGCCCTACTTATCAGGCTCCGCAGGGTTCCACTTTTCAGCAGCCTACTCATCCTCAGGGTGGTTATTATCCTCATGGTCAATCTAAACTGAATTATAACCACCCTAGAGGCTCTCAGTATTATCCTCCTCCACCCGGTTTTACCTATACTCAGCAGGCAAATCCAAACGCTGCTTACACCAGGCCAACATATAATTAGGGTCCGTACCCTGGTTATCAGGCTCCACACTCTGGTTACCAGCATCCAAATTAGTCTGGTTATACGACCTACACCCCCTACGGTTAGAATCCTACGGGACAGAACCCATGGGGGCAAGGATATTCACAACCATTGTGGAGTACAGGTAACGGTCCTCATCCTGGGTCTGGCATGCCGGTCAATCCGCCATTGCCGTTCCTGGCCACCTTGGAGTTGCCGAATGTTTCAAAGTTGACCAATGATCCGATTTTACATAATCCATATTGGCCTCCGGTTCCCACCAAGATACCAGGTGATTGCCCCAAGTTTGAGGGAAAAGCTGGAGAGGACCCCTAGGTGCATGTGATGACGTATCATCTTTGGTGTTCGTCTAACTCTTGGGTCGACGATTCGATTCGCCTGCGCCTCTTCCAGCGTACTTTAACTGGAGCTGCTGCTAAGTGGTACATAGAGTTATCCCGCGGCATTTTCCAAGATTTCAATTCTTTAGCCATGGCTTTCCTCATGCACTTTCAGTTACCGGTTCGTTATGAAGCCGGGACGCACCTCCCCGACTTCTCCGAAGCAGATAAAGCTTAATCACATCTCTCGATCACATTCATGAGTGACATGCCCGTCGTAGACCCATCAAGTTTCACAGTACACCGATCGTATATCGACCACCTGTTCACCACCTCCTTTGTGAATAAAATCGCTCGTGATATTGTGATGGAGCGTATGTGACAGAGAACAAGCCATCTGCGCGTGCTCAATATCTAGATCTTGTATATTCTCGTCCGGCACGCTTATGATATCTTTCCCCGATGCCTCCACTGTCCTGAACCTCCCAAGGCTTCGCCTACCCCCCGACGTGGATGGTGTCATTGCTGTTCTGTTTCTGAATCAAGAAATCTTCGAATCAAGAGTAAGTCTCAATTCTTCCAACAATGCTCTTGCTAATCTCTGCCTCATCCGATTCTCGGTAAAACCGTGGGAGGTGAATGCCTGTTTCGTGCCAATCCCTACGGGAAAATCCCCTCTAGGCGAAAAAGAAGGGCAAGGCAAATCTAAATCTGATGCCCCAAGCTCGTAACGCAAAATTCTCGACCGAGGATGGATCTCGCTAAAATCGAAGTACCCTTGCCTCATTTGTGAAGGGGACCATTATACTAAGGATTCGTCCACGACGATCCGAGGTTAGCCTCAACTCCTTAAGGGCCCTAAAGGGACTCGGGATGTCCCAAAAGAGCCATTTCCATCTCAGCAGACTCCGATGGTCGAACAGCCCGTCACCATCTGCGTCGTTTGCGGGTCTCGTGTTTTCATGATGAAGAGTGTTGCACCTATCTCTGCTGCTACGCTCGTCGAAGGATTGCCACAACGAATCGTGCGGCAGCGCACCCGGGAAGGTGCAGCAGGGCTGGGACCGCTCTCCCCACCGCTCCCGCTCTGTTGGAAATCGAGAAGCCTACTCGAACCCGTCATGAAGCCACCTTCTAAAGGTGTCCTACGAAGATCTTCATAATCCAAATGCTCGTGCCGCCGACGATTGCAGATATGTTGAGGATTTGGCATGCGCCTGTTTACTATGTCTCACACTAGAAGTTCTTCAAAGTTTTCCTTTGCAACTAAGGTTTGTTATCCCGCTGATCGAGCATTGATCCCACCAATTCTGTGTCTTCCACCTTCGATCTAGAGAATTTCACTCCCGGCTTCCACATCAAATCGCTCTATTATTCAAGCTTTGGATTAATGGTCTCTAACATTCATAGGGCCGTGTGGATGAAGGTGCTTCTACCTCGCGAGTATGTCCTCCACTTGCCGCAAGGCCATCGTCTTCCACCTCTTTTCGTTATCTCCCGAACGCCCCTAGAGGCATTTGATGGTCTGGGAATCCAAACCCCTGGTGTTCTCGGAGTCTAGCGATCACATTACATGAGAAGATTGTCAACGTGGAAGTGAAGTAGTTGACGCTCAAACTCAACTACAATATACTTGACCGCACTGACCCATGCCATGCTCTCGGGTGTCGTCCACTATTTTTCGATTTCTTAAGCTCTCACGAGGGAAAAAATTTTCACTTGGACTCAGCTTGTCATTTTTCACCTCTACCCCGAGAACAACGTGCCATACGTGGATCAAATTCCAAATCCCCCGGGATAAGGTGGGACCTCGGGTCCCTTCAAAGACCCGGTCCCGCGTGGGTATTTTTCCCGCACCACCACCGCACGACCGCTCAAGTCAACATGATGTCCCAGGTTCCGATGACCCCGGCTTATCTCCTACGTCGACAGCGTGCTTTGAGTTTGGAGAATCAATGCCCTTGACTCCCGAGAGAGACCGCCTACACGTGAAATTGTTTCCCGCATCCGATCCTCCACCTCCTCAAAGATGCTCCGCTGAGCATGGCTCTCGACGTTCACTCCCCAATCCCCCCCCGCCGCTTGGTCAAAGCCGATTCACTCCTGATCCTCTCAAAGAGACTTTCTTTCCTTCCGGCGAGGCCACTCATTGAAACTAGGGTGGCAGTCTCTCGAGGAGTTTCCTTGGGGCGGCGGACATCATCGCTCATCTTTTATGCTTAGCTTGGGGAGAAGGATTGATCGTCTCGGGAGCGTTATGCTACTCGAGTTCCTACCCCCCTCCTCTTCAAACGCCCATTTTGACGCACAAGGTTTTTTTTCGTAGGGCAACCCGAGTAACATCACTCGTACCATCCTCGATCAACATCCTCCGTTAAACCGGATCGTTTGAGAAGATTCATGTGGGTGTAACTTAGTTCCCTCCTATGAGATTCAAGTCTATACCGAGCTTTTTCAAAGAATTCATAGATGTCTTCGCGTGGTCCCTACAGGTATGTCGGGGACTGATCCGTATCGTAGTGCATGAGATTCCAACCTATCCAGGTGCGAAACTCGTGCGCCCAACGCTTACGCCCCATGCATCCTCGAAAGTCGACACATCGAAGGCGTGGTTGAAAAACTTCGAACGCTGGCTTTATTTATCCCATCCCCCCTGCTGCATCGGTGTCTAACATTGTCCCCGTCGACAAAAAGCAGTACGATTAGAGTCCGTGTTGATTATCGCGACATCAATCACGCCCGTCCAAAGGACAATTATCCCACCGCTCACAGACCGCATTATCGACGAACGTGCCGGGAGTGAGATCTATTCCTCGATGGACGGTTTCTCAGTGATATAATCAGATCAATATTGCACCCCGAGGATCAACACAAGACCACATTCATCCGTCATGCGGGGTACCTTCGCGTATAAAAAGCTCCCGCTCTGGCTTGAAGAACGCTCGAGACACTTTCTGCCGCGGCGATGTCCCACGCTTTCCATGACATTCGCCATATCGCTCACTCTTTATCCGGACGACTCGTCATTTCATCCGGCCAAGCGAGAGGACCATCCCGAGTACTCCGCCGCATCTTCTTCGCGTGTGCGCTACAACACTCGTGCTCAATCCTCATAAATGCGTCTTCTCGCATATGATTCTCGCTCGTTCTTTAGGATTCATAGTCTCGAAAGATTTGACTCGCTTTCGACCTTTTAAAGGTCGAGGCCATCATAAATCTCCCATCACTCCTCCCTCCTTTATCAATTACGTAGCCCGGAAGGGAAAGCGAATCTGTTCGGCGTTTTATTTCAATTATGCTTTAGGTGACAAAGATTTACTCATGATAAAACAATGTTCTCCTTTTCATTGGGACGAAATTGCTCAAGAATCCTTTGAGAAGTCAAGACGTTGCTTGTCAATGCTCCATTGCTTCATCCTACTCGACTCATCACCGACTTCACTTTATATCTTGCCGCCACATTTAGCACCATAGCCATGGTCTTGGTGCAGATGATCGATGACGCGTGATGAACATGTTGTTTATTATCTGTCATCGTAACTTTCGATCTAGAAACGCCGTTTATGCTCATGTCGAGAAGTTGGTATTAGACAGATGACATGTCGTACAGCCGCTTTTGCTATTACATCCTTTTGCGATATGATAACAAAGTGGTTTCGTACCGCAACCCTATGACGTATATTCTTTCTAGACAATTACTAGGGGGGCAAGTAATCCAAATGGATTGTTATCTTGCAGAGTTTGACTTAGAGTTCACTACCCGCGAAGTCAACTAAAATCACTAGTCTTCGCGATCTCGATATGCTTCTCCTCTCCCCCGCTGTCACTTTGCTCCTCACACTCGAAGACCATATACACGGACGAAACGCTTTTTCCTCATCGAGCATCGGACCTTGCACGGTGTACATAATAGGTGTATCTTCGCACCACGCAAATTTCCGACCGAGTTGATAAAAGTCGCTCCACCGTCGCGATTCGGCACCGGCCTCTACCCCCTACCGTATAGTAGGAGATACCTTATACCGCATTGAGTAGATTCGTGCTCCGACGATGCTTAACCCTTGAAGAGGCCGAAAGGTCTCGAAATGACTCGCCATGGCGCCCGTGTGGACATATGTCCTGCAGTGCTACCGCTCGTGAAGACTTCAAGCAAAGTCGTTATTTCTCTGCCTTCCCATATTCAAAGATCCAGATCACTCAGGCCTCAGAATGTCATGAAAAGCCGATATTTCAAAGACAATATGTGCGCGCGCTTTACCCTTGCATCCTCGTTATTACCAGCTGCACTACAAAATGGGGAAGTGGATTTTATGACGTGTAACCTCACTCTGCCGGGCATGCGTATATAATTGTCGCCGTCGACTACTTCACCAAGTGGGCCGAGGCGGCTTCTACACTAGTCACGACGAAACTATCGCTCAATTCATATTCAACCACGTTATTGTGACGTGTTCGGGGTCTTCAAGCCATCGTCACCGATCATGGTACTCATTTCGAGATTATATGATGGCTGAGTCACCAAAGTTGGGCTTTAGCGTCACGACAGTACCAACACCTATATTACCTCAAGCTGAATGGTCGTTGAAGCTAGAGCGAATGTTCTGTCACTATGCTTCAAAGGAATGCTTGGTATTCACAAATCCAATTGGCATCTCCAACTGCTCTCGCCTCCCGCATACTAAACATCCGCAAAGAGTGCAACTCGGGTTCACACCATTTCAATTGGTGTACGTGTCCGGAAGCAACTCTTCCCTAAAGGAAATGCGAGATTCCTTCGTTGAAATTAGCTACGGGATATTTACCTAATACTTCGCTCGAGGAAGAACGCTGTCAGTATCCGGAACGGTTAGATGAAAACCCATCGTCCTGTCGCTTGGTTATCGAAGCACAAAAGCAAGAGGGTCAAAACTCATTTTGATCAATCGTTTCTCCTCGTTCCTTTATCGAAGGAGACTTCGCCCCTCCCCGTACGATCATGCACATGAAAAGCTTGGAGCCGTAGTTCCGAACTTTTCATGGTGGCATGGGCCCCTATATAGTAAAACGAGTTTTGAAAAAACAGTGAGCTTTATGAAGTTTATAGATTATGAAGGAGTTCCCACTGGCACAGAAATCTTAAATGGCGTCACTCTCAAAAAGTACTATGTCTCGAAGTGATTTCTTGGTGTGGTGTGTACATAGGTGTGTGTTTTTCATTTGTGTACATTTATGGTGTGGTGTGCCTTGTAAACATCTTTCTCGTTGATCGGTCTTCTTGGTTGTGCAGATGTCTATTCATCCATTTGTTGGTTTCGCTGGATGGTCCCTTTCCCGCTAGCATTGTGAATCGTGCCTTCAACAACTCGGGTAATCTATGATCCCCGCTCGGTGAGTTGGTCAACTCGCAAGGAGTGTGTGCCTAAGACGTACTACGAACAACATCACGGAATATAGTGCCGTGTTATAATTATTAACCGAGGCAAGAAACCTTGGTATCCGTGAATTGCTCATGTATTCAGATTCGCAACTTGTAGTGTTACAACTCGAAAATCCGGGACACTACCTCGTAAGAAACCCATCCATTTTACGTTTGTATCTCGTATTCGATTATCGGAAAGGAATTTTTGACTACATTACATATCATCATATACCTGTGCATTTGAATACATTAATGATGCAGTAGTAAATTTGGTATTAGACAGACACTTGCGCAATTTTTTAAATCATCATCACATGTAAAGAAAGATCCCATCCAGTAACAGATATGCATATATATATAGATATCGAAATGTTTACATAGAGTGTGTCACATAAAGTCAAAATATACATAATCGTCTTAGTACATCCCAGGACGATATGTCTCTCAAAAACATATGGTATAATCCCTAAGAGCTAATCCGCATGGTGCTCATGATAGTACTGTAACCCGCACGCACTAAGCGTCTCGTGATTCTATGGATCCGACTTGGAACTCCCCACCGTATGACGCCGGGTACGCCCATCCGTACGTCCGCCACCCGAGCATAGTCCGGATCCCCTCGGGCAATGCCCTCGAGATTTTGGATCAACTCCTCTCCTCCCGTGCTCCCTCTCCCCGAGGACTGTGGGCGAGATGAGTCTCTCCGCGAGACCGGAGACATCCCAAACTTGGTCTCTCAGTGTCCACATCAAAGCACATATATATAAAATGTGTTAGGACTAATGTGTATTAACAAAAAAACATAAAAAAATCAAAAAAACATGAGGTCTTACCCAACTCCTCGTCCCAGCTGCCTCCTTCTCGCGGCCGCAGAGATATCTGTCCTCCCGTGGAAGCCGGCCTCGCATATGGCCGCCCTCCACTACAATCAACCGGTGCCGTAACCACCTCAAAGAACTCCCGCCCTCAGTATCTCGTTGGTCGCTCCCGACCTCGGGCATTAGTGTCGCCCCGGGCCGAGCCATTCTTGCCTCTCGTGGTATCTGGATCGCTACTATGGCCCCTTGGCCCCGGAAGATTGGTAAGCGCTCCCGCAACGAACGATACTGTGATGGAACCACAGCCAAACCCGCTTCTCAGCCTAGCTTGTTTGCATTTTGTGAGCCGCCTCTTCATGTTTATTGTTACCGCCGTAGCCCCACGCCCAAACAAGAAGGGACTCGTGCATTCCCGAGGCTAGCGTGAGTTGGGCCTTTCGTGGCCTCGTGCGGTGCCTCACAATCCCGCATGCCTCGTGATGGTATGTAAGACAACTCTCAATGCCGCATCGAGGATGGTGTGGATATCCACTTTTTTTGCTCCCCGATCTCATTTAGTGCTCCTCGTCACACTCGTGCCATCACTTCTTCCATCTTCTCGCCGTATGGTCCGTCCCACCAAGACTGCATCGTACTCTCGCATTGGACAATCGGTGATGAAACACACATTAGAAACCCTCCAGCCTCCAATAATCTTGATCTCGCAACTTGAACACTTGTTCATGTTCTTGTCCCAAATACTCGATCAACATCGGAGGAGCTCTGTGTCGAGTTTCGTGCGTGTGGTGTAAGGAAGAACTTTTCTTTAGCCCACGCTTCTCGAGGGCATTCATGCAAGCCTCACTTTCTATGGCCTCGTTCATCCTCTTCCCCCATGCTCTCATTCTTTCCATTCAATCACCATTTTTGCTCTGATTTCCCTCGCATCCACATGGTCATAAACCCTTGATTAGATCTCTCCGGTGGGCTTCAAATTCCATTCAATCTCGTTAAAATCTCAAATTTTTTAGGTGGAAAATTTAGGGGTTTCGCTGTTGGCGCGATCGTTTTGTGATCAGTCGTGCCACGTGGCACGAGGCTTTTGTATAGGGAAGCCCACGGGCGCGGTCCGTGCTCGATACTCGTGCGTTGCAATGAGCGAAATTCTCTAAAATTCTCAAAGAGTGCGCTACAGAGGCCTCGATACATAAGGGAAAAACTATTAAAAAAATGGATTGAAATGAAGTATAGGGGAAGCGCTCTTACTCGTAGCAAGATGCAGAATTCAATGGTCAACCGGACCGTCGCAATCGCCGTCGAAGTTTGCACTCCAAATGACCACCGCCGCTTTTTTACCAAGGTAAATAGTAAATGAATTTTTGTTTTTGACCATTTTGGCATATTTATAACTTTTTTGACATAAGATGAGTTTTAGAAGTTACTTTTATCAAATATTTTAATATGTTATGTCGAAATGGGTTTTTACGCTTGCTTGGTATGCGTGCACAGCAGTGTTTTTGCGACTTTAACTATGGAAACGAGTTGTATTTTATACTTTTTCGGATTCGCAAATACACGAAAAAAGTCACTTTGGAGTCATCTTTCAAACTCTTTTTCTCGACTTATAAAACATGAAAAACATTGCTCGAGGCTCTTTTCGTTTCGATCTCGTTAAAATGGACACGAATCCCACATCTACCCAAGATACGTTTACCCCCTTTTTTTCTGGCCGGGATAGATTGATTACAAAAAAGGAATACCCCAGCCTATCGCGACTAGGAGGTTTTCTCGGATATTGTTTTCTACCTTTTCGAATCCGAGAAACTATTTATAGAAAAGGGACTGCCTGAGTTTACTTTTCTCGCTATCTTTTCAAACTCTCTAAACATGAAAAGATGTCGAGTTCTCCCTTTGGTCGTACTCGTTAAACCTCGATGACATCGGATCCAAGCCGAAAATGACGTTCTCCGAGTTCCTCCTTCCTAGGCTCTTTAAATGTACTAGGATGGATTGCCCTGAAGGGCGGACTTATATTACAAGCATATGCTATCCTTTTCAAGCTTGTTATCAAAACAATTGGGGTACTCGCCAAAAAATGGTGGGGGAAAAATGGAACCGTAATCGCTTGTCGCTTTTGCAGCAGCATGTCGCTCTCGGAAATATGGCACTTGTCTCGCATTCGTGTCGGGTTGGGGACATCTCATCTCGTTTTTTCTTTCACTTGCTTCCGTGGGTTTGGGTAATCCTTTTGACCTCTCCTCTCGCTCATTTTCTTGTCACCATGACCCTCGATCCGTTGATGTCAAATACCGCCAAAACCACTATTAGTGCCGTTACATGTTCAAGAGAAGTTGACCTTCGTGAATATCAACCTTCCCCTCGATTCTCGTACGATCTTGATTCACAACAAAAACATCATGTTCCTCTTCCGTTCCCTCGTGTCGATGATGTGAAACATTATGGCTCACCTTCGATCAAGGTCACTTCCCCGTCAAACTTCAGCTCATTATTCGCGAAGTTGATCTAGAGACTCCTTCATGGTACCTTGAGCTCGCATGCCTCAATGGCATGTTTGTCGCATTCGATCGTGGGGTTTTTATTTATCGCGTCTCCGATCGAGTGATTTTCACGTAGTGTTCGACACCGCACTTCATTGATTCACACACTCGTAGATTGTACCTATAGTACCTCGAGAGACCATTGCTGCTATTAGTGGTTCTTCTCGCTTCACCAACGCTTTCATCATCTGGTCGGTAATCCACGATGTTATCGATATGTCCGACTTTTGTAGCTCATATTCGCATGCTTGAACTCTGTACTTTAAAGTTGGGTCGAGATGGAGCGCAAGACCGCGGATTGTATCCGTTGTAATCCGTGCCGCGATTGTGGATTATTATCATTTTGTACATGACTCATCGATGGATGGTCACGACCATACCGAGTCTATTTATTTGATCTTCGCCGGGATGGTTGTGCCCATACCCCTGATCCGGGATTAGTGTACTGTTTTTGGATGGTCCGCCCATACCACATATATCATGTATTTGAGATATCAGTTGTACTTCTCTACACAGTTTTTCCGATGGCAGTGTTTTCATTTGGACACGTTCTCGTAAAGCATTTCACCCCTCTTTCTCTCTTGGGCCTCATGCTTTAGGGGGCATCTGTTACACAGTAATTTGTCACCTTCCTTGCAATCTCCATCTCACCCATTGGAGGGTCATTTTTGTGACCAATAAGAAGTGTCATTCCTTGCAAATAGCATCATTACATCCCTTTCCATGAGGAAAACATTCCTTTTGTTGATCATTTCCCGATGCATCTTAAACACCTGCTGCACTGCGCCGGTAGCCCATTATGTACTCATTACGCTCAATGTACAGTACCAACACTGAGCCCGTGCCAATTGGATCTTTGTCCCAGTTAAGCACTCGCGCCAATCTGCTTATGGAAATTTTTTAAAAAAATGAGGCGAAGTTTCGATTAAAACAACTTCGTGGTTGAGTCATCGGGAGTGGTTTCGACTGAATAACCACGGCCTTCCTCCTTTGGCCTCTTATTTCCACCTAATGGGGAACCTCCCAAGGGATAAGGCCTCCCTTCCACTATTGTATGGATCCCAACCTCCTCCTCTCCTCTATAAATATAGCCTTCATCCATTGATGAAGGGGCTAAAGGGCTGGATAGTTCCAAAGAGTGGCAGAATTTCTAAGTTCCCAAGAGCTTTCATGCTGCAAAAGCCTTCTTGATTCCCCAAGGCCAAATCCAAGCAAGGAGACTATTGCCAAGTATCCGGAGAGAGAGGCTTGTCCCATCCCTGACAGGATTTTTCGAGACATGTTGCGCTGATGACCCGCTAAAGGAGAGTGTTGCGTCGAAGCTATGGTTGTATTCTTCTTTTTTTACTCTTTAATGATAAGCGACTATCGGTTATGGTTCCACTCTTGTTCTTGATCATGTTCATGAGTTATATCCTCTTCAACTGATATATAATTGTATGCACTGGATTTTATGCTTGCGTTTGTGTTGTTTCTTGCATGTGCAGGTGTCCAATCACAGAGATCGTGAGGGCTGTGATCTACCAGGGCAAAGGAACGGGAACACCACCTCTTCTGATACGATGTCGTTGGATTCCGGTGTGCCTTCCTCGCAAGCCTGCCATTTACAATTAGAACCCGCACTATGGGGCTGTTTGATTGTTGCTAGGACCCTGCGGGGCTAGTAGATCAGCCTCTCGGTCAGAGAGGGGATTTACCTCCTCAACAGGGTTAAATGGGTTAGGGTTGGTTTAGAGGTTTAGGGGGTTAGGGGATTTAGCAGTTAAGGATTTTAGGGGTTAGAAGTTAGTGGTTAATGGGGTTAAATGGGTTAGGTTTTTAGGGGTTTATGGTGTCTAATTGGTTAGGGGTTGGGAATTAGGGTTTTAGGGGTTAGGGGTTAAGGGTTTAGAGGTTTAGGGTTTAGGGGGTTAAATGGGTTACAGGTTTAGAGGTTTAGGGGGTTAGGGGATTAGCAGTGAAGGATTTTAGGGGTTAGGGGTTAGGGTTTTGGGGGTTAAATCCACACTTAAATGGGTTAGGTTTTTAGGGGTTTACGGTGTTGAATTGGTTAGGGGTTGGGAATTAGGGCTTAAGGGTTTAGGGGTTAGGAATTAGGGTTTAAGGGGTCAAGGGTTATGGGTTGGGAATTAGGGTTTAAGGGGTTAGGGGTTTTGGGGTTTAAGGGCTTAAATGGGTTAGGGGTCAACGAGTTAGGGGTATGGGTTAAGGGTTTAGAGGTTTAGGGTTTAGGGGCTAAATGGGTTAGGGGTTTAGAGGTTTAGTGGGGGTAAATGGGTTAGGGGTTATGGGTTTAGAGGTTTAGGGTTTAGGGGGTTAAATGGGTTAGGGGTTAGGAATTAGGGTTTAAGGGGTCAAGGGTTAAGGGGTTAGAGGTTTAGGTGTTTAAGGGGTTGAATGGGTTATGAGTTGGGAATTAGGGTTTAAGGGGTTATAGGTTTAGGGGGTTAAATGGGTTAGGGTTGGTTTAGAGATTTAGGGGGTTAGGGGATTTAGTAGTTAAGGATTTTAGGGGTTAGAAGTTAGGGGTTAATGGTGTTAAATAGGTTAGGTTTTTAGGGGTTTAGGGTGTTGAATTGGTTAGGGGTTGGGAATTAGGGTTTAAGGGGTTAGGGGTTAAGGGTTTAGAGGTTTAGGGTTTAGGGGGTTAAATGGGTTATAGGTTTAGAGGTTTAGGGGATTTAGCAATGAAGGATTTTAGGGGTTAGGGGTTAGGGTTTTGGTGGTGAAATGGAATAAACACTTAAATGGGTTAGGTTTTTAGGGGTTTAGGGTGTTGAATTGGTTAGGGGTTGGGATTAGGGTTTAAGGGGTTAGGGGTTTTGAGTTTTAGGGGGTTAAATGGGTTAGGATTGGTTTAGAGGTTTAGGGGGTTAGGGGATTTAGAAGTTAAGTATTTTAGGGGTTAGGAGTTAGGGGTTTTGGGGTTTAGGTGCTTAAATGGGTTAGGGGTTAACGTGTTAGGGGTAGGGGTTAAGGGTTTAGGGGTTAAATGGGTTAGGGATTTAGAGGTTTAGTGGGGGTAAATAAGTTAGGGATTTAGAGGTTTAGTGGGGGTAAATGGGTTAGGGGTTAAGGGTTTAGAGGTTTAAGGTTTAGGGGGTTAAGGGTTTAGGGGTTAGGGGTTAGGAATTAGGGTTTAAGGGGTCAAGGGTTATGGGTCAAGGGTTAAGGGGTCAAGGGTTAGTTTTTTGCAATAACATAATTCTCCAATCCCATACACTTCTGCTTGGAATGTCACACTTAACATTCATTTCCTTTTCAGATAATATTCTTTATCCCCTTACATCCATACCTAGGAAAATAAACTTCATTTCAATTTAATCTTGTGAAACTAAAGTGGAATATAGGATGACCCATTCCAAGAAGGGCATCTCACTCAATGTTCAAATAATATTGTTCATTCCCTTACATCCATACCTAGGAAAATAGACTTCCTTTCAAGTTAATTGTGTGAAACTGAAGTGGAAGATAAAGTGACGCATTCCAAGAAGCTCATCTCACTTCAAAAATTTCTCGAGATTTCCAAGAATTTATAACGATATTAAGGTGCTATGCATTGTCTCCTTTATCACCTCATGGCATTTAGTCAATTGTTTTTTAAATTTAAATTTATTCATTAATTTCAAAAAAAATATTATATAAATTATATATAGTTGTTTTTATTTTGATTTATGTTTTAGAATTTTATTTTATTTATATTAATATTCAATTAGTTTTATATAAAAATATTTTTAGTTTTTTATATAACATTGATATTACAAAATATTGTAACAAATTTTATTTAATTAAATCTTCATGTATTTTTTATCATTAATAATAATAAAATAATTTAAAATAAAATTATAATTTTATTATTTTTAATCATTTTTTAATTTTAATAAAGTACTATTTAAATTATATAACGTACCAATTCTAAAAACTTAATAATTTTTTTGTTTTATTATAGGAATAAAACTCTCGGATGAGAGTTTTTAAAACTCTCATACAAGAGTTTTTAAAACTCTCATACGAGAGTTTTTAAAACTCTCATACGAGAGTTTTTAAAACTCTCGTCCAAGAGTTTTAAAACTCTCGTCCAAGAGTTTTTTTAACTCTCGTCCAAGAGTTTTTTTAACTCTCGTCCGAAAGTCTCCCCGAGAGTTTCCGTCAATACAACTCTCGGACGAGAAAATGCATAACTCTTGTCCGAGAGATTTTTAACTCCGGTTAAACCCAATAAAACTCTCGGACGAGAGTTTTTAAAACTCTCGGTCGAGAAATAGAGTTGACTATTTTCTCGGACGAGAAATTAAAAATTTCTCCCAAATTCTAGCCGTCTGCCAAAAAGTGTTTCCCAACTTCGCAATTTCACCCTATTGTAACTCAAAAAAAGGCTATAAATAACAAGCCTCACTTTGTAAAAGGATAAATTGTCCACCACAATGTAGCTTCTACAGTTATTCTCTGTTTTAATAAAACAAGTTTCTTTGTGGTTTTATTTGTTGTGTGTTCTCTTTTTTTTCTAGCATTCTAATTTTGCAGATCTTGTCAGATCCATTTCAATTTTTTAGATCTTGGGGGCCTCCCCCCAAGATCTGGATCATCAGCAGTGTCTATCAAATTGGTGACCAAATTTGTTTGGGTTTCGGTGGTGGTCAATTCTTTCTTAGGCTTCCAGGCCTTTCTTACCTCCTTCAACTACTTCCTCAAATGTTTTACCATTTTCCTTGACCTTTTGCAAGTCCTGCTTAGTTTCTTAAACTTATTTTCAACTAAATTTTCTTCTGGCCTGGGTTCAGCAGGGGTTGGACGAGCAACAACCTCATTTTCAGGAATGGTGGTGTCAATTTCAGGATTGTCAGTGATGGTGTTTTCTACCTATACTCTAGAGTTTACTTCTGCATGAGGATCTCGGCTGGGTGAGACATTATTCCCTTCAGGTGTTAGAGGGATCGTTTCCATGCTTGCATTTTGTTCCAAGGGGATGGTGTCTCCTGACTGGTTTTTAGTGTCGGCTAACCCTTTTTCCTACTCTTCCCTATTCACTCCATCACTCTCGAGAGGAGACAAGGCCCTAAAAGCCTGTGATTCCTCTTGGTGGGGTAATATATTGGTGCGAGCAGAGCTGCTGGCAGTGGCAGATTGGTCTAACGGTTCTTCTTACTCTTCAGCTTGCTCAGATAGGCTTCTAGTTTCATGGGATACCCTCATTTTCTCTAGGACTCGAGCCATCTCTTCCTCATAATCTTGTAAGGGTATGTTTTGAGGGATTGAGGGTAGTGAGTGGGATGGCCCTGCCTCCTCTAGGAATTCTGAGTTTTCTTGTTGTAAATGCAGTCTTTTGGACCGCATTTGCGTGCTTGGTTTTGAAGTTGAGGTACGGGTCATTTTCCTTCTAGGTATGTTAATTCTAGGGAGCTCAATTTTGGTCCCAACGGGGTTTTCCTTAGATGCCTGCATGGCAGGGTTAACAAAGTTGTCCCGGGATATTTGCTGCTTCCCTAACTCATGCATGGTGATTAATTTGATTAAACCATGGTGAATGATGACTGCTTGAGGGTTTTTATCTTTTCTCATTCGAACAATAGTGTTGTGTAATATATAATTTAAGAAAGCAGGAAGATTAACTAAAATATTTTGTTTAAGAACAACTAATAATTTGAGTTGACTGGGTTTTACCACATCTTGGCGTCCATCGCATGTGATGAATCTCTGGATGAATGATGCCTATAGAAATTATATGCACTAAGCATGCATATGTCCAAGATCCACCTGATCTCACACTATTTAAATTTATGCAAGAAACTGAATCTATTCCACTTGTTAATATTTTGCGGAAAAATTAATTGCACACACATGTGAAGCATAAACAAAAATAATCAATCGCACATAACACAGTTTTTAACCGGGAAATCCTGAAGCTGAAAAACCCAACTATATATTATGTAACATGGAGATCATACGAAAATCTCATACAAGCATACAAATCTTATCACAAGCCCTCAGTACAGTACAATCGTTATACACTAATCAGGCCTAATCTTGCAAATCCATGCACCGATCTTTGCCACCTGCTGGCCTGCCTCCACTGCACAATCTTTGATGAATAATAGCTTTGAATGAATTTGAATTACTCCATCCTTGACTGCGCAATCCTCATTGGCATTTCCACTTAGTGTGTGATGCAATCAATGCATCACTATAGTCACAACAGATAGTCTATCTTTCCCTTTCACCTATCTCTCCACTGGTCTCCACTGAAACTGCCATGCACTGTAGTTAAATGATGTATTCTTCAGTTGATTAATGAGTTATTATTTGTGAATTAATTAACTAATTAATTCACTCCACTCTCACTAGTGTATCAATCAGTTAGACTAGATACAACTAGCTCAACTGAGTCTAACTGAGTTAAAATGAATACAACTCCATAACTACTTCTTCCAATTGTGTCATAACTCTGCCACTTGAGTTCTAACTAGGTCCTCCATGCATTAGCTCTAGTAAACCCTTAGGAATAGCATAATTCCTTTTGTCAGCTGTTGTGCCACATCTGTGCACTGAACTGAAGTGCTCCAAGAGAATAAGTTGTTGTTTAGAGTCTAATTATTATTAAGAGCTAATAATAATTGACATGCATTTATTTTTAGATTGGCGATCTATAAATAGACTTCGCCAAATATTCTAAAAATAGAATTTCATCTATTTTTCCAACTTGACCAACCATCCATAAATAACATCCTGCAACTTCTGAAATATGATCATCATGTCTAAAAATAGACATAGTCTAAAAATAGACTTGCACCAAAAATAGCCTGTGAGCCCACTTAGTGAAGGCGACTCTTTTCACTAAGCTCATCATCTTGTTGAATATCAATACTCCCTCTCAAAAATATAGGGATTATCCTTCACCCCGATCCTACCTCTATGGTATTCGAATTTTCTCCTGGTGAGTGCCTTCGTCAAAATATCTGCATCCTGATCCTCCGTAGGAATGTACTGAAGCAACACGATCTTCTGCTGCACACAATCTCTGATATGATGATACCGGATATCAATATGTTTAGATCTATCATGAAACACAGGATTAACCGAGAGTTTAATGCAACTTTGATTATCACAATGAATCATCGTGTGATCTAAATGTGAAACGAACAAACCAACCAGAATCTTCCTCATCCAGATAGCCTCACATGTAACTAAACTTGTTGCCATGTATTCTGCTTCCGTTGAACTGAGTGCCACGGATCTTTGTTTCCTGCTGTACTAAGAAACTATTGTAGACCTGATACTGAAAATCCCTCCTGATGTGCTCTTTCTATCTGTTGGGCTTCCTGCCTAATCTGCATCCGTGAAGCCATGCAACTTCACCTCATCCATCTGTTTGTACCATAAACCATACTCAGATGTGCCCCTGAGATATCTTAAGACATGCTTGCCCTCCTTCCAAAAGAGCTTGGTAGGCTTAACCATCGCTTGTGAAATCTGGTTCACTGCATAGCATATGTCTGGTCTTGAATTGACTAAATACATTAGCTAACCCACCAACTGTCAATAAACAGTGGCATGCACTACCTCTGCCGATGTAGCATCCTCTTTCTTCCAATTTCCTGGAAGAGGAGTGTCGATAGGCTTGCAGCCTTGCATGTGAAACTTCTCCAATATCTCTCGGGCATACTTGCCTTGAGACACAAACAATTCACCTTCCCGCTGCCATATTTCCAATCCAAGGAAAAAATGAAGGAGGCCTAAATCCTTCATCTCAAACTCCTTTGCAAGATCTGCCTTGCATGAGTGTATCAACTACTCATCACCTGTTAGTATCAAATCATCAACATAAATTACAATGATCAAAATCTTACCCTCAATCACAATCTGGTATAGGTTTGCATCCACCTCACTCTTGGTGAAGCCAAGTCCAGTGAAATAGTTTTCAATCCGAGTGTACCAAGCACGGGGTGCTTGTTTCAGCCCATACAACGCTCTTTTGAGCCTGCACACATGCGACTCGCTGCTGAAGATCTCAAATCCTTCAGGCTTCTCAATGTACACCTCTTCCTCAATGATCCCATTAAGGAATGTAGTCTTCACATCCATCTGATGAATGTGCCAACCCATCTGCTCTGAGAGAGCAAGGATGGTCCGTATGGAAGAATACTGTGCGACAGGTGCAAAGGTTTCTTCATAGTCAATCCCCTCAATCTATGAGAAGCCCTGGGAAAAAAATATTGCCTTATACTTCTCGACACTCCCATCAGCAGCTTGCTTTACCTTGTAGATCCATCTTGATCCGACAACTGATTTTCCCACTGGCCTTGGAACAATCTCCCAAGCACTGTTTCTGACAATGGATTCATACTCCTCCACCATGGCATCTACCCATGTGGGCTCCTGCGCTGCTTCTTCAAAAGAATATGGCTCTGTCACAATACACTTGCTCATAAGAGCCATGTATCCAGTATATCGGTCAGGTGACTGTCTCTGTCTGTGCTTTGATGTAGGGACTCCTACATTCTGTGCCACATCCACCTTCAGTCTCTCATATTCTGTGGTACACTCCCTGCCTTGTCTAATGTTTGGTTCTGCATGAGTGGACTCCTCCACTTCATGAATCTCCTCCTGTGGCTGATCCACATCCAGAGGCTCATCTTTGGGAACAAAAATTTCCTCCTCTGCATGCAAGTGTAGCTCCCTCTCAAGCGACAACTTCATGGCTTTCACCTCATTGAATTTTATATCCCATCTCATAACAGTCATCTGACTGTTTGGAAAATACACAAGATAGTTATGGGGTGTTTCTGTGTACCCCACAAATATCCCAACTTCTGCAGTTGGCTCCAACTTCTTCCTGGCATCCTTTGTCACATGAATGTAAACAGGTGAGCCAAACATCTTCAAATGAGAAATATCAGGCTTCTTACCAGTAAAAGATTCCTTGGGTGTACTCATGCCAAGTACTCTATGAGGACAATGTTTTTGCACATAAACCACAGTGTTGCATGCTTCTTCCCACAAGTGCATCAGAAGGCCCTGATCATGCAGTATCGCTCGTGCAGCACCCACGATCGTTTTGTTCCTTCTCTCCACGACCCCATTCGGCTGTGGGTTATGAGGCGTTATGAGTTCTCTTCGAATTCCTTCTTTGCTACAGAATTATTTGAATTCGCTCGAGATGTATTCACCACCATTATCGCTCCTTAGAGATTTCACCTGCTTCCCCGACTCCTTCTCCACCATTGCCTTGAACTCACAAAACTTTGAGAATTTTTCACTCTTCTTCTGCATGAAGAAGATCCAGCATCTACGAGAAAATTCATCAAAAAAAATCACATAATACCTGTGTTTTGTTGTTGAAGCAACCGAGAATGGTCCACACACATTTGTGTGAATTCTCTCCAGGATCACCGAAGCACGATTATCCTTCTCATGAAAGGTGGTCTTCACAAACTTATCCATTGTACATCCTTTGCACTGATCTGACTGTGCAAGAGTACCCTTGGGAAGTCCAGTAGAAAATTGCTGCAAAATTTTCAAAGCGCCATGGTGAAGATGGCCCAATCTCCTGTGCCATAATTCGCCCTCATCGCGGCTCACCACTTCTTCTGCTTTGCCCACCATTGCAGCGTAGCCATCTACCTCCAGCTTGTAGAGATTCTTAATTTGAACCCCTATCTTCTTGGTTTGACCCATTGTTTTATGTCGAAGAAGGCTTTACCCTCACTAAAAACAACATCATAACACTTGTCTTCCAGCATTGCAACTGAGACCAAGTTCTTCTTCAGACCTGGAACATGCATGAAATTCTTCAACAAGAATGGATTACCGAACTCCATCTCAAAGGTAATGGTCCCAATTTCAATCGCACTGTACCGACCATCATCACCCATCTCTATATGCATCTGGAGGTCCTTCTCCTCCAAGTCACTAAACAACTCTTTGTCTCTTGTCATATGGAAAGACACACCACTGTCAAGATACCACACCAATCCCATGCAGCTTGAAACCAAACATGCGATCAAGGAAAAATCCAGCTCAAATTGTGAGGCTAAGGCCTCTCCAGCTCAGATCTAGTAGCCTGCTTATTCTTCTTCTTCTGTGGACAGTTAGTGGCGAAATTTCCATTCTCGTGACAGTGAAAACACTTCACTTTGGACAAGCCCTGCTTCTTGCCTTTCGCATTGGATTTTGAAGGATTTTTCTTCCCCTTCCCTTTCCTTGCTTTGGCAGCCAAGCGCAATTCTCTTCATCTTCATTCTTTGATGAAGATCCATCCCGGTACCCCGCCTTAGCTCCTCCTGCACAAGATCCGACCAAAGTCGCTCCCATCCCGGCAATTTCTCCCGTCCATTGACAAAGTCTTCGTAGCTATGCCAAATCTTCAGAAGCCCAACGAGAGCCAAGCTCACCAAGTCATCTTCATCAACAGTAACCCCACACTTCCCATCTCATCCTTGCAGTGGACAAACTTCATGAGGTGTTTTTGAATATTGTCGCCTTTCTCTATTTTTATTTTTCTGAGCTTGTCTTTAAGCACCAACTTCCTCAGGTCACTTCTGCTTTGGAAAAAGTCTGTCAAAGCCTTCCATATTAAGAATGGAGTGGATTTCCCATGAAGGCTAGACACAATATGGTCCTTCACACCTTCCAACAGAATCCTCCTCGTATTTGCAGTCTTCTTTTTCCATGCATCAATTAATGCATCATCGCTAGATCCCGACTTAGGAACATCTCTATCGATGAACTCCTTCATCCCATTATCCTCCAGCACCGCCTCCATCTTGTCCTTCCAGGCTATGTAATTTGAGCTCCCATCAAGGGCATACTCCAATCTCAACTCATTGAAGGACATTTCAATGTATACTCGATTTCTGCACCAAGAATCTTCTGTAGCAAATTCGAATTTTCCACTAGCACAAACTCACTTCACAATTGCAATCCTCAATCAACAATGCTCTGATACCATGTAGAAATTATATGCACTAAGCATGCATATTTCCAATATCCACCTAATCTCACACTATTTAACTTTATGCAAGATACTGAATCTATTCCACTTGTTAATATTTTCCAGAAAAATTAATTGCATGCACATGTGAAGCATAAACAAAAATAATCAATCGCACATAACACATTTTTTAACCGGGAAAGCCTGAAGCTGAAAACCCAAACTATATATTATGTAACATGGAGATCATATGAAAATCTCATACAAGCATACAAAGCTTATCACAAGCCCTCAGTATAGTACAATAGTCATACACTAATCAGGCCTAATCTTGCAAATCCATGCACCAATCTTTGCCACCTGCTAGCCTGCCTCCACTTCGAAATCTCTGATGAAGAATACCTCTGAATTAATTTGAATTACTCCATCCTTGACTGTGCAATCCTCATTGGCATCTCCACTGAGTGTGTGATGCAATCAATGCATCACTATAGTCACAACAGATAGTCTATCTTACCCTTTCACCTATCTCTCCACTGGTCTCCACTGAAACTGCCATGTACTGTAGTTAATTGATGTATTCTTCAGTTGATTAATGAGTTATTATTTATGAATTAATTAACTAATTAATTCACTCCACTCTCACTAGTGTATCAATAAGTTAGACTAGATACAACTAGTTCAATTGAGTCTAACTAAGTTAAACTGAATACAACTCCATAACTACTTCTTCCAACTGTGTCATAACTCTGCCACTTGAGTTCTAACTGAGTCCTCCATGCATTAGCTCCAATAAACCCTTAGGAATAGCATAATTTCTTCTGTCAGCTGCTGTGCCACATCTGTGCACTGAAATGAAGTGCTCCAAGAGAATAAGTTGTTGTTTAGAGTCTGATTATTATTAAGAGCTAATAATAATTGACATGCATCTATTTTTAGATTGATGATATATAAATAGACTTCGCCCAATATTCTAAAAATAGAATTTCATCTATTTTTCCAACTTGACCAACCATCCACAAATAGTATCCTGCAACTTCTAAAATATGATCATAATGTCTAAAAATAGACTTGCGCCAAAAATAGCATACGGGCCCACTTAGTGAAGGCGACTCTTTTCACTAGGCTCATCATCTTGTTGAATCTCAACACTGCCAATTCCTTCCATGGTTGATGTAGAGAGGTAGGTTTAATCCCTTTTCCTTTTCACTCCAATGGTTTTTCTGGATCCTGGTATGTTGCGACTGCGTCTCGTAAGAGAAGGTGCTTTTTGATCCATCTCTCTCCCTCTGCTGGTATTCTGGAGACTTCAGTAATAATATCTTCTATGATCGATATAATCCTTCCCCTGAGCCTAGTCTGTCCCTCCTATAGGTTCTGCAGGAATTCAATTGTTATCTCTATATCAAATCCTTGCAATTTGTGTAAGTATGGCAGCCAGCCAGCTTACTGGAGGATGGTACGAGCTGCGTCTGAGATTGGGAAGGTGGTAGGTTCATTCCGGAGAGAGTTTCCTCCCATGGCTGATGTGTTTTCTTGAGCTAATTTCTCCTTCTTTTTGTGTCCTCTTTCGGCCCTATCGGTTAAAATGAACACTATAAAAAAAAAGAAATTGCAGCCTTATGTCATAAGTGTAGGTAACTTCATGTCTTAATTGCAATGATCCTTTGGTATTATTAGCACATCCAACAGAATTTTTGCAGGAAATTCACATGCTTAATATTTATGGATATTTACACCCCCTCTCTCGAAGTAAGGGTGTCCACCTCCTCAAGTACAAGAGATTTGATCAATGATGAATGCATACGGGGGAAATGTCAAGGTTCATTAATCATAGTCTGTATGCGAGAACGGTTTTTGTGGCCTTAGAGCTCAAGGGAAGAGGAGTGATTGAGGAATTATGAGTGCATGCAGTGTAAAAGGTCAGAATTGGAATTTATCATAAGTGTATCTCATGCAAAAGTGATCGGAGAGGGGAAGAAAGCAGTATATCAATTATTATGATAGCATGTCCTTATTTAATGGTAAGGTGTGATGGAAGAATGACTGTGATGGATAATGATTGGTGCCATCATCCTGAAGTTCAAACTGTTAGTCATCAGTGATTTTTGCCTTTGTAGATGACTAAAATTCTTATCCTAGATTTTTAGAAACAAAATTCATGAATCTTGTGAGTTCTAATAAATCTCACTCCCTTCATTACCCTTAGGATAAATTTTTACTGTTCTACTACTCTACCAAGGCATGGCCAATCTCTCAATCCCAGAAGACCAAATCATGGACTTATACCATTCATTCTAGCTATGTTTACCCTCTATGATCTTACCATTCTATTTATATGTAGCGCAACTCTTCTGTTTACACCTTGGATCGCCAAGTAGCCCAACCTTTTCCCCTATTCACCAAGTGCCTCAAGTAGTGGTGGTTTTAAAATTCCTTTCTAAACTCTTCAAATAAACCAAAGTCATCAGTTTTCAGGTCCATAATGCATAAGGGTTGGTCAAACTATGTTTTACACCTCCAAACCCTGATTTAGTTTCCAGCCAAAGCACCAAGTCCAAAACACATCTCAATAGGTCATGTAGGGTCTCCTAGGTTATTCATTGTTTTGGTTTTCTAAACTCATTGTTCTACATATGCCAAAATATGAAATAAGATGAAAAGATCCATCACCCAAAGCAAGGGTGAGCTTGTGATTGTCCAAAAGGTATCAAAAACCTCCAAAAGGACCTCCTTGATGAAAGCATTGAGTCTGCAAAAAGACAGTAGCCTATCTTAAAAAATTTCTGCAGGAATGGTTTGTGAGGGTTATCAGCAGAAGACAGGCAAGGTGAGAATCCAAACTCATCAAGGATATCCACTGCAGAAGAGAAGCAAAATTCCTAATTTCACAAAGAGAATCATGGTTTCATGACTAATTGGCTATAAGGTGTTTCCCAGCAAAGAGCTCATACAAAGGATCATGAAGACATAGGTACACAAGCACAATTGTGCATAAATTAAAGATTCATTGAAGCAAGAAATCAAAGTGAGAGACCTCCTTGATGACAGCAGGCAGAGGTTAAAAAAATGATGTGAGGGAATGACTTATAAGTCTTATTAAGGCACACTGTTTCACTGCACCAAAAAGACAGATTGAAAAAAGTATCAGTGTGAAGGAGACAAAACTCTCAATTACATTCAATATCCATCAAAATGGTCAAAGGAAAGAGATCATAAGTTCAAAGTGTCAAAATGGAAAAACCAAGCAAATCATGATTTTGTTTAGTAAGTGACTAAAGCTCCCAAAATTCCAAAGAATGAGAAAGAAAAAAAAAACATTGTATTATGGCACCTGCAATAAACAGAAGTGGCCAAAGGAAAAAAGGTGTGTTTGGAAACATCCAACAAAGGTCAATTTTTTCTTAAATCACCTCCTGCACAAGAGAAAAAGAAATATCAGTGAAGGTAAAAAGACCAAAAGGAAAACATTAGTAAAGGGGTTTTGTTTTTCACTACAGCAAAGGAACAAATTGTAAAGAGTATCAGTGAGAAGGCCACTTAAACTTTCAAAGGTACAGTCACTAGTCTATGAAATGACCAAAGGGAGAAATAAAATCACTTTTTCAAGATCACCCACAAAGACCATTTTCATGCTTAAAACACCACCTGCAAAAAGAAAAGGAAAATATCATTAAAATGGATGAAGGGTCAAAATTAAACATTAGTCAAGGTGGGTTTTCATTTTTAATTTTTGAAAGGTAGAAAAGCATCACAAGTATCATCACTCAACACCATTTCTTCATATGCAAAAAGAGTGGAAGGATTTCAGGGTTTTCAGAGTTTTCTGGCAGATATTCGGGCAAAAACCTTTGTGTTGTGCTCTTGAAAGGCTACACTACGAACCTGTGCATGATTCCTGTGTATTTTTCAAAGGGACGTTGCGCGCCTGTGTAATAGCGCTGCGCGTAGGGTCATATCCTGACCCGACCGCGTGCACGTCCACCCAATGCTATGCTCATGTGTGCAGTCTTCGCTCAAAGGAGCCGACACCCCACTACGCTACGCGCCCGGGCGTGCAAAGGTTTCCCAACACCTCATGCAGAGGGCGCCCGACACTCCACCGCTCTACGCACAGGCATCTCTCAAAGCCCGACCCGACACCTCGTGCAGAGGCCGCCCAACCCGACAGTCTGTGTTGTGCCCCTGTCCGTTCAGGGCTGCCCAAGAGGACCCGACTATCCGTTTAGGCCTCACCCGTGCTATGCTCTTGCACTACATTCAGGGAAAATCTAACAAGTCATGCAGAATCCACCCCACTGGCACATGTTGCATTCCTGTGTATTGTGGCTTTAGGTGTGAAATTTTTGAGAGGTATTTAGATATTTTTTACCTTTTCCCATTATCTGAAGGTAAAATTATAAAGAAATGTGAAGGGTGAACTTAAAGAAAGACAAAAAAAACCCTAAAGGAAGAAAGGCTAAGTCCCCATGTTTGCAAGCATTGTTGATTGAAAAGCACCCATCCATCTACACACTGAAAACATATCAAGGCCAAAGGTGTCCTTCTTCACTCCTATTTTCCCCTCCAAATTTTCAGATCATTTCCTTTCCTCATTAACCTCTCACTTTCCCTCTCCATATCCTTTCACAAATAGTTTGCAGGGTTTTTTTTTAAATGCAAGAGCAAAGGAAAAAATTCCTAGAGAAAGCAATGTTGACAGTGGTGAGAGAGGCCAAAGGCCTATAGAACAACAAAGGAAGGGTGGGAAAGAAAATAGGTTTGAGCCTGTAAACACTAAAGAATTGACAGCCTCTCCTACTACAATTTCGTATTTCCAAGAGGTAGGATGCTATGACTTCTATGAAAAAGTACAGAGAGTCCAAAGTCACCCTCAATTGACCAAAATTTTTGTCCTTAACCTCCATGACCACCAAGTACATCTAGATGGAGTGAATTTTGAGCTAACCACCAATGCAATCTCTATGGCCACTGGAATACCTTCCATGGGAGAAAAATGGTTCAAACAGATGTATCTAGACCTAATCCATTATCATCCCTTCTTAAAACCAAGTTTCCAAGCTGATTGCAAAACTATTTTCCCCTTTTCTCATTTGTCGGAGAGATATTATCCTTTAATGAAAATCATTATGAAATAATTCACCTGTGAGGGTAGTGTTGTGCTCAACTTAGTGTTCCTAAATTGAGGTCATAAATTATCAACCAGGGTCAGTAAACTGCTGAAGTATGGTGCACTGTATGTGCCTAGGTATCTGTTTCTCACTACGTTGTGTTTAGTGTTTTTATGATGTTTTTGGTTTTATGGTTTTTATGTTGAAAAAGAGCTAAGAAGTTTACACTAAAACAGAGTGAAACTATTCTAAACTAGGTGTGCACTAAAGTACATAAAATGCAAAGCTTGATAAGGACTCATAGCAAAGAAACAAATCACAGCATGAACTCAGTAACCCATATCATGAACTCATCCAATTCATTCATTTAGAGATATGTTGGAATAGCTTGAGAAAAGGATAAGTTTTTAGTGCAATTGAGGTTTTCCTAAGTCAACAATCAACTTACAATGTTACAACATCTCATCCATGGTTAAAGGTTTATTGGAACATAATTGGAAAATAAAATTTGTAGAACAATAATATTTCTACTCTAAACTAACTTCTAATTCTATTCTGCAACTCAATTTAGCACTACTAGGCCTCATTCAAAAGTTATAGATTTCTTTTTAGAATAGTCTTTGAGAAAAGGCTTGTTTGTGAAATTGTAAAAAGGTTGCAAAATACTCAAGGCCTTAAACTGATATTACTAGCTTCTATTCAGATGATGATGTATTAATATGAAGTTAGAACAAAAGAAGTTTTGTAGATAATGAAGACCATGGTATCTAAATTTAACAACTAATACAATTTAAAATGCAATGGATAACAACTAAACTAGAATGCTAATACGGTGAACTAAGACTAAAATAGAGTGCTATTATCTAACTTGAAATGAATTGGAGCTGAACTAGAATGATACTAATACAGTGAACAGAGTTAAACTAGAGTACCATTATCAAGCTTGAAATATAGTGACAGAATTAAACTAGAATGACATCTACCTCTGGAGTATTTCAACTGAACCAAAATGCAACTAATTCTATGAAATACTACAGCCCTGTCTTGTTCAAGATGAGTGATATTTTGGAATAGTTTGTACAAACAATTATGGCTATATCATTCAGTGCAAATGGGCATAAAAACATAACAATACGCAGGTAAACTAAAACACCACAGCTAAGCCTTATCCAGAGTTAGTGATATTTTGGAAGAGATTAATGAGAATAGGACTAGCTGTGACAACTAATTATAATTGAACACAAAAACGTAAAGTTCTAAGTTGCTACAATTATGCCTCATTCCGGATTAGTGATCTTTTGGAATACTTCATGAGAACAAAGCTAAACTGTAGTATCCAATGTAAGCAAAGTTCAGAAAACTATTTAAATTGAGAATGAAACAAATCTACGGCTACTTATCTAAACCAAATGCATAACGCTTCACGGGCAGTAGGGGCCCTCTACCACCGGATCAGCACACGGATATACTCAAGATTGACTCAGCTTGTGCAATAAAATGATGTCTCTTTCATTAAAGGAGAAATTCTTCAAAACAGAGTATTTACGGCCTTCCAAAATCTAGCAACAAAAACAAAATCTAACCAACAGTTTCTCGGTCTCCCGAGTCATACTTATAATGAAGTTACATAACTACTATTTGAGAAAAACGGGGATAAGTGTCTCTCCCACTTCTAATCAAATTAAAACTCTTATTAACAGTCTTGTGCTTAACTGCGGACATCTGTAGAGTCTGTGTTTTGATAGGAAACTACTTCTCTTCTACGTGCATAACCACCTATAGAATTCTATTCAAACTTTGTGGAGAGCAACAAATGATGAGGGAATGATGTGGAATACAACCATATGTGTTTTCCCCTGAGATGACATCTGGAACCTGCGTAGACATGAAGACAGCTGCAGAATCGACAACTAGCTACAGAATGTCTGCATTCTGTAGCTAGGTGTAGTCAAAAATTACTACAACAACGAAATCATGAAAACATAGCAAGTTAGACATTATATACAATCTCAAAGCAATTTTAACTAATCTTATTGATCATTTAAGCCTGAAATTAATAATGGACAAATGAAATGAAGTGGAATGTGGTGGAAGAGAAGAACATCTTTGAAGCTCAACAGGTAGATTTTCTAGATTGTACTCTTACCACATAAGACTGCTCATGCATTTCACTAGGGCCAAGCTGCTACATTCGCCCTACTACCTTTATAAAAGTATTGATAAAATTTCATCTATTGTGCAAAGGAGGCATCCTTCACAACAAATGAAAAGTCTTTTCCACCATTCCCTCATCAAAATGATTGTGTTGCATCAATTAGAGCAACATGGTATCCCATGGGAATTTTTCATCGCCCATGGTGTTTTCACAAATCTACAGCCTCTTCCTCTAAAATGTTTTCCCTCATCATCCCACCCACCTTCCTCCACTCCTCCATCAACCCCCACTAACCACGATTCATCCTCTTTACATGAATCTTCTCCCCAAACAAACCCCCCTCTTTCACCTTCTCCTAAAAACTCAGAACATGAAGAAAGCAGTGACAAAGAGGAACATGGCCGTCAAGAAGAAAATGACAGTCAAGAGGAAGAAACAAATAATGAGGGAGATGAAAATGAAAGTGAAGAAAGTGATTATAATGAGGAAGAAGACAAAGAAGAAAGTGTCGATGGGGAAGAAAGCAATAACAAAGGCAGTGAGCCCTATGATGAAGAAGAAACAAATAGCAGTCTAGGGATAGAGGCAAATTTTGATGAGCAAAATAGTGAAGGTAAAGAAGAAAATAGTGAGCCCAATAGCAGTGATAAAAGGAGCAGTGACAAAGATGAAAATAGCAGTCAAGAAGAGACAGAGTTTGAAGGAAATTGCAGTGGGAAAAACAATGAATACAGTGAGCCAGACAGCGGAGAAAAAGACAAAGAAAGTGTTGATAAGGAAGAGGGAAATGACAAAGGCAGTGAGCCAAATATTGAGGGAGAAACAGAAGAAGAACAAACCAAGACAAGTGACAGTCATGAAGAAGAAAATGACAGTCAAAATGAAGGAGAAACTATTGAAGATGTCTCTGACAGTGATCCCATAGAAAATAAAAGCAATGATACAGAGATTGAAGATGATGGAAAAACAGAGGCAGATTATGAAGACAAAGATAGTAGTGAAGAAAGGATAGATGAAAGAAATGATAATGAGGAGGCCAATTATGAAAACAATGAAGATGCAGAGACAGAGGCAGAGTTTGAAAGTGAAGACAGTGGGCCAAATAATGAATACATGGGGCCAAACAGGGAAGGGGCTAATGACATTCATAATGAAGAAAACCTAATGACTAATAGCCCTAACAAAAGTGACAGCAGTAATTCCATGAACTCAAATGGCAGCCAAGAGGATGAAAATGCACCAAGCAATGATGAGGACACCTCTAACCATGACAAAAAAGAAAATTATAATGTTGCAAACATGGAGGATGACAATGCAGAGGACATGGAGGAATATGACAATGATGAAAATCAAGGTAGTGATGTTGGCATGGGAGGAAATGAAAGTGCCTCTCAAGAAGGCAGTCAAGAACAAAAATAAGAAAACACACATGTAGGGGTCATTACTAAGGATAAAATCACTCTTAATGTCACCAATGACAGAGATATCCAGATGAAAATTATTACACCTTTCCCTCTTCCCCGTCAAAGAGGAGATAGGCATGTGTTTGTTGCCTCCAAAGGACAGGGGGCCATGTCATCCTCCTCAACTCAGAAGATTGACAAAGGTAAGAAAAAAGTGGAAGAAGAAGAGGAAGATCATGAAGAAGAAAGAGAGTATGAACGTATTCACATACACAGTGATGATGAGAATAAAACAAGAATTTAAAACTCCCTCCTCCAAGACAGGAATACACAAATCAAGGACTTGGAAGTTGAATTAGAAAGAGAAAAAGATGTCATTCACTTCTATCAAATGCAAAACAAGCAAATGATTGCCCAATAAGCCATCCATGAAACAAGAACACTCAGGTACTGGAAAGAGGCTCAAAGGGCACAGGTGAAGTTGGAAGAGTTCATGGGTAGTTATGAAGAGAGTGAGGATGAAGAAGGTCAAACTAGAAGGAGACCTAGAACTATGGGTCTAAAGAAAGCATTAGCAAAGCAGAGGGAAGAAGAATCAGCCCAAGCAGAACAACTTTCTCTAAATGAACTCCTTGAAATGGAAATTAAGCATAATAGGGAATCGTGGCTTGAGAGGGCCAACATACACCTTGAGGCCAAGTTGGAGAAGGCTAACAAAGACTTGGATTTACAAAGAAGAATGACCAATCATTATGCCCAAAGAAACCAAGTTGCAAGGGAAAAACTCAAAAAGGCCCAAATTGAGGTCCCACCACTAAAAAAGGAAAAGAGCCAAGCTAACCTTATTATTTTGGCTCACGCTTCTCTACAGGTCTCCCAAGACCCATGAGGCATACTTCCACCAAATTTGGGATAATTTTGACAAGTTTTTGTCTTTTGCAAATTTTGAGGCTAGGAGCGCAACACACTTGGTGCTATGCTCTTTTTCAGAGCATCTTCAGGAGGAAAGGCTTGCATTTTTTGGTTCCTCATCACTCAAATAACATTCTCAGAAATTTTCAGATCAATTGGAGCTGTTTTGGTCCCCAAAAGGGGTAAAAAAACACCCACATTTTCATCATTCTACCTACTTTTCAGGACATGTGTTACGCTCCTACCAGTCTTGGAATTTTCACTTTTTAGACAGGTTTTAGAGGTCATATCAGAGAACCAAGGGTAGATATGGAAAGTAGACTTCAACAGATTTCCAACGAGCCATCACAGATCCTTTTCCGACATCAGGAAGGCCTTCAAAACACTGTTGTAAGAAGACCGATTTTTCCTGTTCCTATGCTACGCTCCTGGCATAAAATTTCATTTCAAAACATAGTGCTGCACTCATGTGGTTGAAAAGTAAAAATTTTCATTTGGAAAGTTTTAGGAGGCTTTTCAGAGCCTAAAGGTAATTTTTTTTGCTACAAATAGCCGAAAAGATGTTTATTTTAGATATTTTGTGCCTTGGGCCTTGCAATGCCTCAAGGAAAATAGAGATACTTTTGTTTAGCCAATGGACTTCTAGATACTCTATTGGGTTTTTATCCTCCTTTATTTTTATATAGAACATGAGGATTCATTGTAAGTGTGGGGCATTTTATGAGTTTTAAGAGAAATACATGGTTCTTTGAGGTTAAAGAGAAATCTGGTGTTGTGGAGCTTGTGGATGATTTGCCTTGATTGATGATGATGAAGGCTTGCTTGTAGGATCCTTGAGTTTAGTTAATGGTGATGTATCTCTAAATTTGTTCCTGTTTCCTTGTTTTATCATTTTTTCCATATATCTATGTTGAAATAGCTCAGAAAAGTATAGGTTGAGAAATGTTGTTTGAGGCACCTCAGTCCTCCTGTTTTTTATTGTCTTTATGTTTTCCTCTGCTGGGTTAGTTTAAGGAATTCTTAGTTGCTCCTTAGGCCCACCTAAGCTTGTTTATTTCATCAATGGATTTATATGCTAGTTTAAAAATATGATTCATAGTAAGCCTTTCTTATTTGATGTTATCTAAACTCTGTCTTGAAATCTTTCTTTGATGTATTGATTGTTTATAGGTTAAGCCAAAGAGGTCTTGTTTCGATCTTGTCGTTTGTACATGCTTATAATTTTGCCTTAAAGTTCTTCATAACTTGATTTATGATTTTTAGGAGTTCCCTCTTCATGGATTAAAGTTATTTGCGATCTTAAATGTTTTCTAAAGCTTGAAGGTGAAATCACTATAATTTAAATGAGTTTCTCACCTTCTATGTTTCATTGGAATTGTGTATCTTGAATGTTTATTGGTTTAAGTATTTTCATTGAGTACATGGTGTGCCATATCTCATGATTATTATCTTTGCCTGTCAGTATTTAAGACCTTCTTATTCATAGGTATTTGACAAAGGATTCTTAACTGTCTTTTTCCCTACCTTGTTTCCCAAACTTTATGTCCATCTCACTTCACCCACAAACTTTAAAGATCCATTGACTACACTAGATTTTCCCTGTGATGTACCCTGATTCAGTATTGAGATATCAATGAATTCATAGACTCCATAGCCCAATGTTTGATAACCTCTCATTTCCACCTATCCTACTTAATCATCTTACCCAACCAAACAATCAAACAAACCCTACACTTAAAAACTAGCCTAAAATCAACCATCTAAAGTGAACAAGTTTACATCCTTCACACATAATAGAGAGATCCCTCTCTAAGTCTAGGAAGGCTAGGTACTAGGACTCCAAAGACTGGTTTGATGTTACACTGTGTATTTGGTCTACCAATTTGCTAAATCATGGGACCCTAACATAATGGCGATCATGGTGGGACTTTCTCAGTAAGTTAATGCTTAGACATTCCTTAAAAGATTCAGAAACCCTTGACAGATAGTATCTGGTGGTTCATTTCCACCTCATCACCACACTAACATAATGGAGATCACGGTGGGACCGAGTACATAGTAGCCTAAGAAAATCTTATAGAATCATTTAACCCTTAGTTAAACTTTGAAATCCTGTGATTTGTAATCACCTCGTCACTATCACTAACACAATGGTGATCATGATGGAAACAATCTAATTATCCCTTAGGACTTCAGACACCTTCGTCAAATTGTAGTGCTCAACTTAGTGTTTCTAAATTGAGGTCATAAATTGTTAACCAGGGCTAGTAAACTGTTGAAGTGAGGTGCACTATATGTGCCTAGGTATCTGTTTCTCACTACGTTGTATTTAGTGTTTTTCTGATGTTTTTGGTTTTATGATTTTATGTTAAAAAGGAAAAGAACTAAGTGTTGGTAAAGAGAAATGGATAGTTACACTAAAACAGAGCAAAACTTATTCTAAACTGTGTAAGGCACTAAAGAGCAGAAAATGCAAAGTTTGATAATGACTCATAGCCAGGAAATAAATCACAACATGAACTCAATAACTCACAACATGAACTCATCCAATTCATTCATTAGAAATATGTTGGAATAGCTTGAGAAAAGGACAAGTTTAGTGCAAATGAGGTTCTCCTAAGTACTTACAATATTACAAAGAATCTCATCCATGGCTAGAAGTTTATTGGAACACAATTGAAAGAGATTATTTGTAGCACAATAATATTTCTACTCTAAATTAACTTGTAATGCTAAGATGAATCCATTCTGCAGCTCAGCTTGTCACTACTAAACCTCATTCGAAAGTTAGAGATTTTCTAGAATATTCTTTTGGGAAAAAGACTTATTTGTGAAATTGCAAAAGATTACAGAACCATCAAGGCCTTAAACTGATATCACTAATTCCTATCCATTTGATGATATATTGATAGAAAGTAAGAACAAGAGTAGTTTGTAAACAATGAAGGCCGTGAAATCTAATTTTGACAGTCAACACAACTTAAAGAACAATGGATAACACTGAACTAGAATGCAATTGATCAAACTTAAAATACAGTGACCACAACTAAACTAGAATGCCTTCTGCCTAACTTGAAATACAATGCACTGGAATTGAACTAGAATGCCATTAATCTAACTGGAAATACAATGAACAGAGTTATACTAGAGTGTCGTTATCAAACTTGAAACACGGTGACAGAATTAAACTAGAGTGACATCTACCTCCGGAGTACTATAACTAGACTAAAGATGCAACTAATCACTGAAATGTTTCAGCTCTGTCTCATTCGGAATTAGTGGTATTTTGGAATAGTTTGTAGAACAGGACTGGCTGCAACGTGTTATGTAAATGAGCATGAAAGCATAAAATTCAACAAAACACCACAAAGCTCTAAAACACCACAGCTATGTCTCATCCGAAGTTAGTGATATTTTGGAAGAGTTTATAAGATCATGACTAGCTGTAACAACTGATGTAATTGAGCACAAAATCATAAAGTTAAGAGAAATGCAACTAACTCCTAAAATACTACAGTTATACCTCATCCAATATTAGTGATATTTTGGAATAATTTGTGAGAACAAGACTAAACTGTAGTATCCAATGCAAGTGAATATAAAACGCAAAGTTCAGAAAATTAATTAAACTAGGAATGAAACAAGAGTAATGTACTTATCTAGACCATATGAACAAAGCTTCTCAGGTAGTAGGGGCCCTATACCACCAGATTAGCACGCAAATCTACTCAATATTGACTCAACTCTTGCAATAAAGTGATGCTTCTTTTATTAAAGGAGAAATTCTTCAAAACAGAGTATTTACGGTCTTCTGAGATCTAGCAATAAAACATAAATCTAGCTAGCTGTTTCTCGGTTTCCCGAGCCATACTTATAACAAAATTACATAACTGTCTTAGAGATAAAACAGGAATAATTGTCTCTCCCAATTAAAATCAAACTAGGACTCTGGTGGTGGCCTCGTACTATGATTAAGGACATCTGTACAGTCCTTGTCCTATTAGAAGTCTGTCTCCTAGTTTTGGTTTCCCACGTGCATAACCACCTGTAGACTCGAGCTCAAACTTCACGGAGAACAATAAATGATGGGGGAGTGATGTGGAATATGACCATATGTTTTTTCCCTTGCAGTGACACCTGGAACCTACGTAAACATGAAGATAGCTGCAGAACAGAAGACTGGCTACAGAATGCCTGCGTTCTGTAGCCGAGTCCAATCAAAAATTACTACAACAACAAAATTATGAAAACATAGCAAGTTAGTCATTATATACATTCTTAAAGTAATCCTAATCAATCCTATTGATCATTTAAGCTTGTAATTGATGAGGGACAAAGGAAATGAAGTGAAATGTGGTGGAAAAGAAAGACATCTTTGAGAATCAACATACCCCCACTGCAAGGTTTTTGCATGTCCTCATGCAACTAATCCATGTACTCTGAGACCTCTGCTAGGACATCCAACCCTCTTCTTCTGCTTTGCCTGACATTCAATGGTCTTCTGGGCTTCCTTATGACTAACTTGAATCTCAAATTTGTAAGTGCCCTGCTTAACTTTTTGTTTTTCTTCTTTAATTTTTCACTGGCCTTGTACAAATTTTTCATTTGTAGATACAGAGTTGAATTCATATCACTTTTAAGCTTAATCTGCTCCCTTAAAATGTCATTCTCATTCTTGATATGCCTATTGAGTAATTCTAACTCATACTTATCTCTTCTTAGCATATCAATTTCAGATTTTGGTGGGCTAGGAGTTCTGTCTCTAATTTCTGAAGCTCTCTTCTGTAGTGTCTCAACATAGTTGTAAATTTCTTGTTGTGCTGGGTCTATTTCAGAAGCTCCTTCATCAAAATCCTCCTCATACTGATACTCAGGTGATATAGCAATAGGTGTTTCTTCATCCTCAATGTTTATAATTCCAGTTTGTCTAACCTCTGTTTTCTTTAGTATACCTCTAAGTCTGTGGCTCCGTCTTGGTTGAGATGGCCCTTCTCCTTTGTCTTTGGCATATTTTCTTATTATTCTCTCCTTCTTAATCTGCTTCTTTATTTGAGCCAATTTCTCAGAAATTATCTCTTCACTGTCCTCTTGAATTGATTTACCAGTTTCAACTTCAACAGCTTTGGAAATTTCCCTTCTCCTGCTTCTTCTTGTAGGTTTGCTTTCAGGTGAAGATTCTTTGGGTTCTTCAAAATGGTTCCTCACTAGAAACTCTTCCCAATTATCTCCTATTTTCCTTAAATAATGTTCAATTAAGATTTTGACTAAACCATGGTGATACAAAGTTTTTTCTAGAAATTGAACCCTTTTTTGAACATTTGAGGCCATTATTTTCAGACTATGAAGTAGGGAAAAAGGGAAAATTAATTTCTTCATCTAAGAAATGCATCATTAACCGAATATGATAGATAAAGAGGGTACCAAATATTCCTTCACAAGTGATAAATTTTTGCAAAATGAGCAACAAATTCCTCCATTTATTCTTTAGTGTCGAGCTAGGGATACCTTTCTTAAAAATGGAAACATCCATATCTGGTGTTTTAAGTATTTGCTTCCATACCTCGTTATGAAATTCCCTATTTTTGAACCACCTTTTCCTTGTCTGGGTAATTCCATTGCTTCTGCAATGAAAGCCTCTGTAATACTGAATTTAATATCTCCTATCTCGACCTCTGCTCCATTGAAGGACCGTGCAAATGTTTTAGTCACCTCTTTGTGAAAACCACTAAATTTCTCCAAAAATTGCAACCAACCAGCCTGTTGTAGCATTTCTTTGATTTGTGGATAACCTTCCAAGTACTTGGCTCCAATTGGTTTGGTCCTCACTATGAGACCCATAACTTCTCTTTTCAGCCTTCAAATTACTGCTCCTCTTCTCACGGTGAAAATGGTTGTTAAAGAGATGTTTCTGCCCCAAAGATGTTTCCTCTGTTTTACAGACCGGAAATGGCTAAGAATTGGCTACGGAAAGAAATGATATGGAGTGGTTTTGAAACGAGTATAATGTGGTGAGGATTATTCACACGGATTAATGAGTTGAAAGCTATCACGGAAGAAAATACCGTGGAGATATTTCGTAAGCAATTCAAAATCATCATTAAATACTTTGGCCTAGTGACGTGACTGATTAAATCACTTCAGTACTTTAACCGTTAAGTTTTAAATGATGATCAGATATGGCAAGATGGAAGGGTTTTTGTCCAAAGTTTTTATGATGGATTTAATAGGCATGATCAACGCGACTAACCAAAATTACTTTTTGAATCATACATGACTTAACTATACTAAAATTTTCACGATCTGTCACTATAATAATTTCATAACTTTTACCTTTGCCTTCCCTTTAATTCTTTTGTGGTTTTAATATTCCTTGTCCTCCTTTGAAAATCTTTGATCTTCAGTCCTCATAACTTCTTTGATTTTGCTTGTTGTCTTGAATATGCAGGATCAATTTGTTGCTAAATCAGGTGATTACTGGATGGTGCCTTCAGGATCTCTGGCTGCAGAATGTCTGACTGGCTACATAATGTCTGATTGGCTGCAGAATTTCTGATTGATTGCAGAATGTACCTGTAGAAGCCTTGGAATGGAATGGTTTGAAGCATGAATGGAATGTTGGAATGTCGTATGAAATGAGTTAAAAATGGATAATGAAATATGGTGCAATGGAGTATGGGTGAAGTGAATAATGGAATGAAACAGATCACAATTATGAAGTAGAGTGAAAAAGTGACCTGCAGCTTCTGATCTGTATTATTCAATTACAGAAAGAAATCAATTTTAAAACTCTGAGATGGAAATGAGGTGGACCATGGAATGAAATGAATGAAGTATGGATGAATGAAATGAAATGGAGTATGGATGAATGGAGTGAAATGGATCATAAGTGGGATGTGAATCACTTATGGTTTTATAATAGCTGCTTGCAGAAAGAAAGAAAAAAACAAACTTGAAAAGCTAAAGTGTCAGAAAGATTCTGATTTTCACTCTATCTTTTCTGTATAAACATGCTAATCAGAGATTAGTTTTCATGTTTATACTTTTTTTTTTTTTTCAAATATCTAACTTCAGAAAATTTAATTAAGTTGATGAAGAAGAAAAATTCTTCTTCATTAACTTCATATCACTGTTTTCTTGGAATCTCTTGACAAATTCTTCTCTTGAAAGTGGCTTGTGATACAGCTTCAATCTATGACCATTTACAAGAAAAATGACCTTCTCTTCATCTATTGTCCTGATTTTTATTGCTTCATTGTCAAAAATTCTTATAATTTCATATGGCCCAAGCCAATGTGTTTGGAATTTACCTTGAAAATCCTTGAACTTTGAATCAAACAAGAGAGCCCAGTCACCTTCTTTGAACTTCTTTTCCTTGATGTACTTGTCATGCCATCTAGTTCTTTGTTGTTGGACTATACTTGTTTTCTGAACTGCATCTTGTCTGATCTCATCCAATTCATTAATTTGCTCTATTCTGTGCTTTTGTGCCTCTGTTAGATCAAGTCCGAGCTGAACTGCCATTTTGAAAGTTTGAATCTGGAATTCTATGGGAAACAAAACTTGCTTTCCATAAACAAGTTCATAAGGAGTATGGCCTGTTGTGCTTCTCCATATAGTTCTATAGGCCCACAAGGCTTCAGGAAGCCTATCTTCCCAATCTCTTCTATGAAAATGAACAATCTTCGTTAGGATCCCTTCAATGACCTTATTAGTAGATTCCACTTGACCATTTGCTTGTGGATGATAGGGAGTAGATTTTCTATGTCTAATTTTGTACCTCTCCATCATTTGTTCCACTAGCTTTGATGTAAATTGAGCTCCTTGATCTGTAACAATTTCCCTTGGGACACCAAAACAAGTAAAAATATCCTCAAAAAGAAAATTAACTACAGATGCTTCAGTAGCAGAAAGTAATGGCTTGGCCTCTACCCATTTGGTAACATAATCGTGAAAACTAATATATATTTCTTTTGTCTTGATGGAGGACTAATAGGTCCTACAAAATCTAAAGCCCATTTCTCAAAAGGTTCAATATGTACCTGAGGTTGCAATGGCATCTCACCTGAAGGAGAAGGTTTCCCTACCCTTTGGCAACTGTCACACCTTTTGACATACTCTTTAGCATCTTTAAAAAGGGATGGCCAATAGTATCCTAAATGAAGGATCTTATAAGCTGTCCTCTTATCAGCAAAGTGTCTGCCACAAGGTTCATCATGACATGCCTTGAGGATCTCAGGCATCTCATCTTCCCGAACACATCTCCTGATGATAAAATCTGGACCTGTTTTGTATAACTCATTAGCAATCCATGAATATTTTTCATTGTCATAAATGATATTTCTTTTGTTTCTTTCATTCATTATTGAAGGAAATTTTCCTGAAACTAAATAATTAGCAATGTCAGCAAACCAAGGAGTTTGAGTAGAAATTGCAAAAAGATATTCATCGGGGAATTGATCTTCAACTGGGGTATTGTCTTGGATGTTTTGGAGTCTAGATAGGAAATCAGCTACTGTGTTTTGTTTTCCAGACCTATCTAGAATGGTAATGTTGAATTCTCGTAAAATAAATAACCATCTTATGACTCTGCCATTAGTAATTTATTTGTTCATTAGATATATAATTGCGGAGTGATCTGTGTGAACAAAAGTTTCA